>JACVBY030000442.1:284244-766079 GCA_017589505.3 Metroxylon sagu | reverse complement strand
CTTCAAACCAGGATTTTGTATGGCAGAAGCCTTTTGTAACATCCATAGTTAGGGGAAAGTTTCAGATATGCTTCTTCCAGAGCAAAGGTTTCAAGTGCTCAAGTGTGAGGCATTAGATTCAACTAGAATTTTCAATGAGTGCAATAGTTACCATGATTAAAAATTTATCTTATTGATACAGGTTCAGCAATCTGAATGTAAATGGGCTTAAGAAATCTATGGAAAGACCAGGCATCCTATTATCTTGTTGATGTTATCGATGAAGGTATCTAAAGGAATGAGAAATATATGAGTAGAAATGTTTTTTTTCAATCTTGGAGAAAGCATACGATATGATCATTAGAGGTGCTTTGGTAGGTGTTAAAGATGGTATGATAAATTATCGAGCATTTAGTTATATGCCCACAGCAAGAATTAACACCTCTTTATACTTGTCAAAGGCTAGCATATTATCAATGATAAAGAGGAAGTTTCTTATCATTTGTTATCCACAGATGATGCATTACTAATGATATGACAAAGTATTGGTGAATGAAGGTCAAAAAAATAGCTGAAGTAGCAGAAGGCATATTGGATGCAATGCGCAACTTTGTGTGAAAATGGTTTGATGATACCAAAGTTCTCCCCCCCCCAACCAGGGGGGCCGGTCTCTTCTCTGAATATCTAAAAGCACAATATCCTTCTTCAAAAGAAAAAGGAAAACCTTCAAAGCTCCTTTTTCCCCCGTTTTAAATTGGAAAAGGCCTAAAAGCTAAATAAGTATGTAGATATACAGTGGATTAGTTATCTTATAAGAATAACCTGCATATAATTCCATATGAGTACCTAAAATATGTTGTTAAGTTTTTCTGACAACTCATCTTGTGAAATGTGACCTGGTTGACTTTCTACCACATTTGTTGGAGCAAGTGCAAACCATGGTCAAAGGTGATTGACTGGGAAAAATGTGGACAATTATAGATACGTGGCATATAGAACTCCCTTTAGGTTATGCAACTAGGATAGCACATTTATGCATTTGTATTTTAATATTAATTCTTTTTCTTTTGGAATGCCATATGATAATTCCTTAATCCATAATATATGTGCATATGTATCCTTGTTCATATGAGCATGGCAGAGGATAGAGAAATGGATAAACTGTTAATATGGTATAATGATGTATTGTACAGACTACACAACGTTGGAAAAAGGAAGTCTGATGGATAAGCAGGCAAGAATTGCAGAGAATTAGGATGTGTTTTGATTCAGAGAATATGAGATTTTGGTGTGACAATAGGAACAAAAAGGAGAAAAAAAAGGGCTGACTTTTTGTCTCCTTCAACTCTAACTACTTGCAGCTGCTTTTAACATAATTGCCGTCATTTTTATGCCACTACTGCAAACAGTACTATAATGATCACCGGCATTACAAATACTGACATTGCTTGCTATCATTGTTGCAAATTGCCACCTGGAATGCCCACATCTCACAGATGTGAGTCCTTCCAGAGAAAAAAGGTTAAAGTTGACATGTGTCCATATGCTGACACCCACAAGGATTTATAGGATAGTTTATCAAATATCAAGCTCCTAAACAAGGGGTTTGACATAGAAATAAAAGGAAATATATGACAATGAAGAATATAGACAAGTCTTTAATGTAGTTAGTAAGATAGTAAGAGGATGATGTTGACATGTGATTCTAATGGTGTGATGGTTATGTAAAAGAGGCACACCTTATAGGATTTGAAGATTTGTATAATTGACCATGTGAAAATTTCTAAGGGAGTTATTCTTGAATATGTAATTTTGTCCAGGTAATGCCTATATGTCAGTAGAATAGTTGAGCTACTCCAAATATGGGCAGAGCTGGGTCAATAGTTTCTCGCCACCCTCCCAGGGCGATAAGGAGAAAAAGAAGAAGAAAAGTTTAAATTAGATTTCCTGCAGCCAAGTAATCTTTGCTCTTCCTTGATCCCTATAATTTTGGCCTTAAAATATATATAGCTGGACTTCAAATATTAGATAAAATTGCTACCTAAATTGCGAGAATGTTATTAGAGTTATTGTGGGTTTCAAAAATGGAGGGAGTGGATTTCCTATTTGTTAGTAAACATTCAGTCATAGCCTTCCAAAGTCATGTGGGTTGCTTTCATTAAAGAGCAATCAGTTCTATTTTTAGCCTCTAACCTCATGAATGCCAAGAATCTGACCTCTTTCTCCATTAGATACTTTTGCTAGTCAGTATCAGATTTTAAAATAGAAATAATTTAACAAATAAGATTTTGGTGAGTAGAAATCAAATACAGTTAGAAACCCAAATAGAAGAAAGAAAAGAAAGAAGAAAATAAGGAATGTGTGAAAATTTGAGCGATAAATGAAAAAGAGGAAAAAAAAAAAGAGAAGGAAGAAGACCATAGGTCTTCCTGACAATGTAGTTTTTTTTTTTTTTTTGGTTAAAATTTGTTGTGTTGTTTTATGAGAAAAAAATAAGGTTTTTTTTTATTCTCTATGACCTTTTTTTGTTAAACTTTTTATTATGCCTTGACATGCCTTTTCTTCCCTCCAATTTTTTTGATGGAATATGCCTTTCACATCTAAATGCATTATGTTATAATATAAACAGCCTCTCATCTTCAAATACAATTTATTTTAAGTTGAAAGAAAGATTATTCATGGGCAATCAGTATGCGCATTTTAACTCTTACATATACAAGTTTCGTAATACGAATTTAAGGATCATGCAATTTGGACATTGGCATATTCAATTTCACCATGAAATTTTGTTCTAGATTCACTCTTTAGTTTATAGTTTTTTGTGCCAAAAATGGGCAATGGCCTTTACATTAAAACCCTGTCATCTTCCCCCATTTTCTAGATTCTTTCCATTTTCCGGAATTTCTGAGAGCTGTCACCAGTAAGATTGCTCTTCCTACCTGCTTTTCAGATTTGGTATGCCCTATTCTTTTTGGAAGTTGGCTGCACCAGCAGTTCACCAATTACTAATAGGGTTGGTGTTAGGTTGATGACCAGTCATAAAAATTGCTCTATCCTTAAATAAATCCTTCTTGAATTAGAGTTGTACTTTGAATCTAACTACTTTTTATTAAGAGAAGGCTTATGGTCAAGATGTTGACATGCTTATATTACTTCAAAAATTGAAATACTTCTTTCTGCAATAGGTTCTTCTGCTTTGCTCTTGTAGAGTTGGAGAGGAGATACCAATTTGCATCCTAATCTGACTACGTTTTCATGTCCACAAAAGCCAATAGTATTGGCCATTCATACCAATTTCACCACCACAGTCCCCACCACAAGTCAGCATTGTTGTTACAAATATTATCATTGAATTTTCTTATGAAGTCATGTAATGTTCAAGCAAGAGGCAATAACGAATCTATGGTGAACCTCTTTTCTTTTTCCCTCTAAACAATTTGTCTAAGACAACAAACATCAGAAGATTTTCTGATTCCTTCTTTTCATTGCTTTATTTTTGGTCTCCTGATTTCTTGTCTTCTATTTATACTTCCAAATATGGCCTCTAATAACTTGGTTGTTGATGAGACAGATTTAGAAAAAGCATAGGTTGGGAGAGTCTGATTCTAGATGATGGTTAGTTTAATTGATCACAAAGTTCCATAAAGTCGAGCAAAACAATGAACTTGTACTTATCATTATGGAAATTAGTAGGTAGACATGATTTTTTCATATGATATATGTAACCTTTTGTATTAATCAACAATATAAAATAATATAAATCTTTCTCATTTCCAATCTTGTAGCCAGTGATCTTAAAGCAGTAATGAACTATGATGCCAATTTATTTGTGCTATCAACTGCATTTGGTTTATTACATTTTATTCTTTCAAATGTGGGTGCAATTTGGGAGGCTAAATGCATTTGTGTGCAATCTTACATTTGTGTGCCTTGAATCTTCAGGTTTGTCTTTGGGGATTGACTTTGGTTCGAATAAAGTGGTAACAGAGAGGTCTCGTGGTCTCCAGGTTAGGGCAGGTAAGGCTGCTCTTTGCCTGACTAAAAGGTCAAGATCTCGAAAATCACTTGCGAGGACTCATGGCTTCCGTAGACGATTGAGGACCCCTGGAGGAAGAGCAGTTTTGAAGCGGAGACGTGCCAAGGGAAGGAAAGTCCTCTGCACAAAGTCGTATCCAAACAGTGGAAAACGGGCCTGATTTTAAATCAGCCTTCTGCTTAATCGTGTTAGGGTTATTCCATGCCTAGTTTCCATTTCAAGATTTGCGAAGGTTAGAAGATCATATTCTTCAACCAATACAATTTATTCTTATTTACTCATTTTACTGCTTGTTTATATGATCTAGCCTTCTTTCAGCTAAGTCTTAATGACCATCCTAAATATGTCTTGCACAAATGAATTTGGATTAGTCTCACATGGATCCAGGAGATGATAGCAGTCTCTCTCTCTCTCTCACGTTTCTTTTTCCCTTTTTACCTTTCTTTGTTGATAGGTTTGGATATGAATTGGCACCATCTCCCTTTCAATTCATTGAGGAGGCTGAATTCTAGTTTACTTTTGTTAATATTCCCTGTTTTACTTTGAATGCCATTTTTCTGACAATCTGTCATTTGATTCATGGTGGGTCAGCAGGTGATAGAAAGTCCTCTCCATTTGATATGTAGCTCATTCACCTGGGATCATGCTGATGTAAATTGTTGAACTAGTGATCATTTGCTAAATGTTACTAGAATTAAGTTTCCTTGGATGATACTATTTGACCAGGTCTTCTTTTCCAGATAGACAGGGTTCAACCCAAATCATTTTCAGTATGATTGGTATGTACATAAAGAAATAGATGATTGGCATTGCAGAAATAAGTGATTTCAGAAAAATCTCTTCCTCTTCTATTTTCTCTGGAAAATGCTTTATCTACCGTTAGCATGACTGGATTTTTGCAAACTACTCTAGGTGAAATAGACAATAAAGCCCTCCAGTAACTATCTATCTGATGTATGTTACCTAAAAAAGTTTGGTTTGGTGCTCATTTTAGGTACTCCAAGGGGTCGATAAATAGTACTTACTTTCTCTTTTTTTCTAATTCTTCTCTGTGCTCCATCCTAATTCCTCCCTTCTTTCAGGCCTCCTAATTCTTTCATGGACAACAATCATAAATAACTCATAAGTTTCCTTGCTTGCACTCCCTCAAACGAATTCCCTTCTGTGATTTATTATAATTCATGTTGGATCATTATACCCATCCAATTTGCAGTTTTCAATTGTTGCCACTACATGAAATGGATGCACAAAGCAGGAATTGATGGCTATAGAACCTAAATTAGAAAATGAGGAATGAAAATACTATTAGACATCATTTTTTATTTTTAAAAATAGAAAAACAGAATTTATATTTTCAATTTTTTCAAACTTTTTAAAAATATTAACATGTTTGATATGGTTAATTTGCATTCAAAATATAAACATGACGTTGGTTGTGGTGCAAGTAGCAATAACATCAATCAATGTTGATGGTGGCAAGAGTGGTGAAATAGCTACTATTGTCCCCCTTCCAGCAACTATCTTAAACAGGATCTTAGCTAGGTGATTGTAAGAAAGATTGATAGTGAGGTGTTGAGAGAATACCCTTGTATTCTCCTAGAAAAACCTCTTTTTATTAGGAGAACTTGATGAAGTCAGTCCTGCCAGTCCATACCTTTAGGAGGAAAAGAATGCAACAAAAGGAGTGGCTCATGGTTCTTGAGATCCCCAAATTAATGTTCTTCAAAAGGTTTAAAAGCTTCATGTGAGTGAGTTTATTCCAGCACCTTGAATATTTATAATTCACCTTTGCATGGTGATGTGTCCCTTGTATATATCAAGAGTTTGTTGTCTTTTGATGTATGGAAGCCTCAAGGTGTGCCCAAGAGAGGACGCGATCTAATAGAGGTGTCTTTTGATGCTGTGATCCAGAAAAGTGAGTCTCTTTATGTCATGATCCTTGGTTTGGTCAAGAAGAGGTATTTTGTCATTGTAGTAGGTGGAGATGGTGGAAAGTTGATTTAGACTCAGTCCTATGATTTTTTATTGGGGTTTTCAGATAAAATCTTGTCTTTCTATGCACTTGCATTGGTTTGACCAAAGATAGAGTTTGTCTTGAAACTCGTTTGGCCATTCCTCCTCGCTATATCAAACTAGTATTTTAGCTACTGGTAACTAGAAAGTGGTATTAGAATCGAGGTTCAATAGTTCATGTGTAATTAGAACGTAAAAGTCAAACAACTAGCCTCCATAGAAACAAATGGAGAAGAAAGCAGCAAGGATGGTGTCTTTGGTCTCTTTAAAGGATTTGTTGATCTAGATGCGATGCTGTTCCTTGGGCACTTGATGATAGCACAAATGAGCAGGGCATGGTGGAAATGCTGGTGATGGCATTCTTCTTGTGGAGGAAGAGCAAAGCATTGAGAGCTAGTGGTGCAATCCCATAGCAGCCACAAGCAAAACCAGTTAAAAATAGGAAGCTGATAGAAAGAGAAGTCCAATAGAAAGATCTAATCTCCAGGAAAGAGAAGTTGCCAAAAGCCATGTGGGGAGGAATAGAAGCCTTGCATGAGAACTACTTATAAATTGATGAAATTGCCTTACAGAAGGAAAGATGTAGACAACGTATGCGTTTCTAGGTCAAAGACATCATTAGAAAAGCTCACAACCAAGGTAACAAAGCTGGTTATGAAAGGATTTGACTGAAAAAAGTGTGTGCTCACCTTGATGAGGATTTTCTTGCCAGTGTTGAAGATGTTCTCAGATGTAGTATACTCTTCCTTCATGGTGAATCACAGGAAGAGATTTACAAAGAGAAGTTGAAGATCTCAAAGTCAAGGCAGAAAGAACTTCGTATGCAGTCTGAGCTTTAAGGCAGTGATGCATAGTGATGCACATGGTGGAAACACAACGAAGCCATCATGGCGGTCAACTCTCTAAGTCTGTGTACAAAATTCTTTTAACCCTTAAATTTGAGATCTTTGGCTGCTTTATGTAAATCTCATCTTCTGATTCACCATGAAAGAAGATTGTCACATCTTCAATGCTGGTGAGAAATTCTTCAAAGTCAGCACACTGTTCTGTGGCCAAATCTTTTCCCAACACCACCCCAGCCTATGAGGTGGCTTCTGGACCTTCTGGGATTACTCAATGACCAACAGCCGATCGAGATGTGATTTGGTTCATGGAGTATTTTTTGAGCGAAGAATAGGGAGGGAACAGCGGCATACGTTCCCTTCTTTGGAGCAGATCGGTGTCCTGCATTTTAAATTTAAAAATCAATTTAGAGTCAACGGCAAGCAACAGCCGCGGGAGTGGGTTTTGACTTCAAAGATTTCTTTAGATATCTCAAAGTTTGAAACAATATTAGAATTCGGAGCTGTATGCATGCCCTTTCGGAGGCTCTGCACCAGAATTGATGAAGAAAATGGGCACCAGAATTGGACACATAAAATGCACAGAACTGGACATGTGATCATCTTGTGAAACATTTTGTTCCATAAGACATTTTTTTTTTTTTTAATTACGTGAATTGATAAAGAAATTTCATTTGAGCAAATGGAGAGGGGAGTGGCCTCACAGTTATTTTCACATTCATTCTTTACAATTACATTCCTCTTGTGTTTGACAAAAAATCATGTAAATTTACTAAAAAAAATCATGCCAAGATTATTGGAATATCCTTATTCTTGGGCAGTGATTTTATGAAAGTGAAATGTGCTTGGAAATTCACATAATTACACTGATAGAAGTGGGAGGACACCAAAATCTAATGCATGGCAGAAAGTTTATTTTAATCACAGGAGTAAATAAGATACATGGTGAATTCTATAAACTTTACACGAAGCATGGTGCTGATATGCTTATTTATTTTTAAAGTAATTCTGAATTTTATTCATTTTAGGATTCATGCTCAATAATCTAGTATGCCTCAGGCCGCGAGTCTTCGGTCAGGTTAATGCACACTCTTCCCACAATTATTTCTTTCTAAATTGAAATTAAGAGTAATACGTTGTGTTGTTCCTGGAGTCTCACCTATAGCTCTCACTAAATAACTCATGGTAGTTCTTTTCGAGTTAACGAATGGAAAAGTTTAGGATGGGTTGCAGATGTATTGCCAAATCTAGCTCCTGAGTAGAGTGATAATGTTGTTAAAGCTTGAACTTTTTACCTCAGAGATCTGTTTGAAGGCCCATGCTGATGCCATGTCTATGTGCTTTGAACGTCCGCAAATGGAGCTTTGCTCCTTGATCTCACAACAAAAAGGGGGAAGTTTGGGATAATTGGCTTCGTTACGGCTTAGTGGCAAATCTACAGTGATTTTATATTAAAAAAAAAAAATCTCATGCTCTTTGATATTTTTTTAAAGCTCATTAGTTCGGGCTCATATGGGAAGTTAGCCGCCAACATATGATCTTAGTAACATGACCTGTCGAGTGCACAGGCCCATGCACATGGATAACAACAGGCTACTGCATTGATTAGCTTTTTTTATACTTTAAAATTTTCAAACTTCCAAACAGATGACTTTAATTCAGTCGGTCGAGATGCAGGACCCCTAAGAGCTCCCACACTCTGCTCCTGTCCACTTTCATGCCCTTGGACGCACTCTCTCTCTCTCTCTCTCTCTCTCTCTCTCTGCTTTATTTCCTATGTTATGCTTTCAGAAACTTTAAATGACACACATGAATGATTTAGTACATCAAATAATAATTTAAAATAAAAAAATTTAAAATATTAAATAATTATATAAAATTATTATCATACTTATTTTATGCCAATTTTGATTATGCAAAATTTTTAAAAAAATCCATGAGTCAAAAGAAGCACTCAACAAAAATGTTGAGATTTAATTCTTTCTTTTCTTATTATTTTAATAGATAATGAAGTGAAATGCTAGTGAAATGTTGGAATTTTAGGATATTTTGCATATATCAAAGTTGCAGGTGAGAGACTAGTGAAGTGAAATACTTCTCGATGCTTCGAAATCTCAAAATTAAGAACGAGAGAAATGCTTTACTTTGGTATTGTATGAAGAATGGATGAGAACAATTAAGTAGGTTGGTTTTCTAATAGATTGTAGTGTTCATTGTTGCCTTCTTTATCACTGTAATTCTTTTTGTGATTATAATCTTAGTAACGATTATATAGGCTTATAACCTATTGTTCTAACATCATCTATGCTTTGTTACTTATTTTATATGCATTTTGATTAATTTTGCTTTGGTTTGGTTGTGCTACCTTTATGAGGATGCCATTAGCTGGCTTCATTATTCATACGATAATGAGATGCTGCATAGGTTTAGCTTAAGGAAGGCTGAACCCGTGACAATATGACAGACATCTAAATTTACATGGCACCTTATAGTATAAAATTGTACCGTAGAAGATCCATGCTTATTTGCTTTTGGGTGAAAGAGAAAAAAATGTGAATAGGTGTCATAAAATTTTCTCTCTTCCCATTCAAAGGTGGTTCAAACAAGCACAGGGTCACTTCATTACAAGTCAAGGATCACTTTCGAAGTTAGGAGAGGGTGCAGATAACGTGCCAATATTTTAAGAGGCCAGCCAAGCTAATACCAGACTTCTTAGCCAATGTGAAAGCGCTGATAATTGTATTTTCAGTCTTGTCAACAAGGTGGAAATTTGTTTCTTGACCTATATATATATATATATATATATATATATATATATATATAATATGGGAAACTTGCCACCAGTACTTTATGTTTGAATTCTAGTTGAAGATTAATTATCAATTTTCTTACACAATTTGCAACTATATGTTAGTCCTCTACACGGTTAGGTCCATTTCTGCATAAAATTAGTTTATGCTTCTATGCGATCAGTTGTTGATGGTATGTGCTTCTTATGAGGCAACCAAAATGCAAATTTATATAAGTTTTGGTTTTGCATAAATGCCATAAAATTAAACTTTAATTGTTTTGCCATTCTCAACATCTCTCTCTCTCTCTCTCTCTCTCTCTCTCTCTCTCTCTCTCTATATATATATATATATATATATATATATATATATATATATATAGACAGTGATTGTTTGTTAGTTCAAGTGCTAAAGTCATTAAAACATATCCAACACTATGTTTTAAACTGCATTTGTGTTATTTAAAAATTTATTAATTTAATCTTACTAATTCTACCCTCTAAAAACGCTTTTTACGTTGGATATGGATAGGCATAAAATATTTTTATTTTTTGATATTATTTTATTTTATTCTGTACTGATGAATGGTGGTGCAAAAGGTTGTATGATACCCCTTGCATGTGCTCCATGTTACATCCCAAGATTAAAATCCTTCAAACATATCCGTGTCAATGGAACATACGAACAATAAACTGACCTCTATCATTGTAATGACAACCTAATCCCCTCCATGCCCTGGTACTGCACCAAGTTCCCCCGGGGTATTCTGGGAACAAAACCTCCCAACATTTAATACGCGGGACAAAGCCTTTAATATTTTCCCGTGCCCTCCACCACCTCCGCCACCAACCTAAAGCGCTCGCTCGCTCGCGCGCTCTCTCTCTCTCTCTCTCTCTCTCTCTCTCTCGCCCCCTCGCGTTCTCTACATGCCCCTATGTCGGCAAATTCCCTCTCTGCCCCTCTCTCCTCCGCCTCCTCCTCCTCCTCCTCTGCCGCCGGCGTCGGCCTCGGCTACGGTATCGCCATAGCCGTCGGCCTCCTCGTCCTCGTCTCCACCATCATGCTCGCCTCCTACGTCTGCGTCCGCGTCAAAGGCAGCAGCGATGGCCCCCCCTCCTCCTCCACCCCCGCCCCCTCCTCCTCCTCCTCCACCGGAGGAACCCCCTCCGACGCCGCCGCTTTCGTTGTGCTGGGCCTTCACGGTCCCGCTATCGAGGCCTACTACCCGAAGTTCGTCTATAAAGTTGGCGGGGGGGCGGCGGCCCCGGCGGGGCCGTGCCCGATATGCCTGGCGGAGTACGACGACGGGGAGGCGCTGCGGCGGGTGCCGGAGTGCGGGCACTGCTTCCATGCCGTCTGCGTCGACGAGTGGCTCCGCGTGAGCGCCACGTGTCCCCTCTGCCGGAGCTCGCCGGTGCCGTCGGCTGCGGCGACGCCGGTGGCCACGCCGCTCTCGGAGCTCATCCCGCTGGCGGTCCACGCCAGGTGATCTCGGCGGCAGTTTGGGTTGGCCTGGGGATGCGTTCCTCTCTGTTATTGTTTCAATTCTTTTACATCTACCATATTTAGTTTCCTTTAGTTTTCCTTTTTTTTTTTTTTTTCTAATCTCAATTAACTCTGTGTTTAAGATATGCTTACATTATAATTGGTTTATGGTTTGCTCAAAAATTTATTGTTTGCATCTACATCAACTTAGATGTTACAGCAGTGATGGGCTTGCTTCGTTGCACTTCCTTTGACTTAAGGCTATAAAGAAGTAATAAATAAAAGATGGCACACGTGAAGGTGGCCTCTATTTGCTGGTTAAAATAAAATTGAAGAGCTCTTAGCGTTTGGATGCCAAACGAGCCATCCCTCTTAACGCTTTCCGTCAAGGTGGTGAATGGTGATTGGTGGAGCGGGGAGGATAGCAAGGGATCGATGACCTAAGTCAAGTGCAATTTGCACAGATAGACCTGCCTTCTGCTCCTTGCACGCACGACGCCATTATTTTCGAGTGCTAAAAGCTCTCACAAACTGGCAGGGTTTTGAAGCATCCAGACTGTGTCCAGGTGCCCCGTGGTGTCTTGTTCATCATTTTAGGGCACAAACAGGGCTACTGATGAGCGGGTTTGTGCCCAGCATTGCCCAAGCCCCATCTGGGATTCAACTCAACCAAGACTTTGCCCAAGCCCAGAAAGTTTTTTCTTCTTTGTTTTGTTTATAATATGTGTGCCTTTGTGAAATCAGTTTTTTGGCACAGGCTGGACCAAGCTCTACCAAGACTTTCAGTCTGGCGACAAGGTGGAAGGAGGTGCACCTAATTCATCAATGAATCATGGTATTCGTGGATTCTCCCATTTCGTTTACAGGTACAGTAGTTGCAACAGCCGAAATTTTTCTAAGTTTCAACGCGCATACAGAGGGAGCAGAGGTTGAGGGCACCATGTTTGAATTTTAGAATCGTCACTTGTTCTCGGCTTTATTTAGAACCATCATACATAATATTAATTTTTGAGAGATCAAGGTGATCTCCGTTCTATTTTTTGTTAATCAAAGGGATATTCCGGATCTTTCTTGTTCCCCCCTCGTATGCTTTCGATATGGTGTGGTCCACTCTTGGAACCACCGATCCATTCATTGGTATGAAATCAATAACCATTAGAAGTTTCTATATTAATTTGTCTCACTCATCACCCCCATGTTCTTGATCGGCTTGATAGTTTTGAGGCCGTATGGTTCGAAAAAGGCAAATTGGAACAATTAACTCAAGCAAATAACCAGCCTTATACACTTAACCTAATGCATCTTTATCATTTCAAACTAAATCCCCCATATTTATTTCATCGAAATTCCCTAACAGCCTATTCGGTCTGGTTTCAGTTATATTCTCTTATTCCTAAGATTTAGCGTCCATTAGCTGTCCTAAATCTCAGCCTTTCTTCAAAGTTATATTGATACGAAGAATAGAGATCCATCTTGTGCCGGTTCTAAGTTGATTTGTTAAGCCTTGGTTAGCCCACGAAACACAACCTCACTACAAAGACAGCCTCAAGCTAACGTAATGAGCTCAGATACTGTATCCCACATCATGAGGAGCTCGTTCTAAAGCCTGGAGACAGGAACGAGAAGAAAGGCAGCAAGGACTGTGATCAAGGGTTCCCAGAATTGGCCACCTCCCATAATAGAGGCAAAGATCTACGAAAACGTAGGGCCATTCTGATTCCGTAATCCCAGCAAAACAAGAAGAAGACACGCATTCTAACCGACAGAAGAGAAAGAAGACCTTCCCCACCACAAAACAAAAACACACCCAATCCACATCATCCAAAACATTCCTTCAGTCTTTATTTGTCACACGATTGCACTGAACATTGGCATCCAGGCCAAAGTGGCACGCCACAGTATACTGCTGCAGCATAACCTGCATAAAGTTTTGACACCCTAACATAAAAGCAAAACCATCAGCAGATGGCCCATATTCTTGACTCAAACGACTTGAGCCGCCTGGAATATTGCACCACCCTAGACCAACACGAGGACTAATGAACGAGTTGGACCTTGTTAGTTCCATACTTTTAAATTTTGTTCTAATCCTGTGTCAGATCTCTACAGAAGAAAATACTTCCTCTCAACACATAAAACAGCATTATACACGAGCAGGAAAGGTACACACTTGGCGGCGGCAAGCTCCCAGGAGGACAACTCTCAATACCCTCCGCACCATCAAAAACCAATAGCATCATTGGTCAACTTTCTCGCACTCTACCATTTGGGTTCTGATCACTTTTTTCTGCTCGATTGGACTAGCCAACCAGTTTATGCATGCTTCCATTAGAGTGGTCAGACACGCCAATCTTCAATTGATGTTTCTATCTCAAAGCGTTAAATACAGCTGAACAAACAAGTTGAACACAAGGAACAACATGAAGTTCCAGCTAACCTGTAGACCCTGCAATCCCAGAACCTTTTTCTACCTTGTCTGCCAAGCTTAGATCTTATATCTCCAAGATCCTGGAGCGCAGCAATCTCTCCCAAAGCCTTTTATTGCAGTTCCCTCGAACACGCCATTCCAATTCTCTCTCCGCTGTGAGGGCATCACGGAAGACATTAAGACAGCAATCAAGTATCTATGAAAAACTTCATTTCCGGGATATCACTGCATTGTTTTGCTTCCTAATTCTCTACTGACTTTTCAAGAGAGATCTAATTTCTACTCTCTCAAGGAAAGAAGGCATCCCTCGATTCTTGCACTGCATGGATAATCTTTCCGCCTGCAAAAGAACAAAAGATGGTCAGAGAAATGACTATGGAAACCAAAAATTTGTGATGTCAACAGGTTCCATAACACTAACACAATTCTTAACAGAAACAAATATTGTCAACACTTTCATCAGGTTTAACATGCTACCAAGAAATACTTTAAAAAAAAA
Organism: Metroxylon sagu; assembly: GCA_017589505.3. Taxonomy (NCBI): domain Eukaryota; kingdom Viridiplantae; phylum Streptophyta; class Magnoliopsida; order Arecales; family Arecaceae; genus Metroxylon; species Metroxylon sagu. The sequence goes on along the minus strand of JACVBY030000442.1, from coordinate 752,008 downwards.
AAGAAAGAAAAAGAAAAAAAAGACCATTAGTAAGCATCATGGCGTCCAACTCCCACAATATTTGAAGAAAACAAGGATGTGCAGCAAAGTGCTATTCAGCAATTTCAAAGCCTATAATTTGGCCTCCTGAAGATGAGACCATATAGACAACTGAAAACTTTCCAATTGTTCATGTAACACTAGTTTCAACAAGATTCACCCGCAAGGTTTCTGAAACCCCCAAAAAACCATGGCAATTTCACTTATAATCAATGGTAGGGATGTTTTTTCTTCCTCATAGCAGATTATTCCAGACTATTAAGCACACAGTTTATTGCTCGTATTACATAATTTACCAAATGAATGTTGTGCTAGTGAATAGTAGCTCATTAAATTAAATGGTGACTGGTACCAGAAGAAAATTTAGTCACTAAATTTCACAGTGAAACATCAGGCTGAATGTCCTTCACAAAAGCATTGGTATTGAGAATATCAAGGTGGAACCAAACTTATAGAAAACCAAAAATGAGTATCCTTAGACTACTTGACATGTAGTCAATCACTACCACCTTTCTGCTTTACATACTTTAACAATATAAGCAATTGAATTTTTTAGTGATCATTTTTTGCGATCTGGAAGCTTATAGTGAAATAGGTAAATGGCGATGGCTACTGCCCTTGCCTGGATGATACTTCAATTCAGTTATGCATTTTATCAGCCGCATATTCCCTTAAAATGTTTTCACCTGTAACCACTCCAATAAATGGAAAAAAGAGCTGCAAGCCACCAGAGGCAAGCAGGCATTATTCCAGATCAGTTGAGAAGACCAATCAAAGCCAACAGACAAGTTGCACTGTGCCATGCTCACGTGTAAAACACAATAAACTTCAGGACCAAGATGGAGTTTTTAAATCATAGAAAGGATAGTTGTTTCTAATAGCAAACCATGAGGCACATATGAACCAAATGTGGATCAATAGCACTATTAAGATTGTAAGTAACAATTTCAATAATGCTTTTTCTACCATGCCTCCAGCTGTATGTGGATGGTACTGTAAACAATGGAAGGTCCAACGGCATAAGAGCATTGAGTAAAGGCTAAAGGCATTGAATGGTGGTGGCCTTAAATGGTTGGATTGAAGCTCAGTTCTTGAGAAAAATATTAAAAAAGCATGGTAGATGAACTCTTTCAATAAAGACAGAAACCATTTGAGTATACAAAAATAATGTTTCATGTAATTTGCTGATATTCCAACTTGATAATTTGTTGGAACCTGGAACATATTGGTCTTTTAAGTCAATCCAAATTTCTTTTTTTTGTGACAAAAAAAAGAGGTCACAATAGCTGAGAGCCACTGCAAGCATAGCACATGACTTTTGATTAAACAGTCAACTAAGTAGCCAGAATTACATAGACACTCACACGTTAAAAGATTGGAAAAGGAAGATTTGAAGAAAGAAATTGAGTTAGTCTCTCTAGCTTCAATTTGCTCGGTGACTCAGTCATGCATGAATATAAAATGCACTTAAAGCATTTTACATTAGCAAAAGAAGCGAAAAAATAAAAAGAAGAGAAAGAAAAGTCTGAGGGGTAGCTAAAACCCACCATAAATGTAATTTAGCGAAAAGAAAGCCATCGGAATGAGGGAGGACCTCTATGAATTGACTAAGTGCGAAGTCTGATCTCAACAGAGCATGTTTTTTTGGGATGCTGTCCAGATGGTAGACGAGGAAAACATGATCTCACATGCTAGAAAACAGAACCTAGACAACCAGCAGTCAGAATACTTGAAGCCTGGAACCGATTAATGAAGCAAATGAAACAAGTCATGATAGCTCTGATAAATATCACATAATCAGACTCCTAGTGACAAATACAAGGTTTCTGATGCTCTTTCACTATCTCAGCCAAAAGGTTTACCAGGTACTTTCCTGTACGCTATTGAAAGCAAAATAGCTATGTGATTCCATAGCTGCCATGGTGGCAAGGGGTTCAAAATTCAAACTAAGCAGAGTGCAAAGAAAAATGAAAGAAAAGATCAACCATCATATGCCGCTACATTCTAGACTCACACTGGAACACATCTGCAAGCAGTGAAATGCCATTTCACAGGAAATACTTCACAGAATCATTTAGTTTCCACAAGACTAAAAATAAGTGAATGTGAAGTATCCATAGAAGTGCATAATAGAGGGAAATGGATGAAAAACTAGTTACTAAAAGTCCAAAACAGTGATAGCAAGAAATGAAATGGATACTCAATGTTTTCAGGTTTTCTATCAGTTTCCATACTTCTTCTCAATGCTGCAACTATGATTCCATACTTCTTCTCTACTCCAATATCCTGCATGATCTGGGTTGCTTGTCCACTTGAAGCATTAAATGGTTTTGATTTCCTAGACTTTCTGATTTTTCTTAAATGCCTTTCAAATATTTTTCAGTTTTTCTTCTTGATTAAATCTTGAAGACACCTCATCCACAAATGGTTGTATAATATAAAAAGCTCATTGTTCAGCAGATCCTAAAATCCATCATCCTGACTCCTATATATCTATAATAGATGACAGATGAATGTCAAAACAGCCCATGTTCATAATATTAGAGCAGTCATCTTTAGCATCTTGTAAATCAACTTCATGCTTTGAAACCTCTCAAAAAGGTTCAAGACAAACACCAACATACTCAAGGACTCTTGGTGCACCAAGAGGAGAAATTGACCCAAATCATTGCACTAAAGAAAATATGGTGCGGGGCTCACATCTGGCTTGTTCACCTATTATCTGATGTATTAACCACATGACTTTCTATTTACTTTGTCCCTACCACCTTGCATTGCATGGAGTTCCTTAGTCAACCAGAAGATAGCCTCCTGTTCCATATTGCCTCCTTTGCCCCATTAGAAATTTTGAATAGTGAGTAGACCACCCAAAGCAGAAGTAAGAACTCCTAATTGAGGCCAAAACCATTCAAGGAGGTCTTTAAGACAGCCTCCAATTCCCTTTTCTATGCAATGTGCACAGCAACAATCAAACTACCCAAGATATCTCATCTAGAAGTTTAGTTTTGCCATTAAACTCAATGTCCTTTCAATTTGTTTGCTAGTCATCCTCCATCACTCACTCTCCTTCAACCACAACCTTGGATTTCAATAGACAAGCTATTTTATTACTCCATCTATTTTACTTATATCTCAAGGTAACATTTCCATGCAACACACTAAAGGCTTCTTTGTTGTGGTTAACTCCTGATTGTTTCCACTTTCCAGCGTCAATGCACGTGAAATTCAACATTCACTAAAATCTCTTTGCTCCATTGCCTGAGAGAATTATTCAAATCTCTAGCTTCAACACAAACATAATAGTAAAAGATTTGACATTGACAAGGTCCAATTTTTTATCCATCCCTTGCACCAAGATCCTAGTATCCATCTCTCACCTTCAGGGAAAGCTTAATTAGCAAGCAAGGGAGAAACATTTTGGGCAAATGTTAATGCATCCATCAGTCCAAAGCCACCTTGACGAAGAAAATTTCACTGCAAATCCTTTCCAGTTCAGAAAAATGCTTTCAAGAACTCACAAGAAAGGACCTTCAATTTTCAAGTACACAAAACAACAAAGACATTCATACAAGTAACAGTCTAATGTAGCCCTTGGCAGACACTGTAGCTGAAAAGCTAATATACTCTATTCGCCTATTACCAATGAAATAAAAATTACAAAGCTGTCACTAAGCATTACTCAAGCATAGAGAGAGTGCAAAGTTCACAGCTTGTGAGAAGATTTAATGAGTCAGGATAAATTTGCTGGAAAACAAGATGGTTGCTTTATTGCTTTTGAACCTATCTTGACACAAACCCTCATAATCACCTCTACAATCTCCTGGTGCATTCACTTCATTCTCAACAGCAAAAGAAAAATCATTTTTTCAAACACCTATGGCATTGGCAGAGAAAATATGCTGACAATAGGATCAGATGCTTTTTTTCTGAAATTTACAGTGAAAAAGCATAAAAAGCCTCTCATATAATAAACAAACATAGCAGTAGGTTAGTAGATATGATGTTGACAAGGCGAGCTGATATCGCATGCTAGCTAGTGAACATTAAGGGTAAAGGAGCAAAATTTATAGGGATCAGTAATGGCTACAGCCCTCCAAACAATCTCTTCTGGAATTGAAATTAGATCGTCTAAATGCTATACAAAAATAAACAGAAAGATACAACAATCCACATTTGATGAGCAACTAGGATGTCAGTCCAAATCAGATATTATATCAGAATTCCAATTTTTAATGCTAGAACTGTTGAACCACCATCACCCCACTACCCTTTCAAATATGATTGACTAGACAGAATCTCAAAAGCACTGGAAACGCTGGAGACTTGATTAAAAGTTTTGCACTAGTTGAGCCTTAAGAGTAAATAATATGATTTCCCAAATGCATTTTCTGCTTATAATGCTATAGTCTTACATAAGAGCAGAATGCAAAAAATGAATATGTTTAGACTTTGAGGTGTTTCAAGTTGATATCATGCACACAGCATTTGAACTAATGTGGTTGGACTAGATTTGCAGGACAATAAAACCACAATAGCCATGGGTCCTTAATAGTCTTAGTAACTATTACAGTTCATGAACAGCATTCTTCAAACAGTGAATCTAAGCTCTCAAATTTCTAAAAGCAAATCATCAGAATACAATGATGTATTTTTTGAAATATCATAGTCAAAGGTCTATGACACTAAGCAATACACCTCTTCTTAGACAGATAATATGCATGCTCACTAGCAATCAACTTCATGATTTTGACAATATGATAATAAAATTTGCTAAGTACACATGATCATGTGAATGTGCCTAACAAATAAATAATAATACTTCTTCTTTAAATAGTATGTTAGATCTGGCCACAAAGAAAAGAACAAATAAATGAGTAACTGTAAAATTCAAGATCATAACTTGAACATCAGAATGTGCTGAATTGGAAGGCCAACATAACATGGTTTCTATTTAAAATATAAACACTTGGAATTTTGGTGTCAATGATACCGACATACGCTGGAAGCAACAAGAAATAGCCTGTATCTTATCACTGTTATATACCATTCTTTTTTTCCTCTTGCACTACATATAAATACTTAAAATATCATGTAAATAGCAAGAATGTGTGTTAATAATCATATATATCATTCTTTATTGTGTATGGTGTGTGGGTATCGCAATCAACACGTCTACAGCTCTCATATAAATAGCACTCAAATAACAGAATACGTTGTAGTGGAGCTCTATTGATGACCCTTTATCTAAAATATGTAGCAGATATATAGAATTACATGGTGTCAAACAGGATATAGATTGTGTTAACAGCAAAGAGTATTGTTCACATAATACTGCAGGCCATGTCTCATCTATAAAAGTGAAGTAGCAAGATCACAAACAAAACATTCTTAGTGCAAAATGTCATACTTATCGATAAAATACCAGCATATAGCCGACTTAACCATAACTTTTACTGCTATGCCTCAACCAAGTTGTCTGTGCCCTGTAGTTGGGTTTACTGGTTCTTCTCCACCATTAATTTTTGTTTAAAACTTTAAAGCACTCCCTCTCAACACCAGCTTTCTTATCCTGATTCTCAAAATTGCTGTACATCTTTGCTCGAACCTTTTTTGTCGAATATCAATAGAGATATAAAAGAGATTGTTGATCAGAACCATCTTAAATCTCCCATGCACATGCCAGCATCATCTTAGTTTTGCACCACTTTATCCTTCACGTACAACTACTCTAGTTCAACTAGGCTCTGCCGCACTCATTTCCAAACATATCATGCTTAGTATTAACATGTTTTAAAGGTTCTAAGCAGTGTTACACACGGAGGTTTGGCATGGGTGCCCACTGCCAACTTGTTGACAGAGCAGCCTCCAAAAATCCAATGTGTGCATGCATGCAAGATGCTTACTTGAAAAGAGAATCTGAAAAGAAGAAGGAGAGAGATTATTATTTTAACAAACAAAATAACAGCATGGCTATGACGTTCCAAATTGTTTAAATTATCCAATATTCTCATTAACGTTTATTTAAGATGTGATAAGTTACTTAAATCATATATATATATATATATATATATATAGAGAGAGAGAGAGAGAGAGAGGGGGGGCTCAACTTATGCAAAGTTCTCCATTTAATGTGCTTGACCATCATTAAAGTTTATTGTTTAACATGCAACAGATATTAATGCTCTTTGTATTAGTATGCTCAACCATTATTAAAGTTCATTTCTTAATGTGCAACAAAATTTAGCTATAAAAGCTTTCAATTTATTATAATTTGTTACATTGTCATGTAGCATTTCAAGAAAAATTGGAGAAAGGATAAAAAAAAACTGTACCCTGTGCATTGCATGGAGATAGCATTAATAACGCCAGTATTAAAGATAGAAGTTTCTACACGGAAGCTTAGCTTGTGCAGAGCTCTTCATTCATCATGTAAATGCCTATATTAATGATGCCAGTATTAATGACAAGTTTCTCCCAACTATCAAGTTCATTGCTTAATGCGTGATAAAAATCTAACTATTAAAGCTTTTTATTTATTATAATTTGTCATATTATTATATTATATTTCAAGAACAAGCGGAAAAAAGAGAGAACATATCCTATGCAATAGTTGATGGTTAAATTCTAATTGACTTAAGGTGAAAACATTAAGACACTTTGCTTAAAGTGACCAAACCATATGACAACTCGCTCAAAAGCATCCAACAATTGACAAAAGGTATCTGTACGAAACTCTATAGAAAAAAGTGCCAAGCATCAACTTTTTCTTGCTGATGTCAGCAGCACACTTCAAAGAGGAGTGTCCAGCAGCAATGGGTGTCCAAAAACGTCAAGACTTCCAAAAACCTTAAAAATAGAGCATTGGGTAAAATAAGTTCTAATGCCCATGATACACATATTTTGCATCCAGCCCCTCTCTATTACTCAATAAAGTGATTCAAAGAAGATTATGGGTTATCATTGCCATAACACATGTTGATGTAATTCTTTGATAATAAAAAGAAGTTTCACATGGGACTACACAACCAAGTGGGTTCCATTTTTAGCAAGACTTCCAAATCGTGCCCAACCATGAGAACCTCATCTATAATGCTACACCGTGTCAATTTTCCCTCCTCTTTAATCAATGGCTACCATTCCCTACATTATGTGTCATGTGTTGTAAAGCTTTCTAGTCACTTCCACTCACATGCATGGCATGTCCTAACATCTAGTACCATTTTGTTTAGGGTGTCAATGGGCTGGATCAGGCCCAGGCCCAAAGCAACCCAAAAATTTAACCTCAGGCCCGAGCCACACCCAAAACATAGAACATTTTTAGGCCAAGCAAGGCTCAAGACAGTTGTTATTCATATCTAACCACATGTCCAGCCAGGGCCCAACCCCATAAATCACTCTGGCCTCTATTTCAGGCCCAAGCCTGGCCCTGTCACCCTAAAACTCAAGTTCAAGACTGATTTTTTTTTCTGGTCAGGTCATTGTGCTGGCCTGACCCATTGAAAGGCCTAATCTTGTTCCAACTTGACATTAGTCTTAGCAAACATTATTTCACCATGTTATAACGTTTTTATCTATGACAAGTGCAAAAGGACCCTAGATTTCTTGGTGCAGACAAACCTAGAACAGGAGCTCACATACCTTACACAGTTCATGGTGATACCTTTTTTATGCATAAATACAGCAAAGTTAGAGCATTGAAAGCACTAAACTTCCTTGAGGTCCATGGAATGACCTCCTATGCACATTACCATATGATTCAAGTCAACAGAATCCATGTCTCTACATCAAGCATAATCATCTAGCCTTATCCTAATTATTGTGTTTAGCTTTATGAATCCTCATTCACCATATATTTTTGGCATTTTTTTATTTATCTGTCCCCTCACCTTGTAACTTTATAGAGCAGCCTGTAAATCTATGTACCACCAAAAGTTGGTACAATAATTTTCACCTCAGAAAAGCGAACCAAATCCAATCTCCAATCTTATTTCCTTATCTTTACAGACCTATATAATAAACTAGTAAATTAAATATGTTTTAGTTCTCCTACAAATCAATATCTTATATCAAATTTTACCTTGCCTTGATACCTAAGTTCTTTTAAATTAGTTTCTATTTAGAATATCCCGAATAATTATGATCACATGCCTCAACCCCAAGTGCGATTCCTTTGGTCCAGTGCTCAATTTGTATTTCTAGAAATAATCTCTCCACCTTTTGTAATCTCTATATCCAACCTCTCTAAACACACTCCTTTAATATGTAAATTTTCTCTTTTTAAACAAATTCACAAAAATTTCTTGATCTAATTTTATGCAAAACATATGTCATAAAGCCCTGAATTTTTTGCCTCATTGAATATTTTTAACTATTTTATTATTTGCCTCACCTTATAACAGAAGCTCTCTTCTTTTTTCAATTGACTTTTTGACCATAATAATTCACTAGCAACCCTTTGATTTTCCATAATATTTCTCAAAATGAACCTTCAATATTGTATTGCTGATCATGGAAGGCGCAATCTTAAAGTTCAACTTCGTCTAACTACATCAATTTCTTTCTCTTTTACTAGTATCTTTCCATTTACAGACGTCAACATCCACACTCAACTTGATGTAGGAGCCCTTGCCTTGCCTTCTTGTCACAACCACTACGAAGTATTACAACAAGTTTCTACCAAGGGATGCTTTTTTCACTCAATTCCAATTCCGATTCCACATGTTCTGTGAAGAGTGGAGCAGTAACATTCAGTTGATAGCTATTCAGCTGGTCATAAAAATTACAGTAGTAGAAATACCATACCAGCATGGCTTTTCAACTACCATAAGCGTGCAAGTTCCTAATGTATAATTATTATTTACCATAATATGCACATAATGGCATATTACTTAGAAAAATAAGAGAGTATAGTCAGCTGTAGCAGTCAAGGAACCATAGAGGAGTGCTTCCACTTTCTATGTGCCTTCAAATAATAAATTAATACATTAATAATGCATCATAATTTGACATTAATGAATCAGATTCAGTGACTAGGATAGCCATCAATTAAAGTTGGCATTCAATAAAGACGTTCTTAAAATAGAAACTCAGAACTAGCTATTTCCTTCCAAGTCAGGATTCCGTAAAAGTCTTTTGCAACCTATAATTGGACCACAACCAACAATAATAAATAATTTAATCGGGTGAATTCAATATAGACGGCATTAATATTTCAACACAATTTAACAATATCAACTTTTTCCATTTCTGCAATGTTCATCTATGGGTTTACTCCGCTTCCAATAAAATATCTACATACGCTGCTTGACATACAGCTAGCCTCATCATGTTCATTAACGGATCAAATGTTCAACTCGACAAAGACCAATAAGGATTCAAGTTCGATGGTTTTCAACACAAAAGGCTCTTCCTGAATTCACTTTGATAATCCTAACTTGATATACCTTTTGATCTGGCCAGAAAATTGGTTTCTCCATTAACAATAACATTAAAGAGAATTGCCACATTTACTAATATTAGATACATTCCAAAACAACATTTCTCCATTGGCATCCTGGAGATTCATGCACTTCAATTATTTGTATGCACCAGTTAGAACCACATTCGTTGAATTTCCAGAGCTATTTAAGTCAGAAATCGCATATTTTGCAAGCAAATAAGTTTGAATGGCTACCCTGGAAGTACTCTGATGATTCCATTTTTCTACCCCTATCTGAAACAGTATGGTTGGCTAAAAATCTGTCCAGAAACAAGTAGGAGGCATATTGAAGCAAGCCAGCTTAACAACTATCGAGCCTTTCTTCCATGGAGCATACAGATCCCTACAAACCAATATCTATATCATAACTAGCACCAGGAATGTATGCTATTTGAGTTCATGTTGGACTTTTTGTTAGTCAAGATATAATTACCAAAATAATCATCAGAGCAGATTATTTTGACTCCTCTTGTGTCTGATGTAGATATTATGGTCATCATAGAGGTCAAGCTCCGTAAGAACTCAAAATAAAAGATCTTAAGCTCTGAGACTCTTCCAGCTCAAATTGTGGTAAATGGTGCAAATTCCATCCTCATGGCACTGACCAAGTAATTAGCAACAATGGGTGATGCATGAAATTCAGTACAATACATCTTGCACTTGAATCAGGAGCAGCACAAACATGACTATGAGTGCTGCAATCTAGAAAAACATCCTTGTCCAGAATGCTTTCATGGAAGCTCTTGTACAGACTACTACCACTTAAAGTCTCAAGGGTCTATGTTGAAACCAGTTAAAGCAATTTCTAAACATCTAAAGGATGACAAATGGCAATCACGGATCAACGAACACAGAAACTGAAACTTTTAAGCATGTGTAATGGAGCCTTTGAAAGGGAATATTTATTAATAATCTTACACCCGCTATAAGAGAACAAAAATACTTGCCTTGCAATAAGTAGTCAGCTGTCTTCACATGATCTGCATCACTTGGGATGATCCAGGATGATCTCCAACCATGACAGATAACATTGTATATCATAAGGTATGCACATAGTTTTGATTACTAAATGTTACGAGGCAAACTACAAATTGAACAAATAGCTGTTAAATCTTGGGACAGATTATGGACCTAAAAGAAACTAGAGTAATGTTCTAGACGGGTAAAGATTGATCAGGTTAACTTGTTGGACATTCAGAATCTCAGATTCGCTTCTATTCCCAAGGACGCAATATTCAATCACAAAATCTTCATTGACAATTCTAGATAAGAAAACATAGAAAATCTTGATGCTGCTACCCATATTCATTTCAAAAATAAGTCAAACCTTGCAATGGGAAATATATTACCGTTCATAGAAGTGAATAAACTTTGATGAATTGGCTTTTCCATGCCAGATTGATGCCCACAACGTAAAAATAAAGCCACATGAAAATCTAGTTTTCAGTTGATGAAGGATCACCAGCAAGCGTATTGATGGCATTTCAGCAAAAGCCACCATCACATGTTATACCAAGTGATCCCGTTGTAGACATAACAATCAGCAAATTTGCAATTATTTGGCTGCAAGCCAGAAACCATACATATAATACACTTCACTGGCTCATAACCTACACATCCACGCCCATTTTTCCAGTGCACAGATCTCTCTTAAATTAGCATCGCAGAATGAAATCAGTTCTACCAGAAACATTGACGACATGCAAAACTGGAAGTCTTGTAAAGAGTGTAAGACCACCCCTTGTGTACTTAATCTGAAATAGGTATACTTGGCTCATTAATTGTACCAACTCTACACACTCCAAATGCAACTAAAGAGAGACAAAAACCAACCCTACTACGCCTATGGCCAGCAAAAGAAGTCTACCACCAAATGATAACTTCTACCATAGGGCACATCAATATTGTACATGCCAAAAGGTGATTTTGGTACCTGATGCCATCCAAATCCATTGAGAGAGCCCTCTAGGCTGCTCTGTGCACTACTTGTTCAGATTCACCTCTTTGAGATATAGGGCATCATCATATTGCTTCACTTACTTGCTAAACTAGTCCACAAGTATATTAGAAAGAGAAAGACCATATCTTGTTGCTCAATAACACAATGCACTAGCACGATCGGCTCCACATATTTTAAGTGAATCAAGTAGCCCCATTTTGACTATTGACAACTAAACAACCGAAAAAGTGATTTAGATATTATTCAAATGATCAAAGTACCACTTGGATGCATCAGAGGCAAATGTTTGGCTCCTTTTCAACTGCTTGCACCTCCCTCTTTTCCATCTAAACCTAAGCAAAGCATCCTGCCTCCTATCCATGGTTGCTACAGAGAGTTTATTTTTTGCCACCTTAGAAGGAAGATATCCAAGGAAACAATATGGTAATTATTATCCAGCTAAGTTGCCCAGAAGCCATTGCATCTCATATCATCTTAGCCAAGGGAAATCAACTAAAGATCTTACAAGTTGATGCAATCCTATCAATTATACATGGACACCGGATGTCACTTATCAATAATCTGCCACATTATTGCCCAAACAGTTAATAACACCGACCACCATGGAAGTAGCATCACAAACTTTTGATGCCACACTTAACACTAAATAAGCTTATATAATCTGAATATATTAGCAAATTGTAAAAGCCTAGTATCTAAATGAACCATTTAGGTGTTAGAAGTGTCCACTTTTATATACGCCTAATCAGGAGCACAAATAAGGTTGCAAACAACGATTTTCACAACCAGCACTAACAAAATGGCATGTAAATTTTAGATCAAAAGTAAAACCAAAATATGCCAATGTAGCTATTTAGTTCAGAAGTATTGTGAAATACAAAATATAAAGTTCAGATCACAAGTGCAAATATGTTTAGCTTGTAATGACCATAAGCATCTTCTCATGAGAACACTGGCGGACCATGCACTAGCTGAAAAGGCTAAGAAATTCTAAACCTTAAATATATAACCACCATGAGCAAACTAAGCTGCACCCATGTGCATTTTGGAGGACAATTTGACTGCTAGTCTCAACGATGTCCAGGGCGAGACTTGTCAAATGCTCCCCGCAGACCAGAGCTCCCACCATACATCGGTGCCTTGCCAGCAATTCCCTGATTATCAATATTCAGGACATAACAAAATAACAAAATACAATCAGTATGATCATTTATAACAAAATCTCCTATATTAATATCATAAGCTAAAAAGGAACTGACAGTTCTAGACATCGTTAAGGAAATCATACAGAATGACGGTTGTAGTTATCCCCAAACGATGAAGGGAAGGGTCCTTCAGAACTACCAAGTTGCATCCCATAAGCTCCACCTTAAACAACCAGTAAAGATATTCAAATTTTGAATTACACAAAAAAAAAGAGGCAAACTTTACCTAACCATGTGTTAGTCCTTGTAGAGAAGATTGATAATAATCACAGAAATTACTAAAACAAACACAGGCAAAAAGCAGGATAGCACAAATGCAACTATAGTGTGCATGAAATCAGGAAATCTAACAGGTAAAAACTATGACTAATGCGGAAGGAAATGCACGTAATGGCTAATTACAAAAATATCACAATGCAATCTCTTACAATAGATTCTTAGCAATGCACAGCATAGCTTCAAATGATCAAAGTGGAATCATTTAAACAATGGCTCACAGCAATGTTATAATAGATACAAGAAGTCGGTAACATTCTAAAAAATAGTAATCACATTATCATAAAATAATGATATCAAAATGAACATAGCAAACCAGCTTATCCCTAATAACAGGTACAGAAAACAAAAATGAAAGAAAACATGTTAGAACAATAAGGTAAGAATGTAAATCAGATTGAACAGCATGAAGTGATAAAATAGAAACCTTTTGCATTCCATTTAAGCACAGGCATTTAATGAAAGCAAACTACCTGAACCCCACTTACTCCCATCAATGTTTGCTAAATCAGCCCTCAGTTTTTCAATTTCATGAGCCATGGACACCAAAGTTTTCTCCATTCCCTGCCTTTGTTCCATCAGCTCAAGATTTCCCTTTTTCTCATACTCAAAAGCAGTCCTGCAAAGAATCAATTTTTAAGATTGAATTACACCTGTACTTCCAGACCACTCAATGTCTATGGCAGGTACACATGACTAGAGAACATATGGAAAAAATAATACACCATGAGAGTGCAGGTACAGAGCACAACCTAGCTCGCATAATCTCCTGTCGCAGTCCATCGATCTCATTCTTCAGAACAGGGATCTGTGTGTTGTCAGTTTTCGCCCTTGTCAGTTCTTGCTGAAGGGTCTGGACCTGTCCAACAAGGTCCTCTCTCATGATATTCAGTTTTTGAACATCTGCTTGAAGCTGCACTATTTTAGTTTTTAAAGGTTCAGTCGCTCTAAGATCAGCCTCTAGCTTCAATCCTTTCTCAATCAACTCTCTACAGTAGGCCTCATTATTAGCATGAATATCTGCCATGACCATATTCAGGCGTCGGATCTCCTCCCTTGCAGCCATTAGTTCCTGATGCATAGCAGCACGATCTTCAACAAGAGCATGGTGATCAGCCAGAAGCCTCTGGATCTCACGTTCCTCGTACTGGGCAGGAAGGGGTGGACGAGGGACAGGGCCACGAACAAATGGTTCTTCCGGCATTTCAGGATAACCTCTCCGCCCATCATTAACATTGCGAGGTAGATGACCTCTGCCAACCATCGCGTGCTAAATTGGAAAATGATAGCATGGATCATGACCAAACATAAAACGTATTTAGAGAAGTACAAATGGAGCACATGAAGACATCAGAATTGTGGAACAGCAGAATAAAGCTGATAAAATCTAGAAAAGTGTAAGATGGATCTACCTTATACACTTGTAAACTTTTAAAGTGACCAACCCACCCACTTAAATAAATAACAAAAATGCAAATCAGAGAACAGGATAGATACATTCATTGAAATACTTTAGATTAATATCATATGCATTCATTAAAATGCTTTAGATTAATATCAACACTTATAGAAATCAACCATTGAAATCAGCATTGTTTCTTCTAACGACGTCAACTTATAAAATTTACATACCCTAATAGTTTTTAGGAATAATGCGAAGAAAAAAAATATAACAGCTTAATTCTGTTTCGAATAAAATAAAAGCAAAATGGTATAAAATCAAAGAATAGAAAATGGAGAATTTTTTGTTTTGTTGCAATATTAAAACAAAAAAAAAAGTCTAAACCACAAGCGCTATCCTAATGTTTTCTCAAATGTCACTTCAATTGGAGGAAAATTTTAAGGCCTCTTATGAAAATTAGGACCTATGTTTTCTCCTTCCTTTCCCTTCGGATCTTCTCTCAACAGCCCAGTGTTGGCAAGGTGAAAAGGTTTTCTCTAAGTTGGTTTTTAGATAGCTGTATCAGGCACTAAACCGACACAATGAATACAGAACCTTGCCCCTATTGTTTCAGCTTATACACCAATTTATCTCGAGATATCGGTCAATAAATTTTAGTATATTGATTACGAATTTTATATACTTAACCTTTCAAACCTTGATAGGTTTCTTGACTATTGAATATTAAAAATCAATGCCTTCAAAAGGTAAAAATTTCAAGTTTTATTTTATTGGCTAGTGTTCTTAAATATCAGCTGAGTGCCTCAATTCTTTCCAAAATTTTCCAGCCTTCAACCTGAGTTCAGATTAAATCGAGATCGTGATTCATCTCAGAAACAACAACTAACCAAGATGACCAATACATCAGATCTAAAGACCCTGCCTCCAAGAAGCTTAGTTTTCCTCCATCTAGCAAGGGGGTCATATCTGAGTTCAATGCTCCTATAACTAAAATCAGCTTTAAGTCAAGAATTTAGGAGTTAACCCAATTCTTTCAAGTGTAAGTTTGGGGCCCACACAAACCTGTAAGTTCTATTTCTTCATTGATATAGGTTATTGTCGTCATACCTGATCCACCTATTACCTTAGTCAAGATTTAAGAACATGCTGCCAACATCACCACTTCTTTTCCACAAAATAAAATTGAAGGGGAACAAGTACTCCACCTTCATAGTTTGAAGAAATAGATAGATAAATATCAATCCACCTAGAAAATTTCTAAATAAAGAATGAAAAGCTAGAACTCAATGACTGAGTTTTGTTCAACCATCTAAATTGAATTTATCAAGGTTTTAAATCTCATAGGACAGAGGTGTCTTATTTTTTTACGAAATGGAATGCCCCACATCCCACCCCATCTCGATCCCCGACCCATCTTGATCTCCGACCCGATCAAGCATTCCAATACTTGCTTGGAATGCTTTTTTTTTTTAAAAAAAAATAATTATTTGCAAAATTTTAGTATTTATTTAATTTTTAAACATATTTAAACTTCAACAGTTATATCTTTATGATAAATCGGATCTATTTAAAGTCGATACTATAATGTATTATGGTCAAGATAAGATAGGATGGAACGGCTAAGATCGATCCCGAAATCTCTCTAGGATGAGACGTCTCGGCTATCTCAAACCCTATTCCGCAAAAACTTGAATTAATTTACCAGGGACCCCATATCTATTTGACCAAAAGAAATGATCAGCAAAATTAAGTATAGCTGGACATTGTCTGCTTTACATTGAACTAAGCAAGTCAGATTCAGAAAACTTGAGCATAATTAACAAAATGAAATACACCTTTTACAAAACTGAAAAGAATAGTCAGTAATTAATACTAACCACACATGCATCAATATCTTGTATGCTTTTCATTTTAACTCAGCTAATCATTATGAGAAAATATTTCCTTATTCATAATTATTTAAAAAAAAGAAAGAATAGCAAATTTACTTCATAATGACATAAATTTTGCAAAAATAGAAGTTGCTCCATATTATGCAACATATGCAATAAGATATCATACGAAATGCTCTTTGTTTTTCAGTTGTGATAATACAATGAAATTGAAATTCATCTGATATTTTTTATTTATTAACTAAATATCAACATAATATTAGCAAAGTTTCAGAAAGGTAAAGCATTTCTAAATAAAATTAGACAGCTTTGCACAATCGCATGCAGCATGCATCCATAAAAGATGCTTAAGATCTGGAGCGAAAAAAAAAATCACTATTCGTATTGTTTTATGGAAAACAAACATCACGCTGTGGTTGCATTGAAATAAAAAAAAAAAAGAACGAGAGAGATCTGGAGCGAAAAAAAAATCACTATTTATGCTGTTTTATGAAAAAACCAACACTACACTGTGGTTGTATTGAAATTTTAAAAAAAAAACTTGAGATCTGGAGCAAAAAAAAATCACTCTTTGTGCTGTTTTATGAAAAAACCAACACCACACAGTGGTTATATTGAAATTTAAAAAAAAAAAAAACTTGAAATCTAGAGCGGAAAAAAATCACTATTGTGATCTTTTATGGAAAACAAATACCACGCTGTGGTTGCGTTGAAATTAAAAAAACTTAGATCTGTGCAGAAAAAAAATTCTTATTTGTACTGCTTTATGGAAAAACAAACACCATGCTCTGGTTGCGTTGCAATCAAAAAAAAAAAAATTAAGATCTGAAGCGAAAAACACATTATTTGACAAACACCACTGATTTGTGCTATTTTATGAAAAACAAACAGTTGCATTGCAATCAAATAACAACTTGAGATCTGGAGCTAAAAAAAAATACTATTTGACAAACACCACGATGTGCTTGCATTGAAATAAAAAAAAAAAAACTTCAGATCTGAAGCGAAAAAAAAAATCAATACTTCTACTGTTTTATGAAAAAACAAACGCCATGCTGTAATTGCATTGAAATTAAAAAAAAATTTGAGATCTGAAGCGAAAAAAAAAAATCACTGCTTCTACTATTTTATGAAAAAACAAACACCACACTGTGGTTCCATTGAAATCAAAAAAAATCTTGAGATCTGAAAGAGAAACTTTTTATGAAAAAATAAAAACTATGCTGTTGTTGCATTAAAATCAAAAAAAAAAAAATTTAAGATCTGGAATGGAAAAAAAAAAACTCATCTGGAGTTATGAAAAAACAAACACCACGCTATGGTTGTGTTCAAATAAAATAAAATAAAATAAAATAAAAAAACTTGAGATCTGAATGAAAAAAAATCACTACTTGTGGTGTTTTATGAAAAAACAAACACCACATGGTTGCATTGAAATCAAAAACCGTATCATGTCAAAAAAAAAAAAAAAATCATTATCAGATCTCACCTATCTTGTGTGTTCAGACCATGGCTATCGCCGCTACTTTATTTCAGTCTATTCAAATAGATCCTTAGAAAAATCATCTTAATTTCTTCTTGTTGATCACAAGAAGTGCTCAAGGACATCATCTAATGTAATCTTTGCTAGGGTTTGAAAGCAAATCGAACCCATCTACAGATAGAACAAAAACAAAATTCACCAAAAAATACAACGCATTTCTTCGCAAGCGAACCAAGCAGAAGAACTAATAAATCGAGATAAACGATCTGAAAACAAAACCTGAAAACATCGTAATAGAAGGAATCGTAAAAACAAAAGTGGAGAATCGAATCAGAAAACACAACGGAGATCGGAGAGAGACGAAGGAGAGAAGGTTGAAACCCTAACCTGCCTCGGATTGCTAGTGGACTGGGAAAGTGGATGCAGCTGATGCCGATCCTTCCAGAGGCCGACCAGAGGTCCTTTTAAACACTAGTAGTTGGATCGGGTTCGGATTCAAATCCGACCCGTACGTAGGGCGCCGGATAAGGGACAGGAGAAGGAAGGGTTGTGAACGGGTTGGATTTGGGTAAGTCCCAGGAAAGATCCGTATCCGATAATGGTGGTATTAATAGGGTTTATCCGATAACGGTGGTATATAAATGGGGTTTGGTTCTAGATATTTCTTATGCCATTTATATTTATTTCACCATTAAAAAAATATATAATCTCTCTCATGTGGTTTTGGTCGACCGCAATGCGTACGCAAAGCGTGTGTATATATATATATATATATATATATATTAACGTTTATAAATTGTCTGTCAAAATATTATATATTTTTATAACTATAGTCAATATTTCATGTTGATTCAAATGACTGGGTGGACGCTAAGTGGCACCATCATGATAGATTGATGCTGCCTCTTGTATGTTACGTTTATTTTGAGAAAAAATCTATACCTATGCAAGAATTACTTGCAAACAAACCTGTATATTGGCATGGTGCACTAAATTCTTGCCCTATGTTTGCTAGCATTTGAACATCTTGTAGCGAACATGCTCTGCTCCTCTTCTATGAATCTACAGCTCTCTTTCCCAGGCGAGACTCTATCTGCATCCCTAAAAGTACCTTTCATTTCTATTCTATTATTTAACTATGAATAGCCATCAACTCTCAGAAAAGGATAGAAGAATAAGACATATTGTGGAACATGCAATGCATTATAGATGTATAATCATTATGCTTTAACTGATTATTCTATTCCACCTCTTATAGAGAAAAAAACTTAAAGCAAAATACATAATAACATGGTGATACATTTCTACAAAACTGTTATCCCGAGCACACGTAATGAAGCTGTAGACAATCAAGTGAAATCCAATTTATGAAATAATTTGATATATGGACAACATCATTATAGTAAAGGTCATAATGCCAGAAAAATCATTACCATAGCATGATGTACCTCTATTTCTTCTTTTCTCTTTACTTTCTCTCTTTTCTCTTGTATACTCACTTAACCCTCTTGCATCCACTTGCTTACTCGTCTTCTTTCTCTACCATTTGCTTTGTAACAAGAAAAACTTAACCTATTGTTTTCTTTCTTCCTTTTGTTTGGTCTACCATTGCTTGTAGCTAGCATTGAGGGTGCTTCTGGAGAGCCTAGAGTTAGGGTTGGTCTCAGTGGAGGCAAAGTTGGTGGCATTAGCCAAGCTAGTCTCCTATAAAGACTTAGGTCAGACTTTTTCGAGTTTTGATTACCACCTCAAGAGAGATGCTAACCCTAATCTTGTTTAAAGCGCAACACAAGGAAAAGATAGCAAACATACAAGCTTTGCAGTGCATGAAGTAGTGGCGTTGGTGGGATTGATGGTAAAGCTTGGAAGAAGTAAAAAGAAAGAGATAATTGTGCGGAGTAGCTTGATAATGACCATAAAAGGATGTGGTGCTGGGTTTGGAGGCTAGTGGAACCCAGCACTAGAAAAAGATTCACTATGCTCACCTAAAAAGGAAAAGAAGATGCAAAAATAGCGAGAGAGACCTAAGGTATAGTTCAATTTGTTAATTAGTTATATACCAATATGGCAATAACTGCATCAATTGTAAGGTATTTATGCATGAATATATAATGACTCTTATTTCGAAAGGAGATGGCTTCAATGAGTAACTTTCATCATCATCATTTTCTTTTTCTTCTTCTATTTTCCTTTTTTCGCTGATAGCCCAAAGAAGAAAAACTACATCGTACTGCTGCGGGGTATGTCCACACCTATCATATCTCCAAAAAGGAGGCTTAGAATCCCATTAGGAGGACTTTAAGAGAACTGATAAGCACATTCATTGCCTTCTCGACATGTATGTTGAATTTGAGTTTTGGCAATAACCTATTTACGAGCCAATCTACACATTCATTGCCTTTCTATATTATTAAATTTGAGTTTGCCAATCGTAATAGTTTATGTATCCGATGGATAAGTGGCACATTTGTATCAATATTACAACAACCGTCGTTAAGCATTGAGCAACTACACTACAACTTGTGAATCCCCCTTAATTAAGAATATCATTTTAGGAATCTCCTTAGTTATAAACTATCAATTGTTAACTAGCTCTTGAAATTTTAGCAAAATCATGTTATTTGTTGAAGTCCACATCCACTTATTCGAAAGTCTACACAAAGGAGGCATTTATGTTTCTACACAAAGGAGGCATTTATGTTAACTAAGTCACAAATTGTTCCTCTTATTTTTCATTCATAGCAACCAAGTTGTATCAGAATAATAGCATGCATGTGTTTGATCACCATATATAACCCATTCACATTTTAAAAATTACTACTTGATGTACCCCTTAGTGTACTCGAAATAAGCATCAGATTGGATTTTTGTCCATCACACATGAGATAGGTGGTTCATAAAATGCTTTATTTCACATTTTACCCCTAATAGTATGCAAAAATTAGATTAGGGTATGTTTAGAGGTGCCATAAATATTTTTTTTTTTATTTTAAAGATGGCACATGACCGATTAATAATATTTTCACATTTGGGTGGTTAAACTATTATCAATTGAGAAGCTGTGGAAATAATAATTTAATAACCAACAAGATATAAAAGCTACAATAGAGGCAAAAAAACTCTCTTTATCTCTCCCAGGACTCTCACACACAGTACCAAACTAATATAGATTTATATTTTTATCACAAAATGGTGATTTATAGCTTTGACGTTTGGAGTAAGGATGTAATTTGCTATGAGATTATATTTTGATGCAAAAACATATATTTTATTATCAACATAATTATTTCTTTATTTATTTATCATGTTGCTTCCTTGGTGTCATTTTCACTGAAAATTGTTATCTTTTGTCAAGATATTAAACATATTGCTTGTTCCTATTTCTAATTGATTGATCATAACCAATCTACTTGCACACCAACTTCATATAAAATTTAGTCAACACTAAAATGCATATATTTTCACGGTGATCATTATTTATATTTTTTTGAGTAATAATGATCCATGTTTAATGGAAGTTTTTTTTTTTTCTCCCAAGAAGAGTTAGCATGAGTACATTTCTATTATTTTTTTCAATATTGGTTTAGTCTATTATATTCTAAATAAAGCTTTATGCTAGCTTATATATATATATATAGAGAGAGAGAGAGAGAGGGATGTTAGATTCGGCTTCATTCGAATGTAGTCAAGTCTAAATCTAGTTATCTTTTTCATCATTTGATTTACACAATTTATGAATCTCAAAGATGAAAAAGATGGGTAGATCTGAGATTTATGTAGATTTAAGGATGAGAAAGATGATTGGATCTACATTTGACTACATTCGAATGCAGCTAAACCTAAATCTGGTCATCTCTTCCATCCTTGGATCTACATAGCTTAGGAATCTTAAAGATCAAAAAATAAAAAAAAGGTGAGATGGCTTTAGAATTTGTGTGAATTCAAAGATGAAGAAGGTGATCAAATTCTACACTTGATTACATTACAATGTAGCTAGATCTACCTATATATATATATATATATATAAAATATTATAAATAAATCAAACTATATTATAATATTTATATATATTTAAAAATTAAATATATAAGAGGAAGGTTCTATTTATGAAATAAATATTTTTTCTCAAAAAGAAACAGACAAAGTACAATTAAAAAGAAAGGTACAATATATGATGTAAAAACTCTATACTGCCGATCTACGTAAGTTTATGGATGATCATGTACAAATAATTTCAAGTAGGATTGTATCCATTAAATAAGAAGTTTTTTTATTTTTTAGAAAAATTCTCCATCAATCGCATGCAACCAATGCATCTCACTCACTCTAACACTCAAAAATTTTAGCATAAATATATTACAAATCATGAAAACCTGCATGATGTCCAGAGCTATAGGTTCACACTAGTTATACAAATTTTTTTATTTTTGGATCCTCTATAAATTAAAATAGGATAATCTTAATTACATAAAAGAGTATATAATTTTCATATCTTATTTTATTTAACACAATAATTATCATATCTTATTTTATCGAACACGATATGCTTAAGTTAATGCATGCATCATGAATTTTGGGTCTGCCATCATTACTTAAAAAATTAATTATACAACTTTTTTTTGGATCCTCTATAAATTAAAATATGGTAATCTTAATTGCATAGAAGAGTATATAATCATGATATCCTATTTTATTTAACACAATAATTATCATATCTTATTTTATCTAACACAATATGCTTAAGTTAATGCATGCATCATGAATTTTGGGTGTGCCATTATTACTTAAAAAACTAATTGGTTTTGAAGGTTTTCCAATTTTTTGCTTCATTAGAAAATTAACAAATTAAGAAAGTGAATAATCAATTTGCTATAATATTTCTCTTTTTCTTTTTTCAAATTATTTTTATGAAACCAAAATTGTAGAAAAAAAGAAAAGGTAGGTCTTCTCTAATCCCTCTCAAAGACATAAGAAAGCTAAGAGGAGAGGCGTAGATGGATTTGGGTTGGCCTAGGAATCAAATCGACTCAATGTTATTTGGTTGGTTTAGTTTGGATTCTAAAACAATGGGTTTATTTTAGTTTTAAATTTTTAAAAATTAATTGAGCAAATTCGAATCTGGGATTACAGGATTAGGTAGCTCAACCCAATTAAAAACATTACATATAAAAGAGGGGCACACATGGCATGGGAGGCCTATAGGGCAAGGGTGCAAAGAATGTGGACTTTTGCCATACTAAATTTTAATTAATTCTTTACTTTGACTAGAAATGTGAGGTCTACAAATTTTAACTATCTAAGCCTTTATTTTAAAATAAAAAAATAAGAGATTCATTAAGTTCTTTCTTTTATTTCTCTCAAAAAAAGATAAAAACCATAATATAACCGACTTAAGCCTTTCCAATCCTTGACATGAGGTTGCCATACACAAAATGATATTGACAACATCATCATCATCTCCTTTCAATGCTTTTACATGTTTTTAGTGCTTGCTTTTATTCCCTTCTTTTTTATATGTGCATGTATAAGGACTGCACTTCTAGGTTGAGATTATTGCAACCTCTTTGAATGAAGAAAGCATGCCGGAATAGGGGGGAAAAAAAAATCACATTTGATGTTTATAATCAGTTTACTAAAATTCTAGTGAAGAATGTGGATAAGCCAAAATTGCTATGATAAATTATTCCAAAATCAATTATGCATACAGAAGTGGCAATAAAATTAGTATATTATAGAAACATTTAGATACCCTAAGTATCCAATAATAAAGACCAAAAATTAAAGTTACTTTTATTTGAATTAGGGAAATAGGATGAAGAAAGTCACCAAAAATTAAACTTATATTGCAATTTAGGCCAGTCGAGCTTAAACGCCCTTAAGGCTATTATATCAACCTATATCTCCTTATGAAGTTTCTCATTGATAAAAGTGTAGGAGAACTTAGAGGAGATCAAGTAGCAGCTTAGCAATTCTATGTTGAGACCCTAAAAAGGAGCACTAGATTGGCTGAGACCTTGTCGATCAAAAACTTAAACTTTAGAGATGGGTTGAAGGAACAACGTATGGAACTGGTTGAATACCTAGAGGCCATCCCATTAGGAAACAAACAAATGATCAACAAACTCTGGTTTAGTCTTGTGTAAAACACATCTAGGGCTCACAAACCACTCATTTCACACTAAGTTGTCCTTTATGTGTAGCTTGTTGTGAAGAGTCAGCTAAAGAAAAATCTTTACTTTCTCTTTAAAAAAAAAGCTTTGCAAACTAAGTTATAAAAAGAATAATTAATTCCTTGATGATTTGCAAATCTATAGAAAGAGTTAACACTATACGTATTGTCACTATAAGGCTTCTATACAGATAACAAACTCTAAAGTTACAAGAACTCTGATGATGAGTGAGGGCTGTACAGATGAAATCTCCATTGCTGTGCTCTATGACTTCATATCAATGCAATTAACTTGTGCTTCTTGGTAGCTCGATCATATAGATCCTCAAATATATGGGCCAGAGGAATTAGGGCCATTCAACTATCTTTCCAAAATTTGATACTTTCTCGTTCACTAAGTTTGAAGGTTATGTAGTTTCAGAGGGTATTCAAATCCTTATGGATATTCTTCCAAATCGGAGTTGTTTTCTACAATTTCTTCCTCTTCTTTGTACTGAAATGACATCTCAAATAGTAAGCTTTAATGTTTTTAACCATGGATTGCTATCATTAGCTTGCTTGGTTAAGTGCTTGCAAGCCCATTTTGCTAGCAATGTAAGCATACTCCCATGATTTCTAATGATGAGCCTACCTTTTATCCCTGCAAATAGCTTTCCAATTGATTAAACAGTGAAATCTGTTAACGACTCTTTTGTTTAGTTGCTTTCTCTTACTGTTTAAATCAAGTGAAGACGGTCTTCATGAATATTTTGTTTGGTGGAGCAGGGTTCCTTATGATTTAGTGAACTTCAAATGTTTGCATAAATGGCTCCAGACTACATGGTTTGATGGTTCTGACTTTTAGATCCAACTCATGATCTGCATCAGTTGTGTGACTGGATATTAGCAGCTCTATTGTGTGATTAAACAATCATTTATTCGTGTTATCTACAGGTAACGTTATTGTTCAAATGCGGTTCATCATACTTTTGAGCTTCATAAAGCCTTCATGGGAACATTCAGCAAGATGGACCTTTTGTTTCTGCAACATTGAGCTACTCAATTCTGTTGAAATGCAAAACCATGACACATAAAACTGCATCTTCCCTCTTGTTTATAACATATAGAACTGCAAAAATAAAATAGCGACAACATAACCCAAACCCTACAAATTACATGCTAGTATTCGCATAATGCAAATACAGTTATTTTCATGTCACCTCAACCTTTTAATTAATCATATCTGCTTTCTCTCTAGCCTGAATTGGCAAACCATCCTTCATCCTCAGGGTGAGTGATAGTATATAATCTGGAGTTTTGTCCTTCCCCACAACACTGATTTTAAACCTTTCAATCACACAAGCTGCTATCGACTTCATCTGTATGTATGCCATCTCCTTCCCCAAGCACATCCTGGGACCGGCATGAAACACTGGATACTTGAATGGATTTTCTGGCTGGAAAACCCCATTTTCCAACCACCTCTCTGGTTTGTAGTCATTGCAATCCTTCCCCCATATGCGTTCCATCCTTCCCATAGCATAAGCACTATATGTGACAAACCATCCTGTGCCTACAAAGGTTCCATCAGGCATGGTGTCATTGTCTTTGCATGACTGTGTGTCGATGGGCACTGGAGGGTACAACCTCATCGACTCCGATATTGCAGCATGGAGAAAATGCATCTCCCGAAGCTCATCGAAACTAAATGTCTCACTTGAATTCTGATTCAGGGCTCGGACTGATCTGACTTCTTCTACTATCTTTTTCTCCACATCAGGTCTTGTAGAGAGGAGCCAGAAGAACCATGTTAGCGCTGATGAAGTCGTCTCGCGGCCAGCAATAAGGAAGTTTGTCACAACATCTCGAAGGAATTCTTCTGTATTGTCCTTGTTTGAAGCGAAGCGAGACAGAAGATCATGGTACTGGTCCAAAGGCGTCTCCTTCCTTGATCGAATGATATTCATGGCGTAGTTGTGAACAATTGAAATTAATTCTTTTAGCCTCCTCTCGGATCCGACGTTGAGTAGCTTCTTGATCCTCCAGGTGAAATTCAGTGCATCAAAAAATCTACCGACAACAAGATTCTGTGCTTCTTCAAAGGCTTTCATGAAGTCTAAAGAGATTGTATTGGCAACTCCTCCTTCTGCGAGGCAGGCTGGGTCTTCATTGAAGGCCACCTTGCAGATGTTATCGAACGCAAAGCATTCTAGAACGTTTTGGAGGTCTAAAATCTTGTTCTCATCGCTGGCTTTCTTCAGCAAAGGTAACAGTCTCTGGACTATCTCGAACTGGACGGTGTCCACCACAAAGTTTCTCAGTGACTTCTTGTTGAATTCAAAGCTCGCTGCCTTCCGCTGCCACTTCCAGTGCTCACCATCGGAGTTGAAGATCCCTTGGCCAAGGAAATCCTCAAGCATGGTAAAGGACCGCTGGCCTTTTGGGTAGTTCCCAAAGTTGGTCTTCAGCATGTGTTCAACGTTTGAGGGGTTCGCTGTGATGACTCCAATGACCTGCACTGGTCTCTGGAATATCATTGTGTGGGTTGGGGATTTGATGAGGATTTCGGTTGACCATTCAAGGAATCTGTGGCGGTTTTTGAGGAACTGAGGGAGGTTCCCTAGCAGTGGGTAGGCTTTGAGCCTTGTGGAGTTGGGCTTCTTTGCTGGATTATGGTAGAAGAAGAGAAATAAGAAGAGGGGAAGGAGGAAGAAGAAAAATGCTGATTGCAAAGAGGAGAGCTCCATGCCTTTTCTTTTAGCCTACCAGTTAAGATATCTTGGCAAGAAATGATAGAACTCTTGAGTTATATGTAGTCCCACTCCCTCCCTCCATAGGTATCAGAGTCAAAGAAATCACAATCAAAGCTTGTCTTACTTAAATGGACGCATGCATGTGAAGGATTTAAAAAATGGAGATGGTGGCTGTAACTTTCTAAGTTGATGGATATGCTGTTGGATTCTTGCTGGGCAAGAAGTTTTCTTGCAGTCCAAGGAATTGAAAAATATCAGGGAGTTGAAAACTTTGCTGATGAGCTCTAGAAGTTTTGATTATAATGTAATTTATCACAAGTTGGAGGCACAAATTGATCCCCTTGTTTCATGCGGGATTGATTTAAATGCAGGTAACTTTCAAGATCAGTCCGGAACAACTTAATTTGGACCCTCAACTTTGTCAACCTTTGTTATAATTAAAGAACATGTTACCATTTGTACCCTTATTTGAGTAAGCACTTATTTGGACCGTACCCACGTCTCAGATGAATGTTAATCTAGAGTCAATGAATCTGACCCGTCAACAATATTTGATATTTTATCCCTTCTGAGGCGACTTAAAGGCCACTAATGGTCCATGGATTCATGCAACATGCATGTTGCATGACTTTAGGTGATGATGGGGGGTAACTCTATTTTAACGTTTGATGCTAAGGGCCACCAATAATCCAATGATTCATGCAACATGCATCTCTCTCACATACCTATATAAATAGATCGGTTGGAAAGGTTTTCTGCTATCTAGTAAGGATAAATCTTATTTGTTGATGGATGAAAGTCACTTTTGAATGTCAATAGATTGACATTATTTATAAAAAATGGACAGGATCATCCAGCTATGCCTCCTAAAAGAAGAGACCAGTGGATGAGCAATGTCTAGGTAGGCATGAGGCATACCTAGGTTAGCTCCTAGAGTTATGTGGATGATCAGACTAATCTAAGTCCTCATCTTATGACACTTATTACCTAAGAACAATTCAATACCCTTTTTTAACAAGTTGAAAAGTTGATCAATCTAGTCTAGAACTTGATTTCTCAAGGATAAAGTTCTAGAGACGAACACAAGGTCGACCAAAGAGCACGCTAAGCCATTGACAGTGACTAACTTCAACTTGAGCTTGATAAAAAAATAGTAGAACCCTCAGAATGGAAGAGCTAGGGGTGCACAGCCTTAGAAAGAGCCTTAAGTTCGGCTATCCAGTTCAGATGGGCATACTAGTCCTAAGACATTCATGGCAAGTCAATATCAGATAAATCAGTGACTAGAGGAGATGAATCAAAGGATTAGGGCAGTCATGGAACACATTTGGAGTAGGAGCAAGCTTATCTAATGATCTTGATCTTCCTAGTGAACCACTATTCACCAAAGACGTGATGAATGAGACTTTGCCTCCTAAATTTAAGATGACATGTTAGAGTTGTACATTGGGACTTTGGATTCCATCGATTACTTGGGGAGTTTCAAAGCTCTTATGTTGTCGCACGATGTGCCAAATGCCATTATTTGTCAAGCCTTTCTAGCAACCCTAAGAAAGGCAGCTCAAACACGGTACTCAAGTTTAAGTTATACTTCCATCAGCCCTTTTAAGTAGTTGAGCTAATAGTTTGTCAGCTACTTTATTAGCAGTAAAAAGCATAGGAAGACCTTTGCTAGCTTGATGAAATATAGTAAAGTAGAGGAAAGGCAAATTACCGAGGGATTATATTTAGCGGTTCAACTCCGAAGCTTTGAATGTTCAAGACTTGGATATCTTGATAGTTCTCATGACCAAAATGGGAGGCCTAAGGAATTCTAATTTCAGCTGTTTCATAGCGAAATAGCCGCCAAGGATTTGAACAAGCTATTGAGTTGAGTTAAAAATATATTAATGTTGATGAAGCACTTATAGCTAAAAAATAATATGAGCTGTAGGTTGGGAAAAAGCGTTAAGAAAAGGATGACTAGAGACTTAAGGGGTCTTAGAAGAAGCTCTGAGGAGCCTAAGATGCCTTACACTAATCTAAAACTCTTTCTTAGATATTTGAGAGATACACTCCTCTTAATGGTCCTCAAAGCTAGATCTTAATGCAAATCAGCCACAAGAATTATATTTGTTAGCTCAGTAAGGTAAGGACTAAGCTACGAAGAGGGATCGAAACGTATATTGCTAATTCCATAGAGATCATGGGCAGGATATCAAGGAGTGTCAACATTTTAAAGGATAAGATTGATGATCTTATTTAAAAAAGATTCCTTGATCATTGCATCTAGGACTAACTGATTGAACAAGACACTCGAGAAGAATCTGGACTTGAAGAGAGGCCAAATAATCGACCTATAGCAAAGGTCAATGTGATTCATGGCTATCTAACTATAAGAGACAAAGTTCTTCGGCTTAGAAAGCCTATATTTGGTAGATACAAACTGATGAGCCTCTACTAAGAAGGTGAAAATCGAGGATAAGCCGAGCATCACCATTTTCATATAAGATCTAAAGGGAGTTTGAACCTCTATGATGATGCTTTGGTCGTCTTAGTGACTATACTAAATTATCAGGTGAAAGAAATTTTGGTGGATAATGGTAGCTCAGCGGATATCTTGTTTTACGATGTCTTCTAAAGAATGAGCATAAGCATAAATCGAGTGAAGCCAATCAAAGCATCATTGGTTTGCCTCACTAAAGAGTTTGCTCGAGTACAAGGGATGATAACCCTCTCAGTAACAATGAGACAAAAAGCTTTAATCCAACATCATTACAGTAGATTTTATGGCCATCAAGGTGTCCACAACTTATATTGCCATTTAGGTCAGTCGAGCTTAAACGCCCTTAAAGCTATTATATTAATCTATATCTCCTTATGAAGTTTCTCGTTGATAAAGGTGTAGAACTCAGAGGAGTTCAGGTAGCAGCTTAGCAATTCTATGTTGAGACCTTAAAAAGGAGCACTAGATTGGCTGAGACCTTATCGATCAAAAACTTAAACTTTAAAGACGGGTTGAAGGAACAACGTATGGAACCGGTTGAATACCTAGAGGCCATCCCATTAGGAAACAAACAAATGATCAACAAACTCTGGTTTAGTCTTGTGTAAAACACATCTAGGGTTCACAAACCACTCATTTCACACTAAGTTGTCCTTTATGTGTAGCTTGTTGTGAAGAGTCAGCTAAAGAAAAATCTTTACTTTCTCTTTAAAAAAAATCTTTGCAAACTAAGTTATAAAAGAATAATTAATTCCTTGATGATTTGCAAATCTATAGAAAGAGTTAACACTATACGTATTGTCACTATAAGGCTTCTATACCGATATATTGGTCGATGTGATGGGTGAATTACAGATAGCAAACTCTAAAGTTACAGGAACTTTGATGACGAGTGAGGGTTGTACAGATGAAATCTCCATTGCTGTGCTCTATGACTTCATATCAATGCAAATAACTTGTGCTTCTTGGCAGCTCGATCATATAGATCCTCAAATATATGGGCCAAAGGGATTAGGGCTATTCAACTATCTTTCCAAAATTTGATACTTTCTCGTTCACTAAGTTTGAAGGTTATGTAGTTTCAGAGGATATTCAAATCCTTACGGATATTCTTCCAAATCGGAGTTGTTTTCTACAATTTCTTCCTCTTCTTTGTACTGAAATGACATCTCAAATAGTAAGCTTTAATGTTTTTAACCATGGATTGCTATCATTAGCTTGCTTGGTTAAGTGCTTGCAAGTCCATTTTGCTAGCAATGTAAGCATACTCCCATGACTTCTAATGATGAGTCTACCTTTTATCCCTGCAAATAGCTTTCCAATTGATTAAATAGTGAAATCTGTTAACCGACTCTTTTGTTTAGTTGCTTTCTCTTACTGTTTAAATCAAGTGAAGACTGTCTTCATGAATATTTTGTTTGGTGGAGCAGGGTTCCTTATGATTTAGTGAACTTCAAATGTTTGCATAAATGGCTCCAGACTACATGGTTCGATGGTTCTGACTTTTAGATCCAACTCATGATCTGCATCAGTTGTGTGACTGGATATTAGCAGCTCTGTTGTGTGATTAAACAATCATTTATTCGTGTTATCTACAGGTAATGCTATTGTTCAAATGCGGTTCATCATATTTTTGAGCTTCATAAAGCCTTCATGGGAACATTCAGCAAGATGGACCTTTTGTTTCTGCAACATTGAGCTACTCAATTCTGTTGAAATGCAAAACCATGACACATAAAACTGCATCTTCCCTCTTGTTTATAACATATAGAACTGCAAAAATAAAATAACGACAACATAACCCAAACCCTACAAATTACATGCTAGTATTCGCATAATGCAAATACAGTTATTTTCATGTCACCTCAACCTTTTAATTAATCATATCTACTTTCTCTCTAGCCTGAATTGGCAAACCATCCTTCATCCTCAGGGTGAGTGATAGTATATAATCTGGAGTTTTGTCCTTCCCCACAACACTGATTTTAAACCTTTCAATCACACAAGCTACTATCGACTTCATCTGTATGTATGCCATCTCCTTCCCCAAGCACATCCTGGGACCGGCATGAAACACTGGATACTTGAATGGATTTTCTGGCTGGAAAACCCCATTTTCCAACCACCTCTCTGGTTTGTAGTCATTGCAATCCTTCCCCCATATGCGTTCCATCCTTCCCATAGCATAAGCACTATATGTGACAGACCATCCTGTGCCTACAAAGGTTCCATCAGGCATGGTGTCATTGTCTTTGCATGACTGTGTGTCGATGGGCACTGGAGGGTACAACCTCATCGACTCCGATATTGCAGCATGGACATAATGCATCTCCCGAAGCTCATCGAAACTAAATGTCTCACTTGAATTCTGATTCAGGGCTCGGACTGATCTGACTTCTTCTACTATCTTTTTCTCCACATCAGGTCTTGTAGAGAGGAGCCAGAAGAACCATGTTAGCGCTGATGAAGTCGTCTCGCGGCCAGCAATAAGGAAGTTTGTCACAACATCTCGAAGGAATTCTTCTGTATTGTCCTTGTTTGAAGCGAAGCGAGACAGAAGATCATGGTACTGGTCCAAAGGCGTCTCCCTCCTTGATCGAATGATATTCATGGCGTAGTTGTGGACAATCGAAATAAGTTCTTTTAGCCTCCTCTCGGATCCGACGTTGAGTAGCTTCTTGATCCTCCAGGTGAAATTCAGTGCATCAAAAAATCTACCGACAACAAGATTCTGTGCTTCTTCAAAGGCTTTCATGAAGTCTAAAGAGATTGTATTGGCAACTCCTCCTTCTGCGAGGCAGGCTGGGTCTTCATTGAAGGCCACCTTGCAGATGTTATCGAACGCAAAGCATTCTAGAACGTTTTGGAGGTCTACAATCTTGTTCTCATCGCTGGCTTTCTTCAGCAAAGGTAACAGTCTCTGGACTATCTCGAGCTGGACGGTGTCCACCACAAAGTTCCTCAGTGACTTCTTGTTGAATTCATAGCTCGCTGCCTTCCGCTGCCACTTCCAGTGCTCACCATCGGAGTTGAAGATTCCCTGGCCAAAGAAGTCCTCTACCATGGTAGAGGACCGCTCGCCTTTGGGGTAGTTCACAAAGTTGGTTTTCAGCATGTGTTCAACGTTTGAGGGGTTGGCTGTGATGACTCCAATGACCTGCACTGGTCTCTGGAATGTCATTGTGTGGGTTGGGGATTTGATGAGGATTTCGGTTGACCATTCAAGGAATCTGTGGCGGTTTTTGAGGAACTGAGAGAGGTTTCCCAGCAGTGGGTAGGCTTTGAGCCCTGTGGAGTTAGGCTTCTTTGCTGGATTATGGTAGAAGAAGAGAAACAAGAAGAGGGGAAGGAGGAAGAAGAAAAGTGCTGATTGCAAAGAGGAGAGCTCCATGCCTTGTCTTTTTAGCCTACCAATTAAGATATCTTGGCATGAAATGAAAGAACTCTTGAGTTATATATAGTCCCACTTCCTCCATGGGTATCAGAGTCAAAGAAATCAGAATCAGAGCTCGTCTTATTTAAATGGACGCATGCATGCGAAGGAGTTAAAAAATGGAGATGGTGGCTCTACGTATGCCATTGGATTCTTGCTGGGCAAGAAGTTTTCTTGCGGCCCAAGGAGTTGAAAGCATATCAGAGGGAATTGAAAATTTTTTTGATGAGCTCTAGAAGTTTTAATTGTTGGGATATAATTTAGTACATGTTGGAGGCGCTAATTGATTCCTCTTGCTTCATGTGGGAATGATTTAAATACAGGTGCACTTGGTCGTCGCTTTAAGACCAATCCAAGGCAACTTTAAATGCTCAACTTTGTCGACTTCTCGACCGGCATATTATAGAGATGAACTTCTGACAACCATAATGGCTAGCTTCAACTAACCATATGATTTCAAATCTCAATAACTAATTTTTTAAGCCCTATAAATTTAGAAGCTTTGGCACTTATTTGAGTTATGAATTAGGCTTCGACATAAGTAAAAAATCACTAAAAAAGCCTTATAAAGTTATAGCTCTTGAGTCTTAAGTGTATAATTTTTCTTTTTCAAGTTTAGAGCCCTATCTTTAAATCTACAATTTTGAGAGTGTTTTTATTTTTGGAGACTTAGCAGAGTTCCTCCTAAGCTCATGAAAGGAGAGAGTGGGTTTATTCTTAGCCTAAAAAAAGGATTATAACGGTTATTTTTAAGTCTGATAAAAAGAATGGTGTAAGGATTTGGTCCTCAACCGGTTAAGAAGATTGGCTTAGTGAAATTTTCAAGATAAGTGTCTTGGAAAGTGGATGTAGGAAAAGGGTAGTGAACCACTATAAGTCATTTATGCCTCATTTACTTTACTTGTATATTTATATTCTTGCAATTACTCTTATATGCTCTTATATTGAATCCCTCGCAACTAGTTTAAATTGTTTCTAGCATACTTGATACTTGAATCTTATTTGATGCATACTCTTGCCTAGCTTCAAGTTTGATACATAAAGATAAGTTTTTAGTAATTGAGGATTAGTTTCTATTAATTTTATTTAGAGAGATAAGTAACTTAATCATAAGTTAAAATATTTTTTAAATTATATATAATTATAAAAAAAATTTCTAAATTTTGTAAGTAATATGACCATAAATTGAGATTTTTTTTAGGTTGCATGATTGCCAAAATTTATTTTATAATTGATAAATAAATATATGAATTGAAATAATGGTCATGCTTTTTGTATAATTAGTTATTTTTGAAATACCGAGATTTTGGCAATTATTTTTGAAATGCTATTAAAGGTTTAAATTTTGCATAATATGTTTATTACAAAATTTGTATTAAGTAAGTATAATATAATTATATTATTATTGCTAATTGTTGTAAATTATTATCATGTAGGAATGATTTATAATATTTTGATGTTTTTTTATTATCATTGCTATTTTCTATAAATATTATCATGAAAAAATTATTTATGATTTCAATATGAAGCGATATGACAAATAATTTTATGAAATAATATAATAAATAAAATTAGAGAATGTAAATTAAGATTATCGAACATGAATAATTAGATTATTGACAAATAAAATATAATTGACACTATTAGTCATTATGAATGATTGATGATTGATATCGGGATCCATCTCCTCAGAAGATATATGCAGAGATCCAACCCTCATCCACACTGTTAAATATATTGCATTAGCCCTGCCATAGAGATTATATGTGGCTGTTGTTAAATGATTGAGGATTGCTATAATACAGCCATGAATTTGAAACTAAATTATCATTATCATTAAAGCAATAATTTTAAACTATTATTGTTATACGATATGATACAAGGAATTTTTACAATATAATGTTGACTTGATTTGTGCTTAATTTTACTTACTGAGCGAAAGCTCATAAAACTCTATTACTATTTTTTTTTTTTTTTTAGTTTCAGACATAGAGAAATAAAATAAGAATTTGGAGTAGAAGCAAGCAAAGCACATGTCATACTCCTTAATTAGTTAGCATCTTGGTTCTAGCTTATTAGTTGTAATGATAGTCTCTATGTGTTTGTCAATTATAGTGATATTGTAGTAGGTGTTTATGAACATATTTTTGGTATTAGATTGAGTTATTGAATAAAAGTTTAATTTTTATTTAGTTAAATTAAATGCTGATGTGCAGTAATAAACGCCTTGCATATCACAGGTTCTGCAGCAGTGGATTGTCGCTTCCTAGATTTATTCTAGCGCTGAGGCATGACAAGGTTAGGGATTTGATGAGGATTTCGGTTGACATTTCAAGGAAGTTGTGGCAGTTTTGAGGAATTGAGGGAGGTTTCCTAGCAATGGGTAGGCTTTGAGCCCTTTGGCTTCTTGGTTGGATAATGGTAGAAGAAGAGAAAGAAGAGGGGAAGGAGGAAGAAGAATAATACTGATTGCAAAGAAGGGAGCTGCATTTCTTGCCTTTTAGCCTACCAATTAAGACATCTTGGCATGAAATGATAGAAAAGTTAAGTTATATAGAGTCCCACTCCCTCCATAGGTATCAGAGTTAAAGAAATCAGATCAGAGCTCGTCTTATTTAAATGGACGTATGCAGGTGGACAAGTTAAAAAATGGAGATAGTGGCTCTACGTATGCTATTGAATTTTTGCTGGGCAAGAAGTTTTCTTGCAGGCCAAGGAGTTGAACCATAACACAAGGAATTGAAAATTCAGTTGCTGAGCTCTAGAAGTTTTGATTGTAATATAATTTATCACAAGTTGGAGGCACTAATTAATCCCTGTCAACCTTTGTTATAATTAATATACATAACATGTTACCATTTGGACCCTTATTTGAGTAAGCACTTATTTGGACCGTACCCACATCTCAGATGAATGTTATTCTAGAGTCACTGAATCTAACCCATCACTAATATTTGATATTTATCACTTTCGAGGTGACTTCTAATGCTAAAGGCCACTAATAATCCTCGGATTCATGCGTCGTGCATGTTGCATGACTTTAGGCAAGGATGGGTTGTAACTCTTCTTCAATACATCTATATGAGCTTTCACATACTCTTCTTACAAAAGTTCTAACAGTAATCCTTGTCACACTAAGTGTTTAGATCTAAATTTAATAACAAATATCATCTGTCTATCTCTAGTATCCTTGAATCCATATGGATATGTGTCGAGTCTAGGGTTGAAAATGGGCTCAGGTTGATCTACAACCCATCAAGTCGGTCTAACTTTGGATCAAATCATAGGTTAAGCTTGAGTTAATTTGAGTTGGAACTTTAAGTTAGTCTAAAAAAAATTGAGGCCAAACTTGAGCCATTAATTAGCTTGGCTTAGGTTTAGCTCTAAGCCCAAGCGAGAAGACGTCTAAATTGTTAACTCTTAGTCAAACTTGTATTTGATTCAAATACAATCTCAAAATCTAAAAAAAATAGTGGGATTTTTAAATTTTATACTGAATTTCTTCTCAACTGTATGACAATAAGTTTGCCTATCAAGCAAACTTATTGAGCAATTTGGTGCAATTATTTTAAATATTGCTTGTTTTTCTATAAGCATTTAAAAATTAAAAATTAACTTAGTCGATGTAGTTTTTGGTTCATATGGGTTGCTGTGAGTCATTCCGCTTGAGTTTTAGGAGTCTTTAAAGCTTGGGCTTGAGTTTTCATCTTGAAAAAAAAAAAAAAAAGAGAATATAAGTTTGATCTGAAGCCCCCAAAAGAATTTGAGCCAGAGCATAGGCTAATCCGACCTAACTTTCTTCTAGTTCTAGTACATTATCCCAACCTTTGTGGTATGGTGTAGTTAAACTAACCTTAAAATATTGCGGTAAGTTTAGTTATACCGTAAAAAACACATTTGGATTAAATTAATATAGGTCAGTATGAAGTTGACTCTTACTGTGATTTTTTCTAAGTGTAGAAATTCTATAAGTTTGACTAAATGTTTAATCAAGGCCTTGCAAACTGTATTTCAAGATTTTTTTTTGAAATTTTATTTTTTTGATTATTTCTAAACTAAATTGATTTTTTAAAATTTTTATTCTAAGTGAGAGTACTTTAACTTGTGATTGGCCAAATCAGGATTTCTTGAAATTTTTTAAATTTACTTTGAAGAGAAGAGTTGATTTTTATTTTTAAGAAATATAAATTTTTTAATATTTTTATTAAATTTAAATGGAAAGATATTCTTTTATTTTTCTAAAAAGTTTTAAGTAAATAGAAAGAAAAAAAAAAAAGAGAAAGAATGATGTTTACTTTAATATTAAGTATTCGCTTATTTTGGATTTAGCATTAGGCACTAAATGCCTTTTTTTTTTTTTTCTTTCTTATTTACTTAAAATTTTTTATGAAAATAATCTGTGTTATATAAGCAACCTAATTAGCTGGCATAGCCATTTAGTGCACGGTGCCTGCCTATAGTTCGATGAAATGCCCAAGGGGAGTGGTCAACTGTTTTCAACAGAGATCACTATGGAACTATAACGGTTGACCATTTTCTGTGGCCCAATTAACTGTTCTCTACGGTCCGATCAACCATTTTCCTTAGTCAGGTCGACTGTTTTTTTTAAATCCGATCGACTACTTTCTTAACTCCAAAAAATTTAGGACTCCCCCGCAAATACCGAGTGTCCTCTTTAACCCCCCCCCCCCCCCCCCCCCAACACTGCCTTCTCCCCTCTTCATCTCCTCCCAGCCCTCCGTTCCAAGCTTCCAGATGCTAATATATATTATAGATTATACACCTTGTTTATAACATATAGAACTGCAAAAATAAAATTACGACAAGATAACCCAAACCGTACAAATTACATGCTGGTATTTGCATAATTCAAATACAGTTATTTTCATGTCACCTTAGCCTTTTAGTTAACCATATCTACTTTCTCTCTAACGTGAATTGGCAAACCTCCCTTCATCCTCAGGGTGAATGATGGTACATACTCCGGAGTTTTGTCCTTCCCCACAACACTGACTTCAAACCTTTCAAGCACGCAAGCTACTATTGACTTCATCTGTATGTACGCCATCTCCTTCCCCAAGCACATCCTGGGGCCGGCATGGAACACTGGATACTTGAACGGATTTTCTGGCTCGAAAACCCCATTTTCCAACCACCTCTCTGGTTTGTAGTCATTGCAATCCTTCCCCCATATGCGTTCCATCCTTCCCATAGCATAAGCACTATATGTGACAAACCATCCTTTGCCTACAAAGGTTCCATCAGGCATGGTGTCATTGTCTTTGCATGACTGTGTGTCGATGGGCACTGGAGGGTACAACCTCATCGACTCTGATATCGCAGAATGGAGATAATGCATCTCTCGAAGCTCATCGAAACTAAATGTCTCACTTGAATTCTGATTCAGGGCCCGGATGGACGCGACTTCTTCGAGTATCTTTTTCTCCGCATCAGGTCTTGCAGAGAGGAGCCAGAAGAACCATGTCAGTGCTGATGAAGTCGTCTCGCGGCCAGCAATAAGGAAGTTTGTCACAACATCTCGAAGGAATTCTTCTGTGTTGTCTTTGTTTGAAGCGAATCGGGACAGAAGATCATGGTACTGGTCCAAAGGCCTCTCCTTCCTTGATCGAATGATATTCATGGCGTAGTTGTGAACAATTGGAACAAGTTCTTTTAGCCGCCTCTCGGTTCCGATGTTAAGTAGCTTCTTGATCCTCCAGGTGACATCCAGTGCATCAAAAAATCGGCCGGCAACAAGATCCTGTGCTTCTTCGAAGGCTTTCATGAAGTCTAAAGAGTTCGTATTGGCAACTCCCTCTTCTGCAAGACAGGCTGGGTCCTCATTGAAGGCCACCTTGCAGATGTTATCGAACGCAAAGCGTTGTAGAACATTTTGGAGGTCTAAAATCTTGTTCTCATCGCTGGCTTTCTTCAGCAAAGGTAACAGTCTCTGGACTATCTCCTGCTGGACAGTGTCAACCACAAAGTTTCGTAGTGACTTCTTATTGAATTCATAGCTCGCTGCCTTGCGCTGCCACTTCCAGTCCTCACCATCGGAGTTGAAGATCCCTTGGCCAAGGAAGTCCTCTAGCATGGTAAAGGAGCGCTGGCCTTTTGGGTAGTTCACAAAGTTGGTTTTCAGCATGTGTTTAACGTTTGAGGGGTTGGCTGTGATGACTCCGCTGACCTGCCCTGGGCTCTGGAATATCGCTGTGTAGGTTGGGGATTTGATGAGGATTTCGGTTGACCATTCAAGGAATCTGTGGCGGTTTTTGAGGAATAGAAGGAGGTTTCCAAGCGGTGGATAGGCTTTGAGCCCCGTGGACAGAGGCTTTTTTGCTGGATCATGGTAGAAGAAGAGAAAGAAGAAGAAGAAGAAGAAGGGGAGGAGGAGGAAGAAAAATACAGATTGCAAAGAAGAGAGCTCCATGCTTTGTCTTATTAGCCTATCAATTAAGATATCTTGGCATGAAATGCTAGAACTCGAGTTATATAGAGTCCCACTTATAATAAAAAATGAGAATTAGAGCCCCCTCTTGTTTAAATGGACGCATGCATGTGGAGTTAAAAAATGGAGATAGTGGCTGTTGCTTTCAAGTTGGATGGACATGCTGTTGGATTGATTCTTGCTGGGCAAAGAGTTTTCTTGCCTCCCAAGGAGTCGAAACATATCGCAGGGAATTGAAAATTTAGTAGTTGAGCTCTAGAAGTTTTGATTATATTATAATTTATCATATGTTGGGGGCGGTGATTGAATTAGTAAGTACTTTAATTGGACCGTACCCACATCTACCGATGAATGCCATTCTAGAGACACCGTATCTAACCCGCCACTAATATTTGATATTTTATCCCTTCTATGGCGACTTTTGATGCTCAAGGCCACTAGGAATCCTAGGATTCATGCATCATGCATGTTGCATTCTTATTAGACCAAGGAACTATTGATAAAACTTTTGGATGATCCAAAAATACTGTTACAAAAATAAAAATATTTTTTAAGATCTATTAAAAATTTTTAAAGTATTTTTAGAATAATATAAAAATTGTTAAATATAAAAGTAAAAAAAATCAGAAAAACAATTACATTTAATATTACAACATAATAGTAATATAATATGATTACAATAATATAATATACTATAATATAATATATATAATATACAAAAATATTATTGTAATTATAATATATTATATAGTGTAAAATAAGATAATATTATAAAATACTATAATATAGCACCCTAATATAATATTATTATATTATATAATGCTATAATTTTATAATATTCCTATAATAGTATATCATTATATTGTGATACTATTTTACTAGATAATAATTTTTTATAATATATTATAATATCATAATTAAATTATAATATCATATTATAGTATTATAATAATGTGAAATTATTATATTATAATATTGTTATAATAATTTATAAGTTAGAAATAATTTATTATAATAATTTTTAAAAGCACAAGTTGTTAAACAATTGAAGTACAATGCAATGTATTTTGTTATTTTTATTCAAAAAGTATTTTTTTAGCTTGGTTAGTAAATAAATGTTAAAGTTCATAGCACTTTAAAAATGTAGTTACTAGATGGCCGATATTTTTTTTCAAAACCTCTATTTCCAAAGTTCTATTGTTAAAAGATCTACTTACAAAAGCTCTATTGCTAATACTTCGCTAAATGGGACTAAGAGTTCAAATCTAAAACCAATAACAAACATCATAAGTTTATCTTTAGCATTCTTTAGTTCACATAGATATGTGTTGGGTCTAGGGTTAGAAATGGGTTAAGGCTGGTCTACAGCCCATCAAGCTGACCTAACTTTGGATCAAATCATAGGACATGCTTAAGCTAATTTGAGTTGGATCTGAGCTTAAAATTAGAGCCTAAAAAATTTTAGGCCAGACTCAGGTTCATTGGCTTGGCTTAGGTTTGACTCGAAGTCTAAGCTCAAAGAAAGCTCAAAGTATTAACCCATAATCAAACCCAAATTTGATTCGAATACAATCCTAAACCTTAACGTGTGATGGGCTTTTTAAAGTCTATACTGAATTTTTTCTTAAATATGTGAAAATAACTGATTAGGTGCAATTATTTTAAATATTGCCTATTTTTGTTCAAGCATTTAAAAACTTAGAATTAACTCAGTCTATCTAGTTTTTGGTCCAAATGGGTTGGTGTGGGCCAAACCAATTGGTTTTTGAGCTGGTCTTGAGTCTAGGCTCAGGTTCGGATCTTGAAAAAATTTTTGAAACTGAGTACGATTCAAAGCCTAAAATAAAATTTTGAACCTAATTATATAATTCAGCCTCTTTTAAATGGGATGCCAACTTAGTTTAATTACCTTATTAGAAAAATAAGAGAGTAGCATTAAAAAATACATTCTACCTAATTTTCTACTCTACTTTTAAGGGAGAGGAAAGGGTAGTACATGAAAGATAATAGGAGAACGTTAATAGTAACAGTTAGATTTATAATCACTCAACATTGATTCAATTAGCTTTACTTGATCTAACCTAATTCTAAAGTTTGAAACTCCTTGGATCTAGCTGAGGTAACGAATGACTTTTTGTGTGTCTGCTCATTTCTATTAGATGCAAAACTATGACCAATAAAATTGCAAAGCCTTCCATTCCTTCTTTAATGGCATCTTCAAGCATTCTTGCTCCCCTTCCATATCCATAAATTAGGAGAAGTTATATGATGGGCATTCTATTGATCTTGGTGATCTTTGTGCCGAATTTACCACGGAAGAGAATAGAAGCGCAGTGTTCTCTCTTGGTAGCACTAAGGTCCGGGGCTAAATGGATTCTCTCTTTATTTTTTCAAAGGTTTTGGGACTTGGTAAAAGATGATATATTGGTTATGCTGGAGGAGTTTCACACAAGCATTTTAGATTTGAACAAACTAAATTACTTTTATATTTCTCTCATTCCAAAGAAAGAGGGTGATCTAAGAATTAGGGAATTGAGACCCATCAGCTTGCTGAACAGTATTTATAAGACTATTGCTAAAATCTTAGTTACGAGACTCAGTAGATTTCTACCTTCTCTTATTGATGAGTTCCAGTTAGCTTTTATTAAGGGTAGATCTATTATCGAGAGTTTTCTAAGTGCTCATAAAGTGGTTGCTTACTGTAGAAGATAAAAAGCACAAGAAGCCTTATGCAAATTAGACTTCGAGAAGGTTTTTGATAAGGTGAATTGGATTTTTCTTTTGGATCTCTTGTCGGCAAGAGGATTTCCTCGTAAATGGATTGATTAGATTCACATGATGCTAACTTCTGCCACCGCTGGTTTTTTCATCAGTGGTTCCCTTAGGAAGTGGATCTACTGTAGGTAGGGACTAAGGGAGGGAGATCTTCTATCCCTAGCCCTCTTTATTCTTGTGACTGTTGTGCTATCTAAACGTATAAAACAAGCTGAGGACATAGGGCTTATCAAAGGTATTGGTGAAAATAGTGCATATCTGATCTCAAAAGCTTACACTTTACTTATGATACCATGCTATTTTATGCGGTTGAGAAAGATTCCTTGATGGCAATCAAAGTGATCCTCTTTACATTTGAAAATGCCTCCGAGTTGAAAATTAACTTCCATAAAAGCTGTCTAATTTTATCCATATGAGGGAGGTTGACATTAGTGAATGCAGTTCTTTTAGCTCTTCCTTCCTAT
Source organism: Metroxylon sagu (assembly GCA_017589505.3). NCBI lineage: Eukaryota > Viridiplantae > Streptophyta > Magnoliopsida > Arecales > Arecaceae > Metroxylon > Metroxylon sagu. The sequence continues at coordinate 709,767 of JACVBY030000442.1, read as the reverse complement.
TATATGTCAGTTTTCAGACTCCTTAAGTAGGTTATCCGCAAAATTGATTAGCTAAGGAGACCCTTCCTTTGGAATAGTACTGATAAAGTTAGTAGATTTAATTGTATGGTGAACTGGGATAGTGTGTGCCATGAGCAAAAAGAAGTAGCTTCGGCATCAAAAATCTAAGAAACTACAATGCCTCTCTCCTTACAAAATAGATATGAAAACTTATTGGTGGGCCTGTTAACCTTTGGAAGAAGTAAATTAATAATTCATACTATGCTAAGAGGAAATTGGGGACGAGGTTTTGTCGCTCTATAGTTAAGTTATTACCAATCTGGAGAGCTATATGTAGAGACCAAAAAGCATTATGGAATTATTCATCCTTCAAGCTTGGGAAAGGACAAAATATCATATTTTGGAAGGACAAAATATCCTTCAAGCATTCTGTAGCCTCGCAATGGAACTGGCTATCTTCTAGTTAGAGCGTCAAGGTTCATGGCCTCCTATCTAGTGAAGAAGCTCAACAATTCAACTCCTTGCTTGATTTGATGGCTCCCATAAGACCATCTAGGATTGGCGATACTTCGATTTGAAAATTTACTAGAAATGGATCATTCATGGTCAAGTCCCTTTATAAATTTTTAAATTATGGTGGATTAATTTAGTTGTACTATAAGGAAATTTGGAAATCAGCTATTCCTTTGAAACATAAGATATTTTTGTAGCTTACTCTAAGAAACAGGCTTCGCATAGGAGATATTTAGGCTAAGAAAGGATGGCCTATTAGTTTTGGATGCCCTCTTTGCAGAGGTCCTATGGAAATGGTGAACCACTTGTTCTTGAGATGTTGCTACTCCTAAAATACTTGGAATCCAATTGTGAAGTGTCTAAATATCAGAAGCAGGCCTTCAAAATTTCATGAGTTGTGGAAAGGATGGAGGAAAAGAAACATAAAAGCAAATTTTCGAAAGAGCTGGAACCAACTAATTGTAGCTATCTGTCGGCAAATTTGGTTGGAAAAAAATGCAAGGATTTTCCTAAACAAGATGTCTTCTCCATTCTCTGCGCTTCTTAAAGCAGTTTTCTCTGTTCAGTCATGTTTAATATTAGTAATTCGAATGCTGCATGGCAAAGTAATATTAAGCTGATTTCTGCACTTCAACCCATCATGGATTGCTCTGTTCAGAGTATGGTTCCTTAATTGGACAGTTTCTATGATGTTGTTACAGAAATATAATAGTGACCAGCACAGCTTGTCTGATAGAACATTCTTTAAACCGGCACAAGTGTATTAGGCCTACATCTTCTGGACTTCTATTGAATATTCATATCTCAGGAAATCTCTAGATTGATTGGTAATTGTGTGTTTGACTGTTCTTGACTGAGATAGCTGGCTGGCACAGCTGAATGGCACTTCTGCAATCTGGTCCTCTTACTTTCATTCAAGATTAAATTTGAGATGAGGCTTTCTTCGATCAGATTATGGAGCAGAAGAAATGGAGAAAATCCTGCTTCTTAGAGATTTTGCTATTTACAGCAGAGGAGATTAAAGTGCCCTGCTTAGGCTAATCTTTGTAGTCTTCTCTGCAGCTTGGTTAAAGCAGCAGAGGAGTCTTTCTCTCTTTTCCCTTGCTCTTATCTTCTGTTTACTTTAACTTCTATTCCATCTCCTTTTAATTTTGTATATTCCTTCCCTGCACCTCTTCTTTTATAATCAATAAAATGGGGGAAGCTTGCTTCCTCCAATTTGCAGTCACAAAAAATAAAATAAACTGCACTACTATTTTCCTTTCTATAACACATAGAACTGCGATAGTACAACCATGACAATACAACTAAAAGTTCATAAATTACATGCTGGGTTTCCATAATACAAATATGAGTAATTTTCGTGTGACTTCGCCCTGTTGGTTGAACATATCAATTCTCTCTCTCTTTGACCTGAATTGGCAAACCTCCTTTCATCCTCAGAGTCAGCGAGAGTAGATATTCTGGAGTTTGGTCCTTCCCCACGACATTATATTCAAAATTTTCAAGCACACAGGCGGCGATCGACTTCATCTGTATGTATGCCATCTCCTTCCCCAAGCACATCCTCGGACCGGCATGAAACACTGGATATTTGAATGGATTTTCTGGCTGAAAAACCCCATCTTCCAACCACCTCTCTGGCTTGTAGTCGTTGCAGTCCTTCCCCCAGACATCCTCCATCCTCCCAGCAGCATAAGCGCTATATGTGACAAACCATCCTTTACCAACCGAGGTTCCATCTGGCATGATATCATCTTCTTTGCAAGATTGTGTGTCAAGGGGCACAGGAGGATACATCCTCATTGATTCAGATATTGCAGCTTGGAGGTAGTGCATCTCTCTTAGCTCATCGAAACTAAATGTCTCACCTGAATTCTGATACAGATCTCTGATTGATCTGACTTCTTCTAGTATCTTTCTCTTCACATCAGGTCTTGTAGATAAGAGCCAGAAGAACCAAGTCAGAGCTGATGACGTCGTCTCGCGCCCTGCAGTAAGGAAGCTTATCACCACGTCTCGAAGATATTGCTCGGAGTTGTCGTTGTTAGAAGCGAATCGAGACAGAAGGTCGTTGAATTGATCCAAAGGTCTCTCGTTCCTCGATCGAATGATGTTCATGGCATAGTTGTTGACAATTGAAATCGATTTTTTCAACCGTCTTTCTGATCCGATGTTGAGCAGCTTCTTGATCCTCCAGCTTACTTTCAGTATATCCACGAATCTTTCTGTAACAATGTTTTGTGCTTCACCAAGTGCTTTCATGAAACGTGAAGAGCTTGAATTGCTGAACTCTTCTGCTAGGCAGGCGGGATCATCGTTGAAGGCCACCTTGCAGATGTTGTCGAAGGCGAAGCGCTCTAGAACATCTTGGAGGTCTATCGTCTCATTGCTTTTGCTTGCTTTGCTCATCAGGGGTAGAAGTCTTTCAACTATCTCATGGTGGACAGCGTCCACTACGAAATTCCGAAGTGATCTCTTATTGAATTCAAAGCTCGCTGCCTTCCTCTGTTGATTCCAGTGCTCACCGTCAGAATTGAAAATCCCATGGCCAAGGAAATCCTCAAGCATGGTGATCGTCCGCTTGCCCTTTGGGTAATTCTTGAAGTTGGTTTTGAGCATGTGTTCGATGTTTAAGGGGTTGGCAGTGATGATTCCACTGGTCTGTCCTAGGCTCCTAAATATCATTGTATGGGTTGGGTTTTCGGCGAGGATTTCTGTCGTCCAGTCGAGGAATCGGTGACGGTTTTTGACGTATTGTGGAAGGTATCCTAGCAGCGGGTAGGCTTTCAGCCTTGTGGAGAATTGTTTCTTTGCTGGATTTTGGTAGAAGAGGAAGATGAAGAGAGTAAAAAGGAAGAAGAACAAAACTGACAGCAGGGAAGAGAGCTCCATACCTTAATGCTCTAGTCTACCGGATGAGAAAAGCTTGGCGCAAAATGCTGGAGTTCTTTGGTTTATATGGTTACGCTTGCTCTTTGGGAACCAAGGCTACTAGAGTTAAAAGTTAACCAGGGATCGCATGACTTAAATAAATAGACTACGATGCAGGATTAAACAAATGAAGATGATGGCTGTGGAATTGGATCGCATGCTGTTGATCTCTTGGTGACCAAGAAATTAGCATACAGCCTGTGGGAATGAAAGACTGATTATTGCTTCATTAGAGAGCTAACTACTCTTCTTAACTAATTGGTAGTGATCTAACTTTTTGTAAAGAGTAATGCTAAATCAATATTTAACCATGCAACCTGTTGGGCTTTTGCATTTCCTTACCCTTGGTAGGAAACCACGATTCCTTGGGTTTATGACTTTGTCTAATTTTATTTGCTGTTTTGGAATCAGGGTAGCGTTATTAAAGTCAAAAGCATGGCTCCTCTGAAGCAAATAATTGGACATAGGGAGAAATAAACAAGTTTCAGTTGTGGCTGTGGAGTGGGTAGGCGCTGACATGTTTCGGATTTCTTACTTGAGATTGCCGATCTAGCGATATGCTTGCAGCCTAAGGCTCTGATGCAATCCCGAGGAAAATGAAAATGTGTGGCCTATAATTTGTAGAGCGACATCGTGGCTGAGTTTTGAGTGAGTCTCAATTTTCCACGATCCCCGCGGCTTGTGGGCGGTCGTAGCTAATTTTAATACCGGCAAATGTTGACGGACGATGGGGATTTTGTTAGCATTTCTGTCACCGGCATGGATGTTTTCTATTGCCAAATCCACTGTATTCTGATTGCTAAGTTCCTATCATGAAGTGAATCTGGACAATGTTGGCCCTTGTTTTGGTGGACTATTGATTCCTCTTCTTGTTATACCCTGTTTTTGGACTGATCCACCCTAAGACATGGCTAGTGACCAACCACCATGTCCGCAGCTACCATGGCCGCCTTCTTCCTCCTCATCGACCACCACGCACAACATGGATTGCCATGTTGAAAGACCTTGCATCCCATCTCTGTTCTGATAGAGCTGCCATTGCTACTCGAGCGAGTGGTTGGCCAGCCGATCATTGTGTGGAAGGGTTTGATACTGATCTTAAGAAGTTAAATCCCCCTCTCGCCCCCTATGCTACTGAGGAGGATTGAACCCTTTTAAGATCTTGACTGCATCTAACTATAAGAGATGGGAAGAGAATATAGAATTTGCCCTAAAGATTGATAATATTGACCTGGATTTATATGAGAGCGAGCCTCCTAAGTTCATTGATGAAGGCACTGCTGAGCAATAAAAATTTTATACTAAGTAGTAAAGGTCAAATCGTTTAAGCCTATATGCTATGAAAAGGTTAATTTTTAAACATGGTTACCTGAAACCAACAATGCCAACAAGTATTTGGCTACTATAGGAAAAAAATATTAAGTATCCAATAAATCTGAGGTAGAAAACTTGATGAGTAAGTTAATGAGTATAAAATATGATAATATGGTAAATGTTCAGAACTTTATCATAAAAAAAAGTCTAAGTTTAAACTAACCTGAAAGCCTATAACATTGCCTTTCCTAATAAATTTGTGCTTCATCATGTCCTTAATTCTTTGCCTATTGAGTTTAGCCAAATCAAAACTGCCTATAATGCCTTAGATGAGACTTGGAGTGCGAATTACCTTATTTTTAAATGCATCTGGAAGATAAGCTTAAGAAAGAAAAGGGTAAGAGTTCCTTAACTTATATTTGTTTAGGAGAAATTCTTTGTGCACCGTGTGTGGTGCAGCAAATCTACACCGCACGCGGTGAATCATCCATACGGAGCGAAAGGGACGAAAAAAATCAGTTATGCCCTCTTCTCCCATCCCTCTTCAGACAACGCGCTTCGCCATGGACGAATCACCGCATGCGGTGCAGATTTTGCTGCACTGCACCCGGTGCACAAAGAATTAGCCATTTGTTTAGAATCCAATTTAGTCAGTGCTTTATTACACATGGTGGCTTGAAACGGAGAAACATTAATATTGCTATTACTTGATAAGGGTTCGAAACAAGCAAAAACCAAATGAAAGGGAAACCAAACTTAGAATTGATAATGGCATTGAAGTTGAAGTTGAATATATAGGGACTGTTAGTTTAAATTTAGAGTATAATTTTTCAACTTATTTTAGAAAAGATATTTTTTCTACCATTCTTTAGGTGGAATTTGATTTCAGTTTCTATTTTGGATAAACAAGGATATTATTTTAGTATTAAAAATGAAAACATTGATATGGTTTTAAATTTACATATTATTGAAAAATTTCTTTTATCTAATAGTTGGTATAAAGTGTGCTTGACTCCTAATAATAAATATACTTACTCTAATATTGAAAATGTTGTATCTAAATGACCCCTAATTAAAGAAAATTATTTAATGTTATGGTATAAACATTTAGGTGACATTTCTATGGAGAAAGTTGAAGGACTCATAAAAAATGAAATTTTATCCTCTCTTAATTTTGGAGATATAGAGATTGTGTAGATTGAATTAGGGGTAAGCTAATCAAGTCTAAGATAAAGGTGCAACTCATAGCCTTGACCTCCTTGGGATTGTGCACGTAGACATCAGTGGAGCTATATCACATATTCTTTGTGGTAATAGATATTTTATTACTTTTATTGATAACTTCTCTCATTATGGTTATTATCATTTAATCAAAGAGAATCTGAATCCCTTGAAAAGTTCAAGATCTTCAAAATTGAGGTTGAGAAATAATTAGGAAAGTTCATCAAGATTGTGAGGTCTAATCATGGTGGTCAATATTATGAGATCATTTGCTAAATACTTATAAGAATATAGAATTGTATCTCAATATACCATACCTGATAGTCCTGAACAGAATGGTATGACTCAGAGCCATAATTGCACCTTTAAAGAAATAGTGAAGAGTATGATGAGTAGGTCTAACCTTTCTTAGCTTCTTTGAAGTGAGGCTATTAAGATTGTTTTATCCACACTTAATAGAATTCTTAGTAAGTTGATTCCTAAAACATCTTTTGAATTATAGACAAGAAGGAATCCTAGTTTGAGCCACCCTCGTGTTTGCAGTTGTCTTGCTGAGGTTAGGATTTATAATTCTTCAGAGAAAAACATTTGACCCTAGGACTAGCTATTTTAATTTCATTGGGTATTCAAAACATTTAAAGAGATATAGATTCTATTGTCTTACACATGGCACTAAGATTATGGAGTTCATAACAACTAAGTTTTTGGAGCTTAATGTTGCTAATATAGAGAGCTATTATCCTATTGATGAGTTAGCTTAGCAAATTTATTACTAATCCTATGCCTGTTTTACATAAAGATGTTGTATCTGCACTTATATAGATAATAGATCATGAATAATATAATATTGAATCTCCTATCCCTAATCCTACTTTTGTTTAAATGCCTTATGCATAAAAAACTATTATATAGGCACCTATGAGAAGATCTAATAGGCAAAAGAGATCCACTATTTCAGATGATTATTATGTATATCATGGAGAGTAACTATGACATTGGTCATGCTGTTAATCCTACAACCTATAATGATGCTATCACTAGTCCTCAGTTTGATATGTAGATAGATGTAATGAAAGAAGAAATGTATTTCATGGCTCACAACAAAGTATGGAAGTTTGTTAAACTTCCTAAGAATTGCAAGCCAATACATTACAAATGAGTGTGCAAGGCCAAAAAGGACTCTAAAGAGATGATTGAATGCTTTAAAGTGAGATTGGTAACAAAGGGGTTCACTTAGAGAGAACACACTGATTAATGAGACTTTCTTACCTATTTCTTTCAAGGATTCTTTGAGAACTATTATGGCATTGGTGGCTTGTTTTGATTTAAAGTTTTACCAAATGGACATGATGTTTCTTGAATGGTGATCTTAGAGAAGAAGTTTATATGATGCAACATGAGGGGTTCAAAGAGTTCGAGAAGAAACATATGGTTTGTAGAATTAAAAATTCACTTATGATCTTAAGCAAGCTTCTCATCAATGGTATTTGAAATTTGATGAGATGGTAAATTCTATTAGTTTGTAGAAGAATAAAGTTGACCAGTGCATGTACCACAAGGTTAGTAAGAATAAATTTATTTTTCTTATACTTTATGTTGATGATATTTTACTTACTAATAGTGATCTCGAATTGTTACATGAAACTAAGTAGTTATTCTCTAAGATTTTTGATATGAAAGGTCATGGTGAAACACCTTTTATTTTTAATACTGAGATCTATAAGGAAAGATCCTGTGGCATGTTGGGATTCTCTCAAAAAACCTATATTAACCATGTGCTCAGTAGGTTCAACATGCAACATTGTAAACTTAGAGATGCGCTTGTTATGAAAGTAATAAGTTCAATTTGAATCAATGCCCTAAAAATGATCTTAAGAGAGAGTCTATGGAGAATATACTTTACACTAGTATGGTTAGTAGCTTAATATATGTACAAGTTTGTACTAGCAAGATATGACTTTTGCAATGAGTGTTCTTAGCAAGTATCTACCAAACCTTTGTTTGAAACATTGGAAGGCTGCCAAGAAAGCGATGAGGCACCTTTAGAGGATAAAAGATTTTATGCTTGCCTACAGAAAGATAGATAATTTTGAAGTAATTAGTTATTCAAATTTAGAGTTTATTGGTTATTCTGATGATATAAAATTCACTTTAGACTATATTTTTATGTTAGTTAAAGGAGCCATATCTTAGTAGAGCATTAAATAAACACTCGTAGCTTTTATTATGCAGGTTAAATTTGTTGCATGTTATGGAGTTGCAACATTGGTTAATTTGGCATGGCTCCTTCAGAGCTAATAAGGATTAGCCCTGCTTTGCTCTTAGCCTTATTAGTGGATCTATCCATATAAAGACTCCAAATGGGTTGCTATGATTGCTCCTTTGCTTCAATAGTTTTAAGCTCATCTAGGACCATCACCTCTAGCACATAATCAGTCAAGACCTAGGCCTTCATCATTTGCTATGGCAGATATTGGATATCGAACTTACTTGGTTTGATTGACCACTATACTAATTGACTTGAGGCATCTAGCTTATGCAAAATTTGTCTTAGTGGTTGTTCAGTCATTACCACCACTATATAAGCCTAGAAGTAAGGTCTTAATTTTCAAGCTGAGATAATCAAGGCAAATGCAAACTTGTCAAATTGCTGGTACCTTGTGATATAGCCCAAAACAAGAAAGAATAAGAAGAATTTTGGCTAAAAGGAAAACTTTAATAAATCTCGCTTTAAGAGTCTTATTTTTATTAATAAGAGTCTTATTTTTTGTTAACATTAAATAAGTCTATGATTAGTAATCTTTTATTTTTGAAGACGCTTTGATTCTAGTTGAATTTCTTTTAGGCTAGTTTTACTCTATAAATAAGCTTTTAGTATATTCCATTGAATCAATGAATTAAGAATGAATTGAGTCATGAAATTTTGAGAGTTTTTCTTTTTATTTTCTAGTTTGGAGTGATTTCTTGCTTGAGTGGTGTGAGACCACAAATTTTTTTAAGATAATCGGAGATGCTGAACCAAAGACTCTAAGAAGCTAGTGTAAGACTAGTAGTTATCCCTCATTATAGCCTACCATCTTTAGATTAAATATTGAAGCAACTTGCCTATATTAGATTTGGCATCAGAGCCAAGTTTGCCTGCATTAGATTTAGTATCAAAGCTATGTTTGCCTATATTACCTTAACTCAGCATCATGAAGTATCCAATTCATATAGTAAATCGACTTCTGTTTTGCTTAGTTTACTTATGCAAGGATTGAGCTAATTGCTACCTCGGATATGTCCAAATAGATGAATAAGTCCTCCTCCTTGTGGATTAGAAGGCAAGGATGAAAAACCGAGGTATTTCTTTAGATCTTCAAAGGAACTCTAGCCTTTTTTGGTTTATTAGAAATTCGTGGCATTGTGCAGGGTTTTGAAAAAGAGCAACCACTTATCAACCAATCTAGAGATAAACCAGCTACTTCACCAATGAGACAATTTATGCTTTTGGATTCAACACAAAAGATAATTTATGTGAAAAAAATGTATCCCATAAATCTTCATATAAATAATTTTTATTTAAAAAATATTTTATATTGATAAATTTGAAAAGCATGTTTTGATGAGGAACAATTTTATTGCTTAATTTAATAATTTAACTCAATAATAATCTAACGGATATTTAAAGTGAAAATTAATATTGATTCACATTTTGTTTGCAAACTTTTTAAAGAGTTTTGTCATTACATTTTACTTGAAAAGTAAATAGTCACTGTTTCATGAAAGAAAATTGCCCATTTAATGTATTAAAAATTATCAGTCAAACAATGAATTTAAATACTAAATAAAATTGGCGTCATCATTCGGCTAGATATAAGTTTACATCAATACATTTAATGAAAAATTTTTCTTCTTTGTTTGATTCTTTTGGTCTTTTAAGCAAACAAATTTGAAAATCAATACAAGTAGCAGGCTATTAACTCAATTTTCTCCAATATCCCTTTTTTCTATATTTTTAGACATCAATCTCCTTATTATAATACAAGCATTCAAGTGTTTGGGCTTTGATTTGTAACTTATAAATTGAATATAAACATAATTTTAATTTTATAGTGTAAGCAACAATAAATTTTATGTCATTTTTGATGAGGAATAGAGCATAATAGCATGAATATGGTCATGCAACAATTGTCATATTAGATAAAAAAAAATCTGTTAAATTAGAATGCAACATTGTAAGTATGATTGAATTGGTGCTAGTAATAATTAGTAGGCTCCTGGTAAGTAAAATCTTGCAAATTAACAAAATTTCATGCTATCATCTATCATGAATGTGGAAATATGAAAGTAAATAACACTTTAAGTTTCATCGAATGAGAACATAAAGATATTTTTTTAGTAGCAACTAGGAATGCATTTTCCTTTAATTAAGAGACATGCCTTTTGGCAGCATTTTTCAATAGAATGCGTTTACACATAAGCGACAGACTAGATTCAATTTAATACCTCTTAATGTTTTAGAACCTCACACAAAATAATTAATAAAAAAAGTATTCTTTTGTGCTAATTGATCTCTCTGTATATATAATCATATGAGAGTAAACACCCGATCCAATTGCCACCCCTTCCTACCAACTAGTCAAGGTTAGATAAATGAATATAAATGATTAGTTTGTTCTATCATTTAGCACCTAATGTTTTAGCATCTAAGTAGCCCAAAAGAAATCGAGGATACCAAAACGCCTCTTCTATATGAACTTCGAAACTATATTTATCTCATCTGATGGTGCCACAACAACCCATCAAACGGTTTGTCGAAAGAATCCGAAGGACCGAAGCTATCTTGGAAGAATTAGATGAAGAATTCTTCTTACATCGGGAAAAAAAAAAAAAAAAAAAAGCTTGGAATGAACGACAGAAATCTTTAGGCAAGGTCCCATCTATTTTGAAATATATTTGCAAGGATCTTTGATGCATTTTAAAGCCGCACCATTTTTGAAAAAAAATGGAGAAAATACAAGACTTTGGGAAGATAAGAGCCAGAAGAACCAAGTCAGAGCTGATGATGTCGTCTCGCGCCCTGCAGTAAGGAAGCTTATCACCATGTCTCGAAGATATTGTTCGGAGCTCTTATTGTTAGAAGCGAATCGAGACAGAAGACTGTTGAATTGATTTAAAGGTCTCCCCTTCCTCGATCGAATGATGTTCATGACATAGTTGTGGACGATTGAAATCGATTCCTTCAACCGTCTTTCTGATCCGATATTGAGCAGTTTCTTGATCCTCCAGCCTACTTTCAGTGCATCCAGGAATCTCTCCAAAATAAGCTTTTGTGCTTCACCAAATGCCTTCATGAAACGTGAGGAGATTGAGTTGCTCAACTCTTCTGCTAGGCAGGCAGGATCACCATTGAAGGCCACCTTGCAGAGTCGAATGCGAAGCGCTCTAGAACATCTCGGAGGTCTATTGTCTCATTGTTTTTGCTTGCTTTGCTCAGCAGTGGCAGTAGTCTTTCATCTATCTCACGGTAGATGGTGTCCGCTACGAAATTCCGAAGTGATTTCTTATTGAATTCAAAGCTGGCCGCCTTCCTCTGTTGATTCCAATGCTCACCGTCAGAATTGAAAATCCCATGGCCACCACAGAAATCCTCAAGCACGGTGATCGTCCGCTCGCCTTTTGGGTAATTCTTGAAGTTGGTTTTGAGCATGTGTTCGATGTTTAAGGGGTTGGCAGTGATGATTCCACTGGTTTGTCGTAGGCTCTTAAATATCATTGTATGGGTTGGGTTTTCGATGAGGATTTCTGCCGACCAGTCGAGGAATCGACGACAGTTTTTGAGGTATTGTGGAAGGTATCCTAGCAGTTGGTAGGCTTTCAGCCCTGTGGAAAAATGTTTCTTTGCTGGATTTTGGTAGAAGACGAAGATGAACAGAGTATCAAGGAAGAAGAACAAAACTTACTGTAGGGAAGAGAGCTTCATCCCTTACCTTCTGGTCTGCCGGATGAGAAAAGCTTGGCGTACAATGCTTAAGTTCTTCATCTCTCTCTTATTCTCTCACCTATGATGCCTTATGATGATATGATACTTCAAAATCAAGGCTATAAGAAGTTAACTATATCTTACAAAGATTAAAAATTCATACCCTATGAAGGTTAGAAACAAATCATTACAATTAAAGTATAAGATTATTGAAATTAAACCTAATCTTTTCTCATTAAAGAATAAAAATTTATTAAAATAAAAAATTTAATTCTTAATTTTTAGGAAGTCCATGATGGCTTCCAAGGACGTAATGATTCTGTTGCCCAAGCTGGTGTATATATTTTCCTTTCCTCTACCTACTGCTCCTGTTCTAGACGCCAGACATTTGTTAAATTAGTCTTTGTTTCAACTAGCGTAGGTTAAGATGAAGCCAAGGAGGCCAGTTGGCAAGTTGGTACCCATTGTAGGTAGGGATTTGACCTGTTCCTTCTCCCTGAAAAAGACAATAACGATTAAAAAAATCCTTTTAGACTTCTATCATAAATTAAAAATTATTAAAAAAGACTTGCTTTCCACTCCAAGCACTCGTATGCCAACAACCAGTAGATTTTGAATGTGAAATAAGTAATAAGAAGGCGTTCTTTTCTTATCGTATCTGAAATTTGAAGATAAAAGGGTTTCACATGATAGAAGAACAAAGCCAATAAAGCTACGTGGGGTCCTCAATTTACAAAATTAAAATGAATTAAAAAGTTGTCCTAGTTTTAGTTTTAAAAAATTAATGTGTTGGTGGGTGCACAAGTACTACAGCACGCAATAGGATAGAAATTTTGGGAGAAACTATAGTTAGCGCTTTGTAAAATATTTAGATTATCAAATATCTAAGTCAATGATTTGGAATTCCAACCGCAACCAGCCGGCAGCCGGCGTAACCCCGTTACAAAACCCTCTTCCAACTTTATGGTAGCCATAGCAGGAGACCAACTCCCTCTCCCCTAAAGATGGCAGCAACTGAGAGCAAGCCGGACCGCATGGTGGTGGTGGAGGTCCCCGGCTGGATCCGCCTCTACGACGACGGCTCGGTGGACCGGGCCTGGACCGGCCCTCCCCAGGCCCACTTCCTCACCGCCAGCGTCCCTCCGTACGACTCCCCCCGCGACGGCATCTCCGTCCTCGACCTCCCAGCCGATCCCGCCCTCCGCCTCTACCTCCCGTCAGCCGCCACCGCCCACGACGGCAGCCGCCTCCCCCTCCTCCTCCATTTTCACGGCGGCGGCTTCTGCATCACCCATCCCTCCTGGTTCATGTACCACCACTTCTACTCCCGCCTCGCCCGCTCCGCCGGCGCCGCCGTCGTCTCCGCCGTCCTCCCCCTCGCCCCCGAGCACCGCCTCCCCGCTGCCGTCGACGCCGCCTATCGTGCCCTTCTCTACCTCCGCTCCCTCGCTGCCGGCACTGCCGCCGAGCACCCGGTGGCGGAGCGGCTCCGCAAGGCGGTGGACTTCTCGCGGGTTTTCCTCATGGGGGACAGCTCCGGGGGGAACCTGGTGCATGAGGTGGCGGCACGGGCGGGGGCGGCGGAGGAGGGATTCTGGGATCCGGTGAGGGTGGCGGGCGGGATCCTCCTCCACCCAGGGTTCGGCCGGGAGGAGCGGAGCCGGTCAGAGGTGGAGAACCAGCCGACGCCGTTCTTGTCTCTGGAGTTGCTGGACAAGTTCCCGGCGATGGCGCTGCCGGTGGGGGCGACGAAGGACCACCCGATCACGTGGCCGGTTGGGGAGGCTGCGCCGGCGGTGGAGCGGCTGAGGGTGCCGCCGCTGCTGGTGGCGGTGGCGGAGGGGGACTTGTTGAGGGATCGGGAGCTGGAGTACTGCGAGGCGATGAGGAAGGCGGGGAAGGAGGTGGAGGTTGTGATGAGCCGGGATGTGGGACATTGTTTCTTCCTCCTCGGGGAGTTGGTCGACTCGGACCCGGTCGCCGCGAGTCGGACCGGGGAGTTGATCGGGGCCATCAAGGACTTTGTGGACCGTCACTGATGGATCATGGAAGTTCGTTTCGTGACTACGACCTCACGATGGGCTTCTGGCACTTCAAGTCAAACAGTTGATGACTATCTTATTATCTTACTTCTGTCTTATTTACTCATGGAAGTTGATTGTGCAAAAGTCATGTTTCAATAAATATTTGTTATGGTGTCTTCTTTAGGTGGACTCTGACTGAAAACGCAATTTATTTTTTCATTTTATTTTTATTAAATTTATTTGATAAAAATTAGAAGTATTTTAAAACATGCATATGTACGCGTAAAGGAAGAGAGAAATTCGGCTCCATTTGCGTGCAATCAACCTTAATAAATCAAATTGCTTACTTAAAAGAAAAAAGTCATTTATTAACTACTATTACCTACTTAAAAAAAAGTATTTATGAGATGCGTCGATATAGTCTATTGTGAAAACATGTCATATAGTGATGCCAAGGATATGATATAGGAGCACAGACATATAATATAGTAGTATAGGGATATATATAATGTAGTAGCACAAGAATATAACACAGTAGTACAGAAAGATGATATTAGCAGCACTGATACAATAGAATAGGGATATGATATAACAGCATGGCAATAAGATATAATAGCACATGGATATGATAGAGCTGCACATGGATATATATATGATATAATAGTATAGGAATATAATATAACAACATAGGGATATGATATAGCAGTACAAAAATATGATATAATACATAGGCATAGAAATACGATATAGCAGCACAATGATATATATATAATACAATAGCACAGGAATACAATATAGTAGCATAAGAATATGATATAAAAGCATAGAAATATATATGATGTAGGAGCTCAAGAATATGATACGGTAGTACATATTTATGATATAGCAATATATATATATATATATATATAATATAATATAATGACACAGGGATATGATATAGCATCACAGATATATGATAGTACAGAGATATACTATATCATATTCTCATGTTTATTTATCATATTCCTATAGTGCTATATTATGTTCCTTTGCTACTATATCATATTACTATACTATTACATGATGTATTTTCGAGGTAAACACATAGGCTGTATTATCCCATCTTATAAAAACTTCTTCTTTCTTAGAGCAAGTAACGTTGGTTAATATGTAGCCTTTGGGTTTTAATATCTGTGTAAATCTGATGGTGGAATAGTCGATTGGTTTTGAGTTTGGCTAATACAATCTAACCTAAGTCTAACTCGATGTGTGTATTGTGTAACGAACATATTCCATAAAATTTTATATACATAATTTGTATTAAAAGAAGATATATTTCATAGGCATCTTCGACGAGCACCAATTATTATCATTTGACTTAATAATTTAACTCAATAATAACCTAACTAACTAATACTTAGAGAGGAAATTAATATTGGTTCCCATTGTAAATTTTTAAGAGAAGTTACACTTAGAATTTGCTAAGATACTCTTTTATTAAATTAAAACTATTAATATAATAAAAAAAATTTAATCATTTAATTTTTGTGTCTAGCTAAATCTATATAAGTTTACTATGAGTTATCTTCCTCAATCGAATCGTTATTTTCTTTGTTGTTGTTATTTCCTTGGTTCTTCAACCTAAGCCGTTGTTTTCTTTAAAGTTTCATCTCCTTCACTCCTTCAGTTTTATTTCCTTTATTTTATTAGCGAAGTTACCGACTCCTTTAATTTTCTAGTAGAGCTACAATTTTACATTAGAGTCTCAGAAAGGAACGCAGATCTTTCACTTCGAAAGTTTTTTATTGGAGTTGCTGTCTCTTCTATTTCCCTAATAAAACCATCATTTCCTCTGTACCACCAACACGATAGCGATCTATCTCTATCTTCTCTGTATCCTCCACAAGAGCACAGGCTCTCTTCATGCGCAGGAAAAAAGAAAGTGTATCACCGAGCACTCCTTTTTTTAACCATGCATAAAAAGTTATCACACCAACCACATATATAATGGGTCAAATAAATTATCAATAAAATATTTATATTATTTAAAATAAAATTAAATAATTAATATTTAAAAAATAAAGGAGTGAGATAGCGGCATTCATCTTCAATAACAATAAAAATATTCATTTAATATGTTAAAAATAATCAATCAAACAATGAATTTAAATCTAAATAAAATTAGCACTATTATTCTGAATAGATAAAATTTTACATCAACATATTTAATTGAAGATTCTTTGTATACTTTTTTCAATTCTTTCCCGTAAACAAACTTGAATATATAAAAAGGCAATACAATTTATTGAATCAATTTTCTCCAGTATCCCTTCATTCAATATTTTTAGACTTCAATCTCCCCTCATTCAATGTTTTTAGACTTCAATCTTTTTATTATAATACAAAGATTCAAGTAACCTTAATCTGTAACCATATATTGAATATAAGCATAATCCTAAATTTTATAATATAAGTAACAATAATTTTATGTCATTTTTTTATGGGTAATAGAGCATGATCGCATGAATGATCATGCAATAATTGTTGCATTAGATAAAAAAATTAAATTAGAATGCAGCACTGTAATTATGATGGAATTGGTGCTAGTAATAATTAGTAGGCACTTGATAAGACAAAGCTTACAAATTAATAACATTTCATGCTATCGTCTCCTATACAATATAATTGTGAAAATATGTATTTTAGGGGCGGTAGGAATGCATTTTCCTCTAACTGAACCACATGGCTTGTGGCGCATATTTTGAATAAAATGCGTTGACACATGAGCCATTGACTAAATTCAATTTGATAACATTTTCAATGATATAGAACCTCACAAAAAATAATTGATAAAAAATTATTATTTCTATAATTAATATGAGAATAAACACCCTATCCAATTGCTGCTCCTCCCGACCAACCAGTTAAGGTTAAATAAATGATTAGTTGGTTTTTGGAACCCCTCTTCTTCACTATTATTTATTTTCAAGCGAAACGCACAGAACCTTTCATTTTGATCGGTTGCATCTGGTTGAGCTGCTTCTTTATTTATTTATAATCTATTTATTTATTTATTTATTTATTTATGGTAGAAGATGTTGGCCAAAATCAAGGAGTATATGAATCAATACGAAGGTCTGTTTTGTTCAACTTTCCCAACCTTGTCCGAAAGTCAATGGCAATTTTTGTATGCTTAAATTTGTTCTGTTTTATTTGTAACCGAAAGTTGGTCACCTGTTCATTAGTCATGGTTGAATAACTAATTAATTAATAAGCTTTTTGGAACCATTCTTTAGAGCTATCATCTTTTTCCAATAAGAATTCAGTTCCTTCTCCACGAATTTTGAAAAATTTTGTTAGGCAATGAAATCTCCGTTTTAGATTTAGACAGAACGAATTGGTAAGTAGGTTAATTACTAGTTTAGCTGGTGAAGAGATTTGAACAATCCTAAGTTCTACTCTCTTTAGATAAATAAACAACTGATTGTTCGATCGGCAACCATTGACCTCTTAGCTCAAATTTCTATATGGTGTCGCGTTGTAGTTGTTGAGGAGTTGGAATAGGGTGACTGAAAGCATGAGCTTTAGATCGTCAGCTCTCCCAGTGGCAGTTTATAAGAGTGCGGCGATCGGCTTGTGATAGGTGATGGCACCTTAAAATTGATACCTTAAAGTTGAGGGTTGAGATGGTGGTTGATGAGCAATGGAGAAAGGACTAGTTTGTCCGTAACAGGGAAGTTAGTATGAGCTAACTAATATATTTTTCATTTTGGCTTCATTATAGTTGCATTATGTATCTTAACGAGTAATTCTCATGTCGTGGTAGGTATTGACAAATATTTTCATATGAGTGAAGCATATAAGTAGCCTAAAATAAATCGAGGATATCAGAATACCTCCTTGTAATTGCATCACAACTACCAATCAATAGAGAAAAATTTGAAATTCGTGACAAAAACCTTTACGCAAGGTCTCATCTAAATGCGTTCTAGAACGCACCTTCTTTTGAGGAACGGACTGCTGACGTTGGTTCATTTAAAATAGATTATTAATCATTTTTTAAATAAAATAATGCACAAATATATGTCGTTGGATAAAAAAGTTATCAGCGATCTTTTGGTAAAGAGTGTAGCTGGAATTAATCGTAGCAATTTTTCATTGATAGGGCCCCTCGTGTGTAATCTCGCTCAAGCATTTGCAAAGGCTAATAATGACTGAAATAAGATGTTGTTACTGGGCTACTTATAACAGAATTTATATTACGTTAATTAAAAGGAGATTTATTAAATTCCGTTGTCAATCTCCATAACTAGAGTGTCCTCTCTTCACAAACGTAAGAAAAAAGAAGAATAAAAAAATAGATATATGTTTGAGTCGTGCATTTTTTAGATATCCCAAACCAATGAAATGATATATCTTTTTAAAAACCTGACCTACCCATCTCTTATCAACATCCCAACTAATTAGGCTCTTAAAAATTTAGAACAAACATAAATATTGATACTCTGGCTCTAATCCATATATTTTATCTTTCCCCCCTAATCTCTCGAATTTTTTGTTGATTTATTTCAAATGCCGGTGTCAGATTTCTACTATAAATAAATTAAGATAAAATGTACTAGGTTTAATAAAAAAAATGAACTAAAAAAAAAAAAAAAAGAATGGAGGGGCAACCCTTGCAAA
Organism: Metroxylon sagu; assembly: GCA_017589505.3. Classification (NCBI taxonomy): domain Eukaryota; kingdom Viridiplantae; phylum Streptophyta; class Magnoliopsida; order Arecales; family Arecaceae; genus Metroxylon; species Metroxylon sagu. The sequence goes on along the minus strand of JACVBY030000442.1, from coordinate 691,131 downwards.
ATTTTACAATTGAAGAACAGATGCTGCGCGCTAATTGAGATTCCTTCTTCGCCAAGGGAGCAGCAGGCTTTGCTTTTCTGCGCTGATATGCTTGGCATCTCTTCAATCCCAACACCTCTATTGCCAGTAATTTGCACTTCAATTTTTACATCCAGCTGATGGCTATCATCCACGTGTGTGCTCATGACAAATTCAAGTGATAGAACTCAATGGAGGGCTTTTAGCATCAAATATTTCTGCTTTGCATTAAGTTCTGCCATTAAAATTTTGTGCTCAGCATAAAGTTGTTTTGCTGTTATCAATTATATTATAAAGCAGATCATAGATTGGGGCAGGAATTTTCGCTGGATGGCAATGATATATTCATAAAATATAGTGAACCCAAGTAAAGAAATATTTGATGACAAATGAGAACTAGTCATATGCAAGCATGATTAATTTAAGGAGTACTTGATGAAATTCCATCGAATGAACGACAATTTTCTTGAAGTGAATCCCTGTCAATGAGGAATACAAAATTCATGCACAGAACCTGCATATATCCCCTTGTGCCTAATGATAGTCTCTAAAATTAATGTTTTCGGTATGTTTAAAAAAAATAAAAAAAATAAGGAAAAAAGAAGAAAAGAAAGGAGTGAGAAAGAAATGATCTCAAAAATTTGCAACATTCTGGAAGATGGCCAACAAAGCAAAGGAATGATTTACTTGCGTTTTGACGAAGGAAGCAAGCATTCGTACATCCTTTCCATCCGTGATATAACAGCAAGCTTGTACGCAATTTTGAAACCAGGCTTCCCTATGTCAACAATATCCTGTCTCAGGCTGCACCAAAAAATAAAAAAAAATAAAAAAATAAAAAATCAAATGAACTCTTCTTTAGCAAACTTTGCCCTAGATTTTACAAAGCTTCAACAAAGAAACTCATGAATGAAGTCACTAACCTCAGCCACTCGCCTGTTTCCTTTGCATGCCTTTCCACAGCCTTGTACAGACGATCAAGGTTATACAACACCAATCCAAACATGCATTGAGCATCATCCTCCTATGTGACAGAAAGGGATAATCTTCATGATGCATGTTTAGATCAGCACTATGGTGAGCTCACTCACATGCACACATTCCAAAGGCATTGTCTCAGAATTGTAAGTTATACAGAATATCTTCCATAAGTTATAAACCAGCTTTGTTCAGATAATATTATGTTAGGTTGATGATCACATGAAAGAAAGCTCAATGAGTTCAAACGCATGAACAAACCGTATAATAATAGATGTCCATACACTAGAGTTATAAACTTCATCTTTTGAAGTGTTGATGATTGTGTGGTCAGCAAGCGGGTTTCTGATATTCACTGAAATTCTATAGAAAATGCTAGCCTAAGTACTTGATCCAATTAGTTCTTAATTTTCAAACAATAACACTGGGAAAGATACAGACATCAAAAAACTCAAAGTATGTGTGCTCACGTAGAGCAGCTTTCTGGCAAAGAATGCCTACACTGAAGGAATAATTTATAAGATTAAATAAACCAATAAATGTATCATGCTTAACAGCAGTACAGCATGGCAGGCAACATTGTTAGTGAAGCTCCCAATGAAAGCCTATGCAATTGTTCTCAAGAAAGAAATTTTTCATTTTCAGGAATGTCCTTCAACCAATGAAAGATTCTTGCATATTAAACAACTTAGCTATAACATGAAAGATACTAAACATAATCTTAGTAAGTAAAGGTGGATATGGTCATCTTTTATCTTTTTGCAAATCGCAAGCATTTATATAACCTACCGTTTCTCATCTTGGCCGAAAAAGAATGAAATCCTATTCTAACAAATTACATAATGCCTTCGGAAACTTGTTAAGCAAATAATTCCAGTGAAACTACTACGATATCATTTTAAATTTGAAAATTCCACAATATCTTATTACATGGTTGCCAGAATTTTACAGGATCAAGCTTACACAACATTATTATTGTACTTTGAGGCTGAAAAGCTTGTGATTCAAAATTCACACACTTGTTCCCCATAATTTTGCACCAAAGCCATTTTGGCAGCTAAGGTAGTATAAGCAAGTCTTCTTTGGTCCTTTTCAGGATCAGGCTTTGGTAATTATCAGAGGATCATATCGCATGTTGAAGCTGAACCAATGGAAGTTTCAGACAGGACCTACAAATAAGATAAATTCACAACTAGCTAGCCTAATGCATTCCTCCAGGATTAGCTCTTTATTTTATTTTATTTTATTGGTTGGGGGGGATGGTTGGTTTCAAAATGCTCATAACTCTAGGCCTATATGTGTGTGTGTGAAATAAGCCTATATCATATTGATAATGCTTTTAAGTAGCAGAAATAAGCTTGTATCATATTGCAATGATATTTTCAGATCAAATTAACCCAGTTAGACGCACCCACAAACACGCACACACCAAAAGAAAAAAAAAAACCAAAAAGGATTACCTATTCATTAACTGTTAACAAAAATAAGGTAACAATAATTCAAACTTTACCATTTCTTGGTCCATGAAAATCTGAAACTGCATGAGCCTTTTCTCAACTTCAACCACCAAAAGCCTTCTTTGACGGCGAGCAATCCTTCCTCTGCCTTCTGCACTTTTATCCTGAATTATCTCAACTTTTAGTACTTATGTTGCATGTTGCACAACAAAGATTAACAATAACGTTTCTTTTGTTGAGCCTATAATGCATAAATTTTCTGCAAAGTTGGCTTAGAAGGGAAATATGGAAACAAATTTTGTGCAGCATTTACTAAAATTATGTTCAGCTAAACATGTGCAGAAACATTATATTCTGAACAAAGATGCACAAGACTAAGACATTTACCTATACACCTACCAGGAAAAAAGGAAAAAAAAATCATGATGATGATTCGAAATATGTTCAGCAAAAAGTTTTAGACATTGCAGGATTCCATGATAAAAACAGCAAGCTCAAGTGATGAAGACAAATGTAAAAATGAGAAATACATAACGGATATGCATAACAGTGGTCATACTATGACAAATTCATAGTGGACTCCACATCTTTGCACCGTATTAGTTGTCACAGCTAAGGCTAACATGCATAGTATCAAAAACTCTTAACCATCAAGACAATTCAAATGAAATACAAGACTTTATTATGCATTTTGTCTTGATCAGGAGTGTCCTATTTTTTCATTCTTGCAAAAATAAATTATGGAACTTAGGAAGATTGTCGCAGGACTAAAAGATACTAGACAAAAGCACAAGAGGATGCCTTGTAACATCTACCAACCTGTAGGTGGCTGAACCACTGGTTTGAGAGGCAAAAAAATAGTTGACTGAGAATATAAATACAAACACCAGATCAAAACACAATATAGGAGATGCCGAAATATAGGAAGCTTGCTCAGAAAGAAATTCAAGAAGTTGACGTTGGTTCAACATCCTTTGAGTGAACCATCCCTACTGTCACAAACACCTATGCTTGACAGAAGCCTATGTGACCATCTCCATATCACCTTTCTGGAAAAAGCCCAGACCTATAAGCAAGCTCCAACCTTTTTGCATGAACCCCTCTGCCACCCACCCAGTGGCAAGGCAACCAACTTTCTTTTAAATTGCCGACGAGGCACATTGGGTGTATCTTTAACAATGGAGCCTATTCACTAAGTTAAATCTTATCCATTCATGGCATTCAGCGTTTGCACATGCTCAGCCCTAAAACTACAATAACATCATCACTTAGGAGCTGAGTGCAACCATCTCCACAGACTTGTTTTGCATGTTATGAAGGTGTATAGCTAATAAATCAAGGAAAGTAACTCATGATGCCACCATTGTTATAAAGTAAGCTCCTAACTTTGTGATGCTGAAATTGACTTCCACAAACCAGTGAGGATAAATCTTGTTTATAAGCAAGATTGTCAAGGCAGCTAGAAAGTTAAGTCAGAAGGGACACCCAACCACATAACCATCTAGGCAGACTGCCTAGTGATTTAGGGGGTCTATTCTTGAAAAAACAAAAAAAGGGTCAAAATTAACATAGTTTATTGCATATAAATTACCAAAAACCCGTTAAAGAACTATAGGAGCTTACATTAAGATGAAGTCAAGACAAATAACATATAAATTCACCTAGTCAAATATAAGAGTGATAAGTCATAACAAATGCAAACTGTTAAAAATTAAACCTAAACAAGTACAAATTTGACAAGTTTTCACCAAAAAAGAAGATCCATAAGTTTAACTAAAATGTCATATTCGCATCACAAAGATTGCAAAAGAGAAATCATGAGAGAACAAATACAAAAAAAGGGGAAAAATAGGTAAAGGGGACAAAGCAAGGTTCGTCCTCTTAGTACCGAACCCCATACCAAAATCATACTGGTACAGTGTCAGTATGCCGGTACATGAATTGATTTAATGGACTGAAACTTGGTACACCCCTTGTATCGAGTCTTGATTCAGTGCTAGTATGACATGATACACTCAGTTTGGGGTAGTATACACTAATACAACATATCATGGAAAAAAGTTTCTTCTATTGTTCCTCTTCTTTTCCTTCTATTTTGAAAGATTGTATGACGAGACAAAATCAAAAATGAAAAAGAAGAAGAAGAAGAAAAAACTTTCAAGCCCTTTTGGTAGTAGGTAGGCTCCTGAAAGACCATTTGAGAATTGTCGATGGTCAAACAACTACTAAAGCACCTCAATTGGGCCTTAGGCTAATGGATGGGTGAGTGGTAATGAACAGCTGCTCTTGTGTCCTGGCATCAAGAGAGGAGGAATTTTCAGGTTCAAGCAAAAGGGTGAATGAGATGAGGGAAATGATGGCATTGATATTCCCACCATCAACCTCTTTTTTGTAACAAGCCTGTTAAGCCTCACTCTTCTACAGCATCACTTTGCTATTACTTCATAGTGATATATGCTAGTAGGTCGCATGATTCTAACTCAACATGAAGTGCAATTGAGAAGCTAGTTTAAATATAGATAATCAATTTCCATCCATTGCCCTCATTAATATTATGCCCTACTTAGTAGCTATTTGATTCGCCATTGCTAGATCTCCTTCAGATTCAACAGTAGCCACTCAGTGAAACACATTGTTTGGTTTATTGCACCCAGCAAGCTGTAGGGGCTCAATCTACAAAAAAATTGCTGAGCTGCAACAAGCCAACCAACAGCCAAATCAATTATGGATTGAGCTACTGTGGCTAAAATCAGCGGTAACTAGGGTCAAGTTGCCAGCTAATTTTCCCAACAACCTAAACTCACTCGATCTTCACACTAAACACCCCATGCCAACCTTCTCTCTGTTCCCTCTTTCCAAATCTTGATCTTCTCTAGATGACTCACTGCCTCTATCTCCACTCCATGACATCTTTCCCCCATATTCGATCCCATAATGATGATCCTCATCCCTTTCCTCTCCTCTCGATCACATATATGCCTTGTGAACAAGAGCTAGACTTTGGCAATTGGATCATTGACAAATATCTCCCTTATCCCCTTCAATAATTTGATCTAGCAACTAACTCTTATCTCTGGTGCTCAATCTCAATTCCCATTGCATCAATTCCCTAATATGAAAAGGTTCTTTTTCTAAACCATGCCTAAAGTAAAATTCCATCCTCTTCTTTCTTCTACAAGAAAGAATTTTGGTGACTTAAAAGAATTTAGGTGACTTGCAATCAGCAATAAGTGACTACTCCATCTTCAAACATCATGAGTTTGAACTCTCATGGCAAATCTCATATTTCTCCCTAAATCTCTTCTCTCTTTGTTTTCTGAGCTGTTCATTTTGTTTTTAAAATATGTTCTCTTCCTAAGGGCTGCTTTAAATGAAATTCATCCAAAGGGCCATTAAAAAAAAAGTTTGTTTCTCATGACTATTATCTTTTTTCTCATTTTCTTTTTTCTTTTTTGGTTTCCCTATACATTTTGGATTCTAAGAAGGTGGCATAAAATGACTTTTGGATGATAGTGGGATGATTTTGTACAATCTAAAGCTTCTTGTAGATAGTTTTTCAGCCACATGCAACGCTATGTCCAGGAATTCTAGCTACATACCATTTTATCTGCATTACAACTTCAGCCGCAAGAAACAAAAAAACCCTTAGCTTAAGAATGTAGTTCTCACCAATACTAAGTTGTTAAAAGTGTCTCTCCTTCATGTCATCCAAAATCTTAACTAGGGTCCGCCAAGCCACGCCGGCTAGTGACCAGTTCAGTATGGTACCGGTTCGTACCATACTGAACTACAACAAATCAATGCTACAAAACCAAGAGAAAAAGAGAGAAACAATGCCACAGAGAGAGAGAGAGAGAGAGAGAGAGAGAGAGAGAGAGGTGGCCAGCGAAAGGAAAAAAGCTTGAAGGGAGGAAAAAAGGAGAGAAGGATGAAAAACTTACCTGATAAGTGATCAGCAACTCATTTTCCTCCTTGCGACGACTAAACGGACAATGAACAAGTGATGGACAAGCGATAGCGACCAATGACAACTAATAGATAATTGGTGGCCGGCGATCGGCAAGGGATGGTGGACGGTGGTGATGAAGGAAGGAGCTAAGGTTATAAAATCGCAAAATCAGACAGAGCGAAGCGAAAATGATTAGATTTTATTTCATTTAAATAGGTCAAACCCAAACCCATCAACTCGAACCCTTAAACCCACGTAATAGTGCCGAACCGAATTGAATTGGTGAATTACACCGGTTCGACGGCGGTTTGATCTAATTCACCCCAAACCTGCCAGTTCAACATGACCATGATCTTAACTATATGTCTTAGTTGCCAATTTTAACAATTTACAACATCACAGCCACTTTTCTAGTTATAAATCCTTAAAAGGTCCAAATAAAGCAACCACATAATAGTACTCACTAAGACTTATCAGGAAGACTCATTGAAGGTTGATTCCAAACTATTAGCAGCCACATCAGATTTTGTCGTCTTTCCCACCTTATTGTCCATTGAGGAAAAGAAGAAATGAAGACTCTAGGGGCTCCTACAAGAAGTAAACCAGGATTGGTTTCACATCATTGAAGAAAAACATGTTCGATCCTACCGTAAGGATGAGGGAAAATTAGCAATGTTTGAGTTATAGTAAATTGCAAAAGCATTTTAAGCACAAAAGATGTCTGGTTTAGGCAAGGGCAGATCTGTGTACATTTGATGGTGGGCAGTTGCCCTTGTACACACCCCCCCCCCTCCCCTTCCCTTCAACCCCACCAAAAGGTCCTAGCTCCGCTACTGGGTTTAGCCCATGTATTTTTCAACAAGTTCATGTGTATGATACCACAAACATCTCTAACAACTACCAAATATTATTTCAACAAAAACTAAAACAGTCAACTAAATTATATAAAGAACATTGACACCCAAACTCCAAGGTGCTAAAAAAAAAAAATTCAGAAACACGAACATTCTTTCTAATTGAGACAAATAAACATTTTGAGATATTAAATACGTAATATCATATACTCACTTGCCGAACCCATGTCCGCACTAACATGATCAGAAGAAGAGAAAGGAAAAATGCCGGTAGAGCAGCAAGAACTGCAAAATTGATTTCATTGGCCCTCAGAATCTGATCCAACTCAAGCATTGCCCTGTTAAACAGCAACATCATTCAGTCCTGTGCAGAGTCAGGTGTAAATTTTGCCATTCGTAATCATATCATTCTCAAAAAACAGGAATATCAACTCACGTCTCAAGATCCAGTTTCAGTTTTTGAATCTGCAAATCCACAGAGTCCATAAGCAATAGCATGATAGCCAATTATAAAAGATAATTTAAAATTTGCAAAACTATAAAGGAAAAAAAAAAAAACCTGAATAAGCATAGCACGAGCAAGCTCTCCGCTAAGAAGATTTTGGAGTGGATGCATCAGCTCTTTCTCATATCTGCACTAAAGGCATTCACAATGAATCTGAATGCAAATAATCATCATGCATTATCAACATTTCCAACTAGAAAGTACAATTAGGTGTTAAGCAATAAAATGAGAACAAGTCAAACTGAATAATAAATTCCACCGAGCAGTTGCAAACTGTCAATTATTGAGAATGCCCAGTTTCCCTTGATAGAAATAAACCTGTTTAGTTTGATTGTTCGCTGAAAGAGAGATATGCAAAGAATCTACACTTTTTTGGTCTCTCAAACAACCACTACATCAATTGCCTCGAATGGAGTGATGAAAAATCATCTACTAATTCTAAGTATGATCTACATTCTTGTAAGGGCACAAATTATCAAAAATGAATTGTTATGGTTCACTTCTAATAATGCTTGCCTCAAAGGTTTAGAGACATCCTTTGGGCAACCGAAGAGAGTATGCTACTTATTGAGTATCTGTTCCTTCGAAATTGATAAATCATTCGAGGCATGACAATACTTACTAAAATTAGATCAGGAGGAAGAGCGGGGGGGGAGAGACCAAGTTGCTCATGCACATTGAGAAATCTTATGGTTACAATACAACACCATGATGATGCATCCTAAGAAGTAAAAACATCATTCAATGATCCATGCATTGGATTTTACATAATGTAAGCGAGAGGAAGACATCAGGCAAAACATCCAAGCCTCTGGGACTGAGAAACATCCTTTGAGCAGTTAATCACGGCAGGTTACCTAAACTTAATTTATTATATTGATATTCACAATGCACCTAAGGTGCAATGATGCTTGCTGATGCTTAGTCAACAACATTATAGCTAAGTTACTTATACATACAATGAGAAATACTGTTACATCACTATGCATGTTTGACTTGTGAGACATTAAGGGTTTCCAAATGGAGTTACTAAGAAACTGAACTGGAACTGTGCTTTGTTTACTGAAAATTCAGTATTTAAGGGAAAAAGGACATCCTGCATGGAAACAAATAATCAAATCAAGCTTGAAGTGTGATTAACTTGAAAGATTTATGCAATTTTGACTTCTACATTCTCTTCACCTTTTAGCTGACTTTATTGAGCTCAGCATGCTCCTGGCTTGATTCACACAGATTTAAAAACTTTGTGCAATGTTTACCAAACAGTGTTATTGGATGAAAAATGGAAAAATGACTGATGGAGACACCTTCATCCATGCACGGCATATTGAAAGCATCAAAACTCATATACAAAGAAAATTCAAATGGAAATCTTGTTGAATTTGGCAAAAATTAGAGAATCAGACTGCTATCGAATTAGATAAACAAAACATTATGCTGATAAGAATAGTCAATAAAGAAAAATACAACACTCTCACATATTATGCCAGCAATCGGAAACAAAATAATCATATGTGGGTGCAACAACATAGCATAGCAAATAAGCTAATGAAATATCCTTGATTAAAAGATCATATAAGGGTTTATTATCAAAAAAGATTATAAAAGGGTCAGCGAAGTGAAATGCACATGGAGAAGCAGAAAAATAAATATAATTACATTTCCTAAGAAACCATATTTGTTCATGAAAGAAAGATTAAGATAGATAATTGTTTTGGCAATATAGAGTCAATTTACATGATAAATCACGCCCAGTAGCTATTTGATAAAACCTGAAAAGAAAATTTATTACCTGGACATGACTATTTCCAGCATTTCCTGATCCGATATGTTCTCTGGTAGCTTTTGACCTTTTGTTTGCTCACAGAATGCCAACAACATCCTATCAGAGCACAAATAATTTGAGTGAGAACAATTTACAAATCACAAATTTACAAAGAAATTAGATGGACATTTAATGCAAGTAGAAAATTTAACATCTTGTAGCTCCAAGAACAAAGAGAGCCGAAGGCTATCCAGCAACAGCGACCTAAATATCGCACATATACTAAAGGAAGCTAGTAAGCCATAGAGCAACAAACTATGCAGAATATTGTAGTTGTCTATAACCATTAGCTTCATTTCCAAAATGCATTAGTTATTTATGAACGATCCAAGATTTCATTCTTTGACCAAAGTTTTTGTGGTATTCTGATATGCACATTAAATTGAACTATTGCTTTCTTTTATTTTTTTTGACCATGGATCAGCTAAGAGAATGCAGGGCTTGCTATTATCAATGCATGCTTCCTTTAGGTAATTCCATTTATTGTTGTCCTTTCAAGACAAAGTGCAAACAGCAGAAAGACAATTACAAGGAACATCAGCTGGTCTGTCTGATGCACCTCCCAAGACTCTTTACCAAACTGTAGGCTGAAATCATTGTCAACTGTATGTTTCTAACCACCTTTAGAACCATTGATATAATGGCACTAGAACATGTATAAAATTTTTCTGACAAAATGATTCATGTTGATAAATATTTTCAATCAAAGATAGTTTAATGCAATTGTATAGACACAAGGAGAAAAGGTAAAGGGATAAAAAAAGTTATCAGCATCAACACAATTTTTCAATGATACTGAAAACCAATTGAAGTAGTGTACCTTCATGTTTGACACAAACTGACACAAGCAACTGATTCTGGTCTACTTTAAAAACGATAGATGTAAATTTTAAAAGTACTCCGCCTCCCCCCTGACTCCCAAACCACCTCGAGCAGTCTCCTTTTCCATTCCACTTCATCGCTTTCTAATGAGGCTCTATCTTTCTCCCTCATCTTGTTATGATAACATTTCAGGATTGAATCAAATCTTAGTAACAACATTTGGTGAGCTTTTAAAAACTCATGAATAATTTGTATTTTAGAGACAGGCCAGATCATTATATGATTTATTTGATGGATTGCAACCAGCCTAAGAATTTATCCTAAAATTCATGAAAATCACGTATAAATCATGCAAAAATCACACATCTTTAGATTTGACAAGGCTTCTCAGTTTCTTTTCCCCATGGTGGGAGTGCACTAAAAAGAATTCTATCATGTTTTCTATTTTCTAATATAATATAGTATCACCATAATCATATATATTAAAAAAATAGATTTTTAAAAATATTTACTATACATATTGTTTTAAAATTTTTAAGCATTTCATATACTTGCCTTTTTTTTCTGAATTCACCAAATTCTTTCTGAATTCCAAGTTGTTTAATCTTTGTAAAATAGTTCTCAAATATTGTACTTGTGATTATGAATCAAATTCTGCCGGTTGAAGTCAATGGCACAAAATTTCTATTTTTGAATCTTCCATTCCATAAAAGGTGGGCTTTGGCACAAGAGTAAAGTTGTTCCATTATGACCCGAGACTTATGGGTTCGAAACATGGAAATAGTATCTGCTTATGTGAAGGTAAAGCTATGTACATCTGACCCTCCGTAGGCCCTATAGTTGGGGAGTTTTGTGCACTACAATACCCTTACTATTCCATATGAATCTCCCACCCAAACCCATTTTTGTAAAATTCATTCCTACATGATGCATCATGCCTGCACTACAGTTCGTACCTCTCCAGATTGTGGAACTTATTTTTTAAATTAGTACGAAAGAGAAAACCTTCAAAAAGTCCCTCTTAGAACCTAGCAGGGCTGAATTAACATCATAGTTGCAAAAGTTTAAAACATCTGAATATACACATGGTAACAGAGACAATATGCATATGCACACACAGCCACAACACAAGCTCCCTCATGCGCTCACACCGACATGCACACACATACACATGGGTGCACACAGACAGCTATAATCAGATCAGATATGATTGGATATATAAGAAAAACCAAGTTCAAATCCATTTAGTTAACAAATGAGGACATGTATGAGATCTTAATCTCATGTCATCTATTGATATAGTAATCATATCTAAATAATAAATATTATTATTTATTAGTAATGGTAGTCTAATTTTGCATTATATATATCTAAATAATAAAATCAAACCACTTCACTAGCTAAGTGTGTTTCCAGATAAGCTTTTCATTTAGGGTTTTCTGCCTTCTTAAGCAAGTGGGAAGAGGATCCCAACAGCCTGACCATCCTCAATTATTGTATATATCAAAAATTATTATTTTGTCATAATTTGATGGGCACCTAGCAGATCTTAATGCATCTGGATCCAAAGCCAATTGGATAATGGGCTGCTAAACCATATGCAGCTCGGTAATTTAAATGGGTACAGTTTTCTAACTCTATATATGCCCTTAACACATGCCAGTGCACAGCCATACTAATATAAACCCCTATTATTCTAACACACCATTTTATACATTTCTTGAATACAAAAATCTCAGATTATCTTTAGATTAAACTTTGAAAAAGGCAACATGGAAGCTTAAGAATATTTTACGCAGTGAATTGTTGAATTAGTCTTATATCTGTTTATTTATTTAGAGTTTATATTGGAATCAACCATCCAGTATTTTTGGCATTTTTCAATATTATTTTTTAACCAATAAGATTTAATTATTTATATTTTTTATTTATATATTCTTTCATTTGTCAGAGGGTAACATTCAAAGGAATATTATGTGTACCTTTTTGTTTCTATAATTTTTTCCTATTCAATTAGTAATTTTTTTTTTTTTGTTGATTCACCTCTCATATTTAATTTGTATCTTTATATCATTTAATGTTCATATTCCAGTGGTGGATTAAAAGCATGCCAACAAAGATTCAAAAATCTTCTTTAGTTTTCACATTCAACTCAATGTTTGATTAACCTTTCATCCTCATACCTAATATGTAAATTTTGTTACATCATTTCCCAGTTTATAATTTTATATTCACACTTGTTGACTGAGAATAAAATAATTTATATTGTTTTTTACACATAAACTACACTTTCTCCTCAATATGCAAATTTAGTTTTTATCACTATCTTTTTTTTGTTAAAAAAGAAAGAGCAAGCGCAGATTCAAAAAGCCACTGAAAAGAGCAAGAAATTATTATGATTTTATTTTTTTTCTTGTCATAATTTTCCAATCTCACATGAAATGCACCAGTATATCATTAACATGTTTTCATGTGTAAAGTCCCGTAGAGTCCACCACACGCTTTCACATAACACACACTCTTTGATGAAGTGCAGCAGGGGAAGTGGAGCAAATTTCTGGCATCACGGTTCCAATTAGATCCATGGCCAGTGAAAAGATGGCAGTAATACTGAGACCAACCTGCGCAAAGAATCTTCAGTCAACTTCACCTCTTCAATTTCCATCACACCTTTGTCTCTCCTCTTGAATGTCTCAAAAAGTTCATCTCTAATGGAAATAAGCTGCAGATTCAAGGTACAATATGATCAAAATTTCACCATCTATTATGCATGAAAGCCATTCTACATGTGCAATATCAAGGAAATTTGGTGGAAAAGCATTGTACTGATATGAAATGTGACATGGTCAAAAAGGCAAGGGAACTGAATGAGTTATATACTTGATCAATGTGATGGCACATGATAAGAACTCCCTAAGCAAGAGATTATGAAATTTTGATCTTCAAAACCAACAGTTATATGATGTCAAACTGTCTAGGGAAGGACTTGATGACTTCAAGATACTCTATACTACAAAAGTAGATGAAGACAAATATTTCCAACAAGACCGCATCCTGTTCTTTAAATGGTAAAGTGTCTTCTTCCCATTATTTTGATAGCATAGCATGTCCAAAGCCCATGCTCACCTGAACTCTTCAAGGCATGAAGTGAAATTGTAGTTGTTAGTGAGATCACAGAGAGAACTTTGCTACAGATTTTCACTCAAGAAAATTATTCATGAATACCGGATCTAACAATCCTATATACATGTGCAAACATTATGTATGCATCAAGATCTGCCGTAGCAACCTATATCGTACTGTACCATATGGATAAGGTACCGGTATAATACTAAGTTTTAAATCAATATGAATTGAACTAGTTCGAACCGAGCTGAACCATCCTATACTGCTATGTACTGAGTGGTATTATAATTAAGAGTGCAAAAAGAATGGATACTATCACGGTATAGGATGCATATCATACCATGCTGGTAATGTACTGGTATGGATCTCGGTAATGGTTTTGTGGACCTTGTGCATAACTTACAAACATGTTCATACATGCATATGCACATACATGTATGGACCTATGCCAAATTTATACACATCAAGCATACAAGACATGCCAACACAACATTCATGGATCAGAAATTCAGATAAATATTTGTATATAATCTCAAGAAGAAGGTAAGTCCCCGGATAAGTCCGCATCAGTCACACTATTCATTAACCTCAAAACTTTTAATAAGCTACATGCCTAATCAAAATATTTATTTTGTCATTTATCAAGAATATAAAAAGATTAATCTCATGACAAATTAAATTTTATGCAAGAACAGACTCTTCCAATGCAAGCCCGGATGTTGCATCGGAAAAATTTTTCTGTTCAAGCTATCTAGTAGTAGAATTTTTATCCAAGAATAGAAGTTACTGAAGATTTTTAACCACATCAGCTACTGTCAGCACAAAATATTAAGAGCTGTTTAAAAGAAATAAATACCTGTATCAATAAACACTAAAATAAGGATCGAAATCTTACTGGTTGTTCCACATGATCTTTCCAAAATCCAGCTGTTGATTCTTTTGCTTCACGGATCCAGTTGTCAATGTCAGAACTTCCCATCAAACTACTATGGCGCAAGAGCCACATTGAACATACTGAGAGGCCAACTGTTCCACAGGTATAGTGCAACCAGTATAAGGTCATTCTCCTTGGTTTTTGACAACTGGAAAGCTAAAACGAAAAATAAACAATATTTCTCAGCTAGGGAAAATTTTATCAGAAATCCAAAATAATATAAAATACCCGAGCAATCATAGTGACGTATGCAATATGACATTAGAAGTCATTTTACATTTAGACCTTATTCATGTCCGCCTCTTCATTATTTAACAAACAATTTCAGAAACCAAGATAACTGAACAAAAGTAATATCTTATTGATCCAAAATCTGTCAGAGAAAATTAAGGATGCATTAAATATTGACGTAGCAGAAGGCTCATCACACAAACAATATGACTGGATGTTACAGATAAACACAAACATTTACAAAGCCTACGTCATTGCAGTTTTGAGCCTCATGTTTGGTCCAGAGATAAAAGATCAACACTGGTCCATTTATATTTATAATGGAAAGGCACCATCTCGATGCAATCTTTGTCCAGAAGCGGTCCAGTAACTCTTACTGTTTCTACATTATAAGCATGATAAAACAGCTCTCTTTGTTAGAGGTGCTTTCTCATGAATTTAGACAAGACTTTGACAAGAGAAACACAAGATGAATGCAACATTCTAAAGTGGGAACGCGTATAGCTGTGAGGCTAGCTCCTATAAAGACACTTCCTTCTTTACTAAAAACAAACATCTAGTTATTCTGCACCACTCTCTCACTGTAATTTTTAGAGAAAGAAACCAGATTGCATTAATAAAAAGTTGTTGCTTTGCAATTTAAGTAAACAAAAACTCTCATAAGGAAAAAACTCACTCCAAACACATCATCAGTCAAATATAATGTTTCTTTAGTCAACTCAATAAGTTCTCTAAATAGTTCAAATACGATTGTAACCTACCATAAAAAAATGAGGGAGAGCTTTGGTGTGACGAAAAGGTTGCTCCATTGTGACTTGGAAGTCATGGGTTTGAAACATGAAAACAACTTCTCCACATATGGGAGTAAGGCTGTACACATCTGGCCCTTCCCAGATATCATGCACTAGGCCCACCCATTTAGTACCAAAAAAGAATACTTTTCTTTAGGAAGAATTAGTTGATTTATGAAATCTCTTGATTTTTTACATCCTAGTTCATGATATATCCAAGACATTACATGGTATGCATAAATATTAAGGGCGTGTCACCACCTAACTATAGGTGGTCCTCTGACCTGGCAGGAAAGGAAGTGCAGTAAGAGGGAGGGGGCAAAAAGATTTGCAGTGATTACAGTATCAACATTAAGCTACTTATCAGCTCACCAAATGAAGGCAACAAGGTAAAAGTGCAAAAGAGATGAGATGTTCACTCACCATGAAAGATAAATATGAATCCAATCTTTTAAGATTTTCATATATCAAGTTGGTAGCATCCCTTATTTTGGTATTTGTCCACTGTGATCTTTCTGTGTCTATTTCAGGTATTTTTTCAAAGAGAAGAGCACATGAGTTGCCCCCTTCTGTGGAGAATGAATTATCACTCTGTCACACAAGACAAGGTGACTACAAATTAGAGCAGAAAGCCAGAAGCAGGATGCCTTTTTTCGGCTTCAATATAATTACAGGTTTAGTAACAAAACAAGGACATTTTTACACAAATATAAAAAATTTAAAGCATGAAACCTTGATTTCACGTAGATGGCTAATTGAAACTTCCAGTTTTGAAAAAAGGCTATCAATAGTAACCAGTAATGAAGGTAATGACTTGTCAGAATCCTCTGTCAATAATTCTCCATATCTATTTGCCTCCAGATAAACCTACAAGAACCGAGTGACACTTGAGAAGCAGTGAATATTTAGAATGAGTTTGAAAGAAACCACCTCTAAGAATAAAAACAGAAAGGCCAAGTTCTTGGCATTAATGCAACTGATAGGATATCAAAGTTGAAAGTTGAAACAATTAAAGGCAAATCTACCATCATAAAGGTAATAAATTAACAGATACAATGGGATCTTATGAACCTGTGCAAGAAAGGTGGCAAGGCAATGTTGCAGGCATGTTAAGATAGCAATCTTTCCAGATATCATATCCGATGCAGAAGAACATAGATGCTGGATTGGAGACCTTTCAGTGCCAAGTCTACTTATCAGTTGATATGTCCCATCAACTAATGCTCGTGGTCCTCTTTCAAAGATCATGAAGTATATTTTCTGAGTATTTGTTCCCTGAACAACAGAAGACATGAAAATAGTTCCAACAGAAATTACAGGAAAGTGAACAAGTTGGTTTGTAATATTAAATACATTAGTTATATTGACAGAGAAACTCGGTATGGAGAATAAACATCACCTCAGCCCGGGACTGCCAAAATACCAGACTCTTCTGAATAGTGTGCAGATAACACAGGATGTGTTCTATGATATCTTCTAGTATAACAAATGCTCTGGTTGCTTTCGCTGCAGTCCTGCAAATATGAAGTTTGCAATTAGTTAGCAAGGTGTGTTAAGCTTTCACTTTGTGAATTTTTAACAGCATATTAGGAAAGAAAGAAGAAAAAAATTTCACTTTTTTGTAGTATATCAATCTATGTTTTTAGTTTCAACCAAGGTTCGCCATACTGAGAACTGGTACCGTCTCAATATTGAAGCGGTAGGCATACCAAATCATACCGATGGAGGTCCCAAGCCATGAACCACCCCAAGTCAAACCAAACCAAGCAGTTCGGTTCGGAACGGTCGGTTCAGAGTCAATTCACCTTCGTACCAAACCAGCAGACCGAACTGTCTTGGCTCCGAACCGATTCAATTTGGTTCGCCCCGAATTGTCCGTTTCAAGATTGTTTGGCATACCTTGGTTTCAACCCTGCAATTAACAATCTTAATAGTTCTACAATATTGACCACTAGATGGTTAATAAACTTCTATACTACATCTTATTTCAAGTAACATGTATTGTGTAAGTGGTCTACTAGACAATCTAAGGGTATATTTGGTTTTTGAGAACGTCCTATTTTCTATTTTTATTTTCATAAAAATAGAAAATAAAAATAGAAAATACTTGTAAAAATACTTGTAAAAACACATTTGGCAATTGAAAATGAAAATAATTTTTTGAAAAACACAACTCCAAAATAGCATAAAATTGAAATAATTTAAAAACATTTTTACTGTTTTCCATCAAAACAAAGAAGAGAATAGAAAACAAAGGCTAGACGGCTTGAAAACATAGGAGTGAATGGCATTCCCTTTGATTTTTTTGCCTATCCTTTTAAAAGATGTCATCTATAATAAAAATAAAAAATAGAAAATATTTTTTATTCTTACCTACCAAATGCATTTTCTAAAGGTCAAAAAGCAGAAAATAAAAATTATTTTTAAAAAATAAAAAGCAGAAAACAGAAAATGTTCTTGAAAACCAAACACAGCCTAATTTTTTTCATCCTTTTCTTTTTTTGGTGGAATGGTGGGAGCATATAGCATGTGGTTATAATGATCGCAAGTAGAGTTGGTTGCATAGAAGGGCATATTGCTTATGACCCAAAAGGGATACAAAACGACCTAGGATTTTTGCAAAATGATAGTTTCGTCCCAAAAATCATGCAATACACTTAATAACACATCCTACAAATAACCGATTACAATAATAAAAAAAAAAAACCTACATTGAGAAAAATTTACGTATTGGTTGCCTTCAAGATACATCCCATATACTCATCTTAAAATCTCATGATGTCATCAAAATCCTACCCAATATCTCCAGCTTTGAACATCCTTTTCCATATGATATGAGAAAAGGTCAAGCCATTCTCCATTTCTTAATGACAACAAGGTGAGTAAGCTCCATCCCCTGAAGGAAAAACCTAGGAACAATGTTCTAGCAGCTCCCTGATAATATCTGCCAAATTCTCTACCAAAGTCACTCAAACCCTAGGGTAGGAGAGGAAAAAATAAATGCTATTAGAATGCCGGTCATATAATCTATACATGTAGGGCGTGTTTATTTCACCACATGGGATTAGAGCGGTATCATATTGCCAATCCAATCCCATGGAATTAGGAAACATGGGGAAAGGATTGGTTTACCGATCCCATATTTATAGCATTGAGATATGAGCTAGATGGTGAGGCCTATACTATTTGAATCCAATTCTTATTTTTTCAAATGTGGGATTGGATTCTTAATCAAATCCAATTTCATTCATGCCACCATACCAAACACGCCCGCGATGTCTTAGAGGCTGTTTTTGAATGGTTTGATTCATCATGAGATTTTAAAATTCGATGTTGTTTTCTATAAGCTATTTTTTGATAGAATGTGGCATTTTATCTTTTCCCATGATTGCATGACACTGGATCAAAATAGGCTTCTGACATCACAATCATGATTCTTCTAGGAGGGACTTGGAGAATAAAATGTCATGCAGGAAAAATGACATATGCCAAGAAAACTCTAGCAAGAGGTCATGGCCCAAAAAAAAGCATAAAAGTAACAAATAATACAATATAATGATCAGCCAAATATTAGCAAACTAAATGGACTTTAGGGCACATTCTAAGAAAAAAGGTCATCAGAGTAATTTATCTATATCTAACAGGGACTTAAAGCAAAATTAGCCTTTAAACATTCAAATTCTTTTATTTTATGATAAGTTATAATTCATGATGGCTCTCTGACAAGTCATAGAAGCCATTACAGGTTCTAAGTAGGTCTATCCATAGATTCTATCTGACCTGGCTCCAATCCAGGTAAACCTGAACTTGTATGAATTTTTGATCCAACAAATCCAATAATTACTTGATTTGCTGGTTCAACTATTGAACAGATTTAAGGAGAACAATGCTCAGTCAGCCTAATCTTCGTAACTTAAGCTGTGTCCCACATCCCATTCCAAATATATTGCCACTTACTTCATAAAGTCCAGCCTCTTATTTATACAAAAGTGCTTACTGTCTTCTCTACGTTGAAGATCAGGACCATTTAAGGCCTAAGGTACTGATCTATACCGGTAACATACTGATACGGTACTGAATTTTGATTCGATATGAACCAAACCGGTCTGAATCGAGTCAAACTGCCCTGTACCACCCAATAGAGAGTAGTATTGTCATGATTAAGGTGAAAAAAGAATTGGCACCCTATCTCGATATCGAATACATATTGTATTATACCGACCCATATTGTACCAAATTAGTGATGCATCAATACTGCTCTTGGCACCAATTTTGTAGACATTGAGTAAAAGATTTGATGATTCCAAAATTGGACCATCCAAATTGACAATCTACATTGTTGAATTTGACCAACTACAATAAAAATGCCTCAAAATAAAAAATAATATTTCTAAAGATTTCTAACCTATATATCATGTCAGTGCAAATATGGATAGTAGTAATATGGTATAGCACTAAAATGCCTGACAATTTAAACTGAAAATCTACTTTGTTGATCATGAACTACACATCTTAAATGACATATTGATCAAAAACTAATATGTTTAGATGCGTAGATAATTGTAATATACCATTTTGTGTCATGATAACTGTTGCATTTTTACATCTATTCAACGCATAGGCTAGAGATCCCATAATACATTATTTATAGTTTCTAAGCATTTATAGTCATATCGATCAAGATTGACAAAATGGATCCCTATGTTGGCGCTCCTTCATTGCTTTTGGACCTTTAACTCTACTGCCCAAATTCTAATAAATAGTGTGCACTCTATAGCCTATAAAAGAATTACTTGGTGCAACTTACCAGAAATAGGGATTAGTTTTGTGATTCTAGGCATTACGGTATTAGTTTTAAAGGAAAAGAGATCGCTGAGATGGGTGGAGAAGATAAAAGGATCATGGTAGAATAAAAGCTTAAATAAACTATTATTTTGGATGATATGATAGGCTTTGTAAAGTTTGTAAGAAACAAGCAAATAATGTATGTGTTAAGGATACGCTAAGTGCAAATGCGATATACAAGTGCATAGCTGGTTGATATGTTAAAAATATATAAAAAATAATAACATTCATAAAGTAGATATAAAAAGTAGAACAATAGATATAAAAATTTAAAAGAAATTATAAAAAAAAATCTATACTTTCATACTCATTTGAGAGCCTATTTTAGTTTAGTTTGTCACATTAAACTAGAAATAAGAGATCCCCATTCAAACTAATGCAAAGAACATGGCTCAAATTTCAACAACTTATTCAATGATGACTCATCAAAAATAAAAGATACCAAGATGCATGGCTTATAACTAAGTTTAAAGGATCTAAATAATATATTTTAAGTTACTGGTCTTCAAAAGAACATGCAGACGTCATTCTTCTTCTACAAGAAGTGACTTATCAGACAACAATCCGTTACCACGACGCATATGTGCCCGATCGTATGTTCCTAGCCTATGTAGATGTCTACCAATCTGTTGCATGGCTCAGCCACATATGCGGACTGCATTAAACCAATGCAGTGCAGTCCCCAGGCTACGTCCATGCCAGCTGGTGCATATGCAGCTACTCAGACTAAACATCACATTGCTGGACCCTGCTAATATTATTTACCAAAATCTTAGTGACGGCACCATCCAATCATAAAAGGCAGCTAATATCATGCCAATGCCATACATTGAGACCGAAGAATTTCATTAAAGTGTGAAAGGAATTGGATGGCCTGATCAAAAAGGCAGTGCAGGGCGAACAGCTCAATTTTCAATGAGAAAGATTCAACCACAAAGAGCAGCTAAACTATTTTTTTCCTCTTTACATTTTATAATTGTTTCTTTCTGATAATTCCATTTCAGGAATCCTGGGTTTACGGAGTCTTTCAAAAGAAGAAAAAAAGTTGCAAAACTTTTCAATGTTAAAAATGAAATACATCCCCTCTTTTTTGTTTATTTGTCTAACATGCAAATTCTGAAATTATTTCAGACATGAACCAAAAATCAGATCCAAAATATTATTGCAGTGCATATCAAAAGATCAAGTCTAACTTGCACTAGTGGACCGTTTCTGTCCAAAATCATTGTGGTGGTAGTGTTTGTCTTAGGTTTTCAACCAGTAGTTCTTTTGAATGCCTATTTACAGCCACTCAATGGTACAGCATTTCCTCAATCAGCAGAGTGATTTAACACATTTCTTCTACCTCCAATATGAACGCCAATCATATAATAAAAACCAAGGCTTGAAGTCCTGGTGAGATGGGGAGTATCCTACTCATCCCATCCCATTTCCGTAGGAAAATGGATTGAGATGGAGCGAGACTCTGAAACACATCCACCAAAGGAAAGAGGAAGAAAGAGACAAGAAAGAAAAGGAAAGAAGGAAAGGAAGGAAGGAAAAAGGAAGAAAAAAGAAAGAAAGAAAGAAAGAAAGAAAGGGAGCAGAAAAAGAAGTGAAGGAAGGAAAGGACAAAGAAAAGGAAAAAAAAGGAAGAAATAAAATAAAGAAGAAGAAAAAGGAAAAAAGAAAGAAAATAAAAAAAAGAAAAAAGAAATAAATAAAGTAAAGAAGAAGGGGAGAGACCAAAGTTCCTATAGGACACTCTATCAGGATAGCCATCGAGATGGGGCAGGACAATGTAGCGTCCCATTCTATAGAAAAATCAAGGCACCCCAATCGCACAAGATATAAAACCTTACTCCAAACATCACTGGAAATGAACTGCACATCTTTCATCATCCTGACACTCTTACTCCTAAGTTTGCAGTTTATCATCCTTATAGCAATTTGAAGAATTTCTATTAATATGGGTTCTCATATGTCATTTTCTATTTGGCTGATTAAATTACAATGACAACTATTTTAGGTCCATAAGAACCTTTTTGGAGCCCCTTTCATATCCAAGTGTATACTTTCTCTCTCTCTTTCTCTCTCTATACCATATCATATATTTAACCCTTGAAGATGACACCAACAAGAAGCAATGTCATCCTCTTCAAACTCAACCAAAACAGATAGATGATTAAATGGTAACCTAACAAAAAGATGATAGAAGTTGGAGATTCAATCGAAGAACAGATTTTGATTCATTCTTCCAAGGAAGTTGGTAAATCTGATTCCATGCTATTGATCAATTGAGTGAATCTGGAAAGACTGGTACAGTATAAATTTTATAGTATCAATCCAAGAACAGATTTTGATTTGTTCTGCCGAGGAAGTTGATAAATTTGATTTGATGCTATCAATCATTTGAGTGAATATGGAAAGACTGGTGCAGCATAATTTCTATAGCATAGAAGATGCACAAATTTCAACCTAAAATAAATAGTGAACGCGATAATTTTATTTTAAGAGATCTCCATATTAACCCTATCTTTTAGGATAGCAACTTCCAATTCAACAGCTCTGATACAACTTCAACCAACCAATATCAGGAACCAATTGTTAACCAGTCACTGAATTTGCAAAACTACAGAATGGCCAAAAGTTTTAATGCTACCTTCTGCTGTCATGTTGTGTGGTTCCAAAAGTCAAAACATGCTGCTAAGGTTTCCCCCCTTCCATGAAGTCTACACAATCAATTCAAAGAACTATGATTGTTTTAAGACAACACGATGCGGTATTCACCCATACTCTGTGGCACATTATGTGGCCCGCAACAGGGATTGGCAGTGCTTCTCTAATTTAGTCAAAAAAGCTAACTCAGATCACTGATAAAAAACACAAAAGGTAAAGAAAAAATCATTACAAACTATAATCATTCAACCTCGGATGTTCCAATGTCTCATTCAAAGCAAGCACTACAGCATGTGTTGTTTGATTCAAATAAAATTCCATTTATTTGTGCGCATTAAAGCTAAATATCTACAACTTTTAGTCATTCTACGAAGGGAAAAAGAAAAAATCTCTATTCCATAACGTAACAAAATAACTATGGGCAAAACCTAATCCAAATATCCATGTAATTCACTTCTTGCATTGATTTCGTTCTTGGCGATGGCCCATTTACAGCAAGAAAAGAAAAGGAAGAGGGAAAACGACTTACAAAGAGGATTGGACGGCGTTGGAGTGCAGTGGAAGAGGGAGGCACGGCTTCCGCCTCCGAGATCGGCCCCGGGACGGGAGGGGGGAGAGATTGGAGAGTTTGGCCAGGAGGCTCGAATCGGGAGAGGGGAGGTAGCTGAGGAAGGCTCTCCAGATCCGATTGGAGTAGGAATAGAACAGGGCTTTCGCGTCGGTGGCATCGTTGCTAGGGTTTTCAGGTGGCGAAGATGCCATGTCTTCCCTTCTCTGCGGCAGGGCAGCCTTGCGACCGGAGGCTTGCGAGACTTTTGAGCGGGCGCCTGGGAACGGTTTACGTGGGTTTTAGCTCGTTGTCCTGAAATTAGGTTAGCGCCACGTGGAATTACGTGTCCGTTTGGTTAAACAAACGTCGGTGAAATCAAAATCAATTTAGGAAGTAAATGTAAATGAATTATTTGTTACTAAGAAACTAATTGTTATGGTTGCGAGGGGAAGGCCCATTGTGCCATCGTTTTATGTTATTTGAGCCGTCCACGTTGTGACCATTTTATTACTGGATTTAAATATATATCATGTTTCTATAAATAAAAAATTATAAAAAAAAATAAAAATAATATTACAAAATACATAATGGTTGATGATAATTTTTTTAATGAATGATGGTACTAAAAAGAATAAAACTTAATTCATCTTTACTTAACAGAGAACTTAAAAGAATTAAAAAATATGGCATACTTTATATCTTGGTTGATATAGGGTAAGAACTCAAAGTACTAATTAATATGATTGGAATTAAAATTAATAGCTATCTTTGGCTCACTAATATAGGTGTCTATCATTAAGAGAAAAGATCAAGACAATGGAAGAAATGTTGAAATTTCATCCAATATATTGTTGACACCATACGATGAATTGCAAATATATTCGAAACAAAAACTATGTTCTAAAATTGAAATATATAATTATTTTTAAAGTATGACTTAAAACCTTGGCCCAAATTTCATGCAATTTAAAGAGTTTGTAGTGTATTCTTGAAAGTATTGGATAACAAGCCACTACCAAGCCTTTACTTGATGTTTGGTTTGAGCCAACTTGAATAAACCAGAGAAACGAGTCATCTTATGAGGGAAATCCTACCCAATGAAATCTATTTCAGTGAGGCTTCTAAATTTATATTTTGCCAAACTTATTTGCTAATAGAGATTATAGGAAGGAGACAAATTCTTATTGCATCAGTTTGATCTATATTTGTGGCTAATCAGCCATATTTGTGTGACAATTGAAATACCATATGCTAGTATTGTTTCCAAGTGACTTTTTTCTTACATGTGTAAAGAAGAAGAAAGAAAAAGGAGATTTTGATTGATATAACTTAAAAAGTTATGAATTTTAATATGCTTATCATCTTACTTAACTATATTCTTTCTCTTTGACTTGTGATTTAATCTTTCTTTGAGATTTGAATATATTTTTTTTTGGGGTTATTAAGTGTCCCTATGTTGATCACTTTTTGACTATACACTAGAAGAGAAGGTAAATTCAATGATATTTTTGGCTATTTATGGGTGGTATTATAAATAATGGCAACTCTAAGGGTATATGGGCATTGTATAGGGATATGAGGATGTTATATGGAAGGGTTGAATGGTTGGGATTGGGGCTTTGTTTTCGAAAAAAAAAAAGATAAAAAAGCATGGTAGCTGAACTTAAGAAATGAAAGTTCGTGGGCTCTCTGAAGCCAAATGTCTCAAAGTCTAAAGGACATAAAATGAGTTTTCAGTCTAAAAGGACAGAAAATGAGTTTTCAATCTAAGGCAGTTGTCCTCATAACACAAGATGATGGAATTTATAAATAATAACAAAAATAATTTGCCTACAGATTTTTAAACAAATTAGAAAGGAAAGTAGAACAAAAACGAATTCCACTTTTGACCAAAGCCTAAAGGACTCAAAATAAAAAAAAAAGGACATCATGAAAAAGAAAAAAGATCAACATCCAATCCCACTTATTGAACGTAATAGCAAGGGGTAGGCTCATAATTCGTGTAATCGAAATTATGGTGGTTGCATCTAAATAAAACAAAAAAGCATTGCCTTTTCTTCTAAGACATTTCTTACAATTGTTCGCTGCCTACCCTTTTTCTCTTCCAAATCTCTTTATGACCATATGGCGAGGAAAAAAGAAAGAGAAAAGAATATAGAGAAAGGAGAAAATGAAGAGGCGTGGAGGGAGAGGGCATCTAGATTTCAGAGGAGGGGCATTAATGGTTGATTATGAAGGAAGAAGATATTTCCTCTCTAACAAAGCTCAAATACACCTTTTGATAACATTGCTATATGGTAAAAAAGAATTTTACTACGTGACAAATAAAGAGCTCTCTAAGATGTATACATGCCAATCTAATAGGATACCTACAAAATAGATAGGTCAAAAATACATTAAAATTACTTAAAATATCTACAAAATTAAACTCACTAAGAGAAAAATAAAAAAATAGTTTTGCCAACAATACCAAATAAATCCTATCATAATATGCCAAAATCTAATAAAAAATGGTTGGAAATATCATTATAGGGACTAGCTCCCCTTTAGTGAAAGCGTTTTTCAAAACGTTGGGAAAAAACATTGGATAAAAAGATAAAAGAAGGATATAAAATGAGAAGAGGATGAAAGAAGGTATGTTGGGCTTAGTTAGCAAGAATCTTAAATAGGGGTTTAGATTTCAAATTCCTCCTAATATATGATTCGGATTTCAAATAGAATTGGAATCAGATCCAAATGCCATTTAAAAGATGTTTGGAAACAGAATTAGTGATTTTAATTTAGATTCTAAAGGTTCGTTCCTGTGAACCAAATGGGTTTTATATTAAATAAATGGCTTTCTATGCATCGCTACCTAGAATATTATATTAGTGGTCACAATTAACGATATCTACTGGTGTAGTGCTTTTCTGCAACACTTTATTTCTTGATTGGAAATTGATACCCTATTTCAGGTCATGCATGCTTTGAGCATGAAGTATAGTGATGCTAGAAAACCATAATTTTCTAATTAAATAAGTTTGTATTTTATTATTATTTATTAAGAAAAGAATTTCTTTGTCCACACTCTTAAATTCTTATAGAATTCAAAGGAGAATATGCATTTCATGAGTCTTACTAGAGAGACCTCACTAGATTGTATATTAGAGTTCAATTTAAACATAACCCATGCTAATTTGTGATTTTAATCCATTAGATATTAAGAGATTATCATAATAGAAAGTCCATTCAAACTGAAAATAAGGAATAACATGTACTAATATGCCCCCTCAATCTGAGGGTGGTAAACAAACCAAGACTGAAAATATCAACAAGCTAACTTGTTAGTGAAATATAGTGAGCCAAAAATTCTCCATGAGACACTCCTTATAAGACAAAGTGGAAATCTATTACAATATGTTTGGTGTAAGCATGAAGATGAGGTTTGCAACCATGCATACAGCATCAACATGATTACAAAAAATATTAATTAGAGTTTGTAAACTTACTCTCATCCCTTTAAGAAGCTGACAGATCAAATAAATTTTAGTAGCATCAAAAGCTACAATCTGCTACTCTGCTTCGGCATTAGAACAATGTATCATTGATTGTTTATTAGCACTCAAAAAATTAGGTTAGAGACAAGATAGATGAAATTATAACTCATCATTAAGTGGCATGTGCCAGGGCAATCAGCCTAATCAGCAACTACATTGACTGTGAGTTTGATAGAAGAAGACTTGGTGAAGTAATTCCAAGGTGGTAAAAGTAACGAGAGATTGACCTATAAGAATCAGAACCTCTAAGAAGATAAAGGTTTGGTGAAAATATGAACAAGCTGATTTATTGATGTAAAATAAAGTGAACCAATAATATTTCATGAGCCACTACTTACTAGACAAAGGGATAATATATTTCAATGTATTTAGTGTGAGCATGAATGGCAGGGTTTGCAATCATGTATGTAGCATTGATATTACTGCAAAAGATCCCTAGCCAATTTTTCACCATTGTATCATTTCTTTGGAATTAGAAAACCCTTGGAACATCAAATTTCAAGGCCCTCTATTCCTCTTGAAACATCTTTGCTTGAAGATCTATTATCTACCATCAGACCATCAAGACATGCCAATATTTCAATATAAAAACTCATTATTAAAGGCAATTTTTCTAAAGACTCCTATAAATTCATCAACAATGGTACTATTCTCTAGCCTATTTGGAAGGCTACGTTCCTAAATAAAGTAAAAGTTTTCCTTTAGCCGTCATTGAAAAGTAGAATCCATACTGGCGAGGTGTTGTTGAAAAAAGTGATGGGTTGTGAACTCTAGGCATCCTTATTGTTATGTAACCATAGGATTGATAATTATCTATCTTCTAAATGCCATTCATCAAAAGTATTTGGTTCTCACTCAAATTATATCATAAGTGGAATGGTAAGCCACACAAAATTCAGATTAGTTAGACTACTTGGAGATGGAGAAAAGTTCGATTTTCAAAAAGGAAAGCACAGGATCAACTCATTATTGCTCCTATCTAGTAAATTTGGTTTGAAATGAATTCACGGATCTTCCTTAGTAAAAATCTACAATTTATATTATTCTTGTTAATATCCTCTATAACTTTAAAACTTGGGAAAGCTTTTACAATGATAAAGAGGTAAATAGTCATCAATGCAAACTCGAGTCTATTTTACCCTTTAAGCATTTTATGTCCTATTGCAACTCAGGATCTCATCCAAAAAAACTAATCAAAAGGTATTATTTGTACTTCTTTATCCTATATAAATACCTAGGAACTTTCCAATAGATAACCAATGTAGGACTAAATATTCGCAAGTATAGACTCACACATACTCTCATTTCAAGCCTTGGCATCCTTTCCAAACTAAGAGTTTATATTCAAATCCATATCGAAATCCAATTAAATCTAATCATAAATACATAGAATCTATCTATAGGGTTTCCTAATCCATAGGGCCATGGACTGAATTCAATCTGATATCATTTATCGGAAACCAAAATCTCACCCAAAATAGCTAGCCAAGAAGGTATTATTTAGACTCCTTAATCCTATATAAGCATTCAAAATCTTTTTAATATATAGCCACTGTAAAAGTAAACATTTACTACCATGAGCTCTCACACTTCCTCTGTATTTCCTTTTCTAAAAAAAAGGTTTACGACCTGCCAGTCAATGCTTCCCTTCTATAAGATAAAACTTCTATTTTGCATATTGCAAATACTACTTTTAAGTGAAGTCTATTGAGTTAATTGAAGGTTTATTGGACAACTAGGAGCTATTTAGTTGGATCCAAGATTTTGTTACTCATGGCTGAAATATGTGGTATCAATGGCATTAGAGGATTTTGTTCAGAGATGATATAGTGGGTTTCTAATGGAGGAGTTTTTTTGATGGGGCTGACAATTTAAAGATAATCATGGGGCATAAATTGGTTTCCCTTTTGGATGGGTTGGACAAAATTATGCTTCTTAAAAGGGTGGAAATTCAGGTAAAGTGATCTTGAACTAAGTTTTTTGCAGTATTTTTAGGGAGATCTAGAGGCAAGATGATAATTTTTCCTACAAAGGTGTGAAAACCATTGACATGGCAAGTGGTGAAGAGTATAATATTTTAGCTAGGAGTTATACCTCTTACCAAAGGGATGGATGTATAATGGAGAGGGCCTAAGTTTGATGAAGTTTAGGACAGAGTCACAGAAATAAAATGTTAAGCCAATTGCTATGCTAGGGTAGAATGCAGATAGATGGGTGCTGATTGTATATAGAAAACATCGATATTAAGCTTTGAAAGAGAGTTAATTATTTGGTTTTTTTGATTGCATAGATTACCATTTAAGAGTGGTCATGGGGTTCTATTCTAAGGATCATTGTCTCATTTCACAATGTTGGACATTGGCAAGGTCGTTTAAGATATATTCTGTGCAATGGAATTTGTGTTGGAAAATAAAGACTTAAATGTGTCGAAGTAGGAGACTTTGTTGAATTTCAGTTTCGATCTGAAGGGGTTCTAAATAAATGTTTAGGATGTTATTTAAGGCTGACATATGGAAGGGATACAAAACATATGGAATCTATTCTATGAGAATATTGGTGTACATTGGAGTATTTATGGAGTGATTGTGCAATCCAGATTAGTAATTAAACCAAGGATGTCTTGGTTTTCCAGAAGGCCGGGGCTTGCGACTGTGGGAGATTTTCATGGATCTTGAAAGCCTGCGTGTGTGTGTTTGAGCAAAGCAGTGGTGGTCCACCTCAATCTTGAAACTCTAATCAAACAAAATTTCTTGGAGGATTGTTTATCTACAAGTACTTTTGTTGACAATCATGAAACTGATTTGATTTAATTTCTGCACTTAGCTTGTTAATAACTAAATTGAATTTATGTGACCATTATTGGACTGACCTGACTTCTTCAATCTAATATGTACATGGGCAATCTGAACTTACTCAGATGCCTGAAAAAGTACAAGTGATTAGTGAAAGTTCTAAGCTCGAAGTATGGCTGCTCATGCCAAACCTAGATATGACCCCACATTTGCACCTTTAGATCTGAGAGTAGCCCTCTGATCCTCTTGATGTAATCTTTTTTTTGGGGTGCTTCATTCAACTTTTTCAAATGTATAGGCTGCAATATTTTCCATGTTTTGGGGTTACATGGAACTTGATTATGAGTTTTTCCTTTCCCTCAAGATTTTTGAGTTATCCTTTTTTTTGGTACCAAATACCATACAGCTTTTAGTCTAATGCATCAAATATATCATGGTCCAGGAATTAGAGGCTTCCATGAGGCCAATATATTGAGTCCTGGTATTGAGTCCTGCACTAGTATCTTACTGTTATGGCATGCCCCTCAGATAAACCCATGGTACAGCAATGGAGCTGGCGTTTGGTAGAGGGCCATATGAAATCTTCATATGGACATTTGTACCATACTAGGTCAATACAGTATCCTTGTACGGCCCTAATAAATTCAATACTTAAAATTCTGCTTGAGGCTTTACTAATAAATTTGATGGCCAATCTTACAGGAGTTGGTAATTTATCTGTGCAACAAAGGCTATTTTTCCATCTTGATTATAACAGAGACATGGTATCAACAGCAAGTATTACAAATTGCTTGTTCTTTAATCAAAAAGAAAGTTAGGATCTCACTTCTTTCAGAACTGTATGTTTTGGTTGTTTTTCCCCTCGAAAATTTTGATTTATTGTTTTATTTTACATTTTTGCATGTATCCATTTCATGATCTTAAGAAAATGTTCTGATTGCTTTTGCTTCTTTCTCTGAAAAAAAAAAAAAAAAAAAAAAGCCTTATCCTTTTGTGCTATTGTTTATTTTGATTTAAGCACATCATCCAAGATTTCTAAGCACTTTCCATACTCTTTTAAGATGACTCTGACTCTTCTTTCTTGTTACAGCATTTGATATATTACCTCCTCTCCCTTGTTACAGTATTTGATATATTTACCTGCTATAATTTTTTGTCATCATCATGTCAAGTTGGGACAGTGATCATGATTTTCAATTAAAGAGAAGATGTTAAAACCAGACAATCTCCGGAATATTTTGTGTCGCTTCATAATTGGCCTCAATGTTTTGCTTTCTGTTTTTCTAAAAGGCATGAGGGATTCTTTGAGCATGCATCTTTACTCAGTAGTGAAATGGGGATGGTAAGATTATTAACCCAAGCATTAGATGTAAAGGCCTAGAGCTATGATGAGGAAGAGCCCATGACTGGAGAATCTGTAAGAGGGCCACATGAGGATTGTATGGGAAGTACTGGCAAACTGGCTTACCAAACAAACTACAAGCACAGTACCTGGTGAAGCGATGATCAGGTATATAAGACCGCCCATCATTTGATGAAGCCCAGTCAGAGTTGGTTTAAGAGATTTTAGTGGTGCAGAACCTAACATGAAGCTTGATTGGTGTATTACTGGTGCAGTAGTCATTTAAAGACAGAACTTATCAAATTGATGATGTACTTTAGCTATGAGCCCTAATGCCATATAAGGGAGAGGAGGCAAATAAGACCTGAGAAGAGGAGAGGGCTAGGGTTCATTATCATAAAACTAACATTGGAAATGCCATATAAAATTGATAACTGGTGGAACATAATCACCAGTTATGATCACTATGCCCATGCCCATGTTGGTAATACAGTGAATACTAGAGGATTTGTCAGCATTGTCATGAGAACCATCTGTAAAGCTTGCTTCAAGAATGATGCAACTTGAATACTGAGATCAAGAGATTGTCTTGTTCAGGTAGTCTGTTAAGGTTAGAAGAGGCTGCATGCACACAATGAAGGCATTCTTCTTGCTTATTTGACAGAGTTTTTGGTTAAAGTGCCATGATCTGTACAATAATGTCCCATTTTTGTCACAATTCAAGCTATGTGGACTGCAACATTTAAGCATGCCTGGTTTTTGTGGACCCAATTAGGTATTTGGACTGTTCAGTGTTGATGTCTAAATGTGTCTAAAACATTTCTTGTAATTTATTGAGCGTTTCTTAATTATGAATGATCTCGGTGGTTGCTTCTATTTCGGAAAAAACAACACATAGATTTTTTGGGGTTTCAGACTAATTCAGTAGAAGCATAGACCTTTTTTGTTTTCCCAACATGTAATCTTTGCCCAAGAGACAATTTGATGCATTTAATCTAGTTTTTTTTTTTTCCAGCTATTGAAAGTTCTTTGCAATCAGACTTTAGTTACCATCTTCATCCTTAGAAATTTTTTTAATCAGTGTTTTCCTTAATATTGTTTACTTATGAAAAGGTATGTGATAGATCTATCTCATTATCAGATTTAGGCTTCCGCTTGAGGTGACTTTATTTTAAGCAACCTTTGTGATAATTGCAACCAATAAAAAAAGGAATATAGAGAACAAATTGGTGAGTGCATAGACAGACACATGTCTAGCAGAGTCACAGAAAAGAAGCAGAGGAGATCTCTAATATATCATTTCGATCCTTCATCCGAAGTATGAAGTTTACTGATGCAAAATGTAATATCATACTTTGTTTAAATGGGAAAAAAGGAGTCTAATGTTATTAATTTAAGTTGTTGCATTTTCCCTGATATTTCTTGAATCCAAGTAGAAAGTTGATAAAAACATGACTAAAGAGAAAAAAAGAATAAACCCTGATGCACCTTCTCAGTACAACTTATCTAAATTTCAGAGTTCCAATTCTGCTCTATTAGATCGAAACTACTAGCTTCCTTAATGCAGTAGATTTGCTATAAGTTGAAAGCCTACCAAAGTGATTGTGCACTAAAGCAACGACATCTAAAGTT
The DNA here is from genome assembly GCA_017589505.3 of Metroxylon sagu. Lineage (NCBI taxonomy): Eukaryota > Viridiplantae > Streptophyta > Magnoliopsida > Arecales > Arecaceae > Metroxylon > Metroxylon sagu. Next base: position 658,286 of record JACVBY030000442.1, on the reverse strand, counting down.
TTAATATGGTGTTAAACAGTTCTGTTCATCACTTGAAATGACCAAAAACTATGATCTAAATAAATATGACATATTTATGTTCTCAACTCACTACCGATCACTGGACTGATTTTCTTTAGAATTTAGGTCCCATAATTAGCTTGCTAACATTTGAACTTCAAAAATTATATTTTTATGATAAATTAAATATATTTAAAATTAATACTATAATATATTACGATCGAAATAGGACAGGATGGGAAGGCCGAGATCGGTTTTAGAATCTCTTTGAGACGAAATGTCTTAGTCATCTCAACCCTTATTCCACCAAGACTTGAATCACTGATAAAAGCAATGCTCTATATCCCATCTTGCCTTCTTTGGTCTTCAGATGCATTCATTCAGGGTCCATCCAAGAAGCCAGGAACCTTTACCTGTTAATGGGTCTAGAAGATTTCATGATGGGCTCTCAGTTATCCAAAGAAGTCCTTGCTGGCACCAAATCAGGCAGTTTATATGAAGCTAAAGCCTGAGAGGCATTAATAACAATTTTTAAGCTTTGGTTTATTATATTAGCATGCCTTGACCTATACTGCAGACCCCTAAATATGAATAAGGCAACCGGCCATGGCTCTCTTTTGGAAATTGATAGTTCTCACTCAGTTCTGTTGATTCTCAAGGCTTTTTATTGGAGGGTGGAGCTTAAATCACTATTTCTGATGCTGTACAGATATCATCTCCAGGATGAAGAAGTATGTATCTGATAGATACTCTGTTACCCAGGTGGTTTGTTGGAAGGTACCATAGAATCAAAGAGTAATAAAAGTAGACTTTTGAATATGAACATTGGCAGACGATTTCTAAAGTTGATTAACGAAAACAGTTAATTTATGATTTAAGGAAGATTTACGGATTACATCTAAAATTATAAGCAGTGACTCTAAGAGATCATCTAAAACCAGATCTCTTAATATTTTCTTTAGGAAGCAGGATGAGATGTCATTAGTGCAAGAGTCATTTCTGTCACTCATGCACTTGTTGTTTGATCAAAGAATGAGGAATTGTCAATTGGCTGCTTTTGATGGGAAAAAAAAGGTCCATCTAAAGCACACTTCTAATTTCCCTTGTTTTTCATATGCATTTGTACTGATCAGACATTTTCTTAGGCCTGGAAGTTACACCCAGTTCAAGGGACAAGGCCCTCTTCTGGCTCTGTCCACCCCAAACTGAAGCTTGATCCAGGCAATCGCGACACGGCCATATACCATTAGAGAGAAACCTTAAGAGTATGCAGCCGTGTAGCGATCACCCAAACCAGGCATCGGCCCAGGGACGTGACAGGCTCTGTCAAACAATGTATGTTAAGATGCTGATAGATCTTCTCATTTTAAAGGAACAGAATAGGTCAAGGATGACTATGAAAGCCTCATGAGTTTCTTATTTCTAGAGTCAGTGATTAAATGGTTATTGTTTGTCCAGAGAATAAAACAGCATTGGATTAAAGCTCTACCAAGTATGGGCCTTCACATAACTCTTTGTTCACTAATCAGTTTACCCAAAGAACAATAAATATGTTTCCACCATCCTATTCAGGTGATGTCAAGTTATATTTGAAGTTATATTCAGCAGTTAAAACACCTTTCTTTATGTTAGGCTGGTAGCAGATTTGCCCAGTGAATGAGGAAGAGCAATTCTCTAGTGTTTTCTCAACTCCACTAGGTTGTGTCTGAAAGGCTTGAGGACAAGCCTGTAGTCTTTCCTAATTGCATAGAAAGTGATAACTGTGTCATGCAATGATAGGAGCATGAAACATTGCATCAGAGAAACACATGGCATCCTTAAATAAAATCAGCATTCTTTCTTTACCAGATGTTGTATCATGTAGAGCTAAAAGCTTTTTCATTCTCCTTTCTTGTATAATAATTCTGTCATAACTAGTCATTCACCACTAAATTGCTTGTGTTTATTTTAAAAATGAAATAAATGGGCAAGGAGAGGATAAGCTATGTGCATTCCACCAGTGTCTGATTGCCAGGCTCAACTTTATTTTAAATGCAAATGGTGAATCACTTGTGATCTAAGCTTATCTACAAAATTCAACTGTTTCTTCTCTAAGTTCCTGGTGATCGATACTTGTGCAGAATTCGACTCTCAAGCCATAGAAACTTGCTAGTAATGTTAGGTTCAACCATTATAGGGATCTGCCAAGTGTTAAGTGCATAGTCCCAGCTATAAGAATACAACAGGTGCATTGCATCAGGAGTTGTGAGCTCCACAGCTAACTACTGAAGAAATTTCCTCTTATTTTTTTTTTTAAAAAAAAGGGTGCTATAGTGATTATGGCATTTGTTCAACAGAAATGGAACAATTGGAGTCAACAAGGCTTTCTGTCTGTACCTTCTTGTATTTGTGATCCTTGCCACTTTCTCTTAGTTTTATCCATTCAATTATCATTAGAACTGATGGATTGAGATCCAAAGTTTCATATTTGCTCCAAAAGAGCGCTAGAAAGATGAAATTGTTGGAATAGGAAGCAAGTTTGAAACAGAAATGAAACAATTGGATGAAACAAAGCTTTCTATCCGTACCTTTTATCTTCGTGATCCTTGTCATGATGAAATTTTTGCAATGGAAGTAATTTTTCAAGATGATTGGCATTTTTTTAATTTTACATTAGGCATTTAATATATGATTAGAGAAATTGGAATCAAATACGGCCTGCAAAGTCCTACAACGGCAAGCTGGATTTTATGAAAAAAAAGAATAGATTTTCCTCCTATTCTCAGCTCCTCACATAAAGCAGCAGGTGTTGGGTTAGAGAGAGAGAGAAGTAATAAAGCTTACTGAAGTTGCTTGTTGATTGAACATAAAAGATCCAAGATTGAGGTGCAATGAGATGAATCTTTGACCGCAAAAGTTGAATATCTTGCTTCTGATTGCTGACATCTCATCTCTTGGTGGATTCAATCATGAGGTCTTTTTTTATGACAATTGTGGTGAGGAATGGCTATGGCAATGGCAATGGCAATGGCAATGGAAGGAGATATCCTTAGCATGAAAAGACATCAAATCGAATGGATCATGCAAAGGACAGCAAAAGAAGTCTGGGGTTGGGGAGCTAGTGGGGCTGAAAAGAAGTGCTTTGAGTGCTTTTCTAGATGCTTAGGAGGACAATGAACTGTGATGCAGCTTGTTCACTATAATAACCTGGAGGAAAGTGGTGGCACTGGACATTCAAGGCTTGTAAGACATTGTCCTAAAGAAGGGAAAAGACTCAAAAGTTGTTTGCTACTTGCACAAAGCGACAAAAAAGTTGATCACTTCCTTCACAAGTGAGATATACAACAATACTATGTGAAATATGCAAGAAAAATATTGGGAAGCAACTCAGCTATCTCCATTTAAATAGGATACAAGTTTATGTGCTTGTGAGTCAGACCTCCATTCACATTCACCATGGGACCTTGAGGTAGCACCAATTCTATGATAGAAAAAAAAAAAAATTTCCATTCAAAGCAAGGGTCTTCGTATTGAAAACTAATACCGTTTTAATAACAAATTGGTATGGTTCAATACGGGTGCATGTCTTGAAATGGTGGTATACTGATCTGATGGATCAGAGAGCTCCAAACTATGAACCACCCCAAATCAAATCAAATCAGATGGTTCAAAGTAGTTCGGTTCAATCAATACGGGGTTAGTTTAGTCGGTTCTTCTTCTGCATCAAACCAAAGACTGAACTATCCTATTTTCGGACCGATTTGGAAGGATTCGGCATACCTTGATCCAAAGGATTAGTTTAACTTGCAAAAATTAAAACAAATTATGTAGGCTGGTAAAAAATTAAAACAAATTGTGAAGGGTAGCATTGTGTATGCTCAAGATTTTTTTTTTATTTTTTGGGTGTGTTCAATAATAATGTCTCCATTCCCCAAAGCATTTCAATAAGATTGTTTAAATTTCAACATTCTGCGACTGCTTATTTCTTGTGTCAGTTTTATTACAAGTGCAAGTTCAGTGCAAATGAAGCTTTGAAAGGAGACCGAAGTGCTGCAACTCAGCCTACAATCAAACTGCCTGCAAGCTGAGTTGGGGCACTCCTACTCGTGATACAATTAGAGATGCTGTAAGTATAATCTTGTGCGACTCCAACTACTTACAACATCTTCAATCACTAGCAAACAATTCATAAATGGTCTTTCCTTTATACAAGAGCCCACTTTCTCACATCAACCCCTTATGTTACATACCTGCCAACCTTTTCTTTTGCATTACAATTTCTACATGCAATTAGGTACTGATATCATCCAAAAGGTTTTCTAGATCCATATTTCTAGTAGCAACAAATTCTTTTACACAGGTTTCATCTACTAAGTTCTTAATATTGGGTTGTATTACATATTTAACCTTTCTCCAATGTACATATATTTTATATTCTTATGTCAACTTCACTCCAAGTAATAGGACTATGAAAGCTTCTGCTGACGATTATTTAGTTCCACATTAGCTATGTATTGGATGGATTTTAGATACTTGTATGAGATCAAAGAGTCTATATAATACCTTCCATCTAATCTTTTTGGTGAGATTCTAAATTACCAGAAATGATATCAAAACAAACTTAGCATATGATTTAGATGGACTCAAGGAAACTACAAGCAGACTCTTTTGAGGCTAATAATGAGCTGATCATATATTATGACTGGATTTAAATTTGGACCTTTAGCTTGACAAGAATATCAAATTTTAAATAAGGAAAGTATGTGGAAGCTCATATTATTGAGTATTAAGTCTTACATCAGCTATATACTCGATAAATCTTTAGTACTTATATAGAATCAAAAAATTCAAACAATATCTTCTAGTCAGCTTCTTTTGATGAGTCTAAATTGTTATAATGACACAATATATCAAGGGCAATTCTTTTATTTTGAGCCTAATTGCATTGCTAGTGGGAACCACTAATGTCCCCTTGTGATGGCAACCGGACTTTGCAACCACTCCATCCCTCGCATATGTAAAGGCCCTAATCCTTCACCTAGAAAAAATAAGATCAAATTCATCTGATCCTTCTCTGATCTCACATGGCGTCTCATGCACCACATCTTCTTTTTTTTTTCTTTTTTTTCCACAGTATTATTCATAGAAAGGCTTACCTAACCCACCATTACAATGACCCACGGCCTTCCACAGTTGCCGTTTGAGAAAATTAAGAGCCTGTGCTTTTTGGAAGAAGTTGGCGTCTAGTCGGAGGAGATCTGTCAGCCGTGTGCCGCCACGAGCAACGCAATGCCAGAGGTGATTGGAATGATGAGTAGACGGCCGTATCTTGTCTCCATGCTGCTTCATTTCATCCAAGCTTTAAGGGGATATCAATGGGACAATTGCCTGTGCCTGCATGGATGCGTGGAAAAGGCCAGGGAGTGGTGCTTGCTTCAAGTCTTGATAACAAGAGATCTGACTTCTAGCCAGCCGGACAAGTTGAGGGTGAAGCCTTGTGGAAAGAAAGAGATTCTTCCAATGTATATAGCAGTCTAGTTTTTACGAGATAATCAGCAACTTGATTTGCTTCTCGATAAGTATGTCTGTATATCCCTCGGAAATGGATGGTTACTGTCTAAATGACTCTTAAGCCAAGGAGATAATAGAAGTCCCCTTCCAAGATTATGTTGAAAACACTAGTTAGGTGACAAAAGCTTCATTTAGAGGCCGAAACTGGAAAGGAAAGCAGCCGGAGCCTAACTAGGTTGCATGAGACTTCTCCATTACTTGGCCAGCATTTGGTTCCTCTCATGCTGTTGCTGGCTCTAGTTTGCCATAACACAAGCTTGGGTCTTGGTTTTTGTCATACATCAAAAATGGTTTTATATCGGACGAGAAAAAAATGTATTATGTACTTACTTAAGTCCGCCTGCTATTAATTAACTTTCACTTAAATTTTTGGGCCACATGAATTCAGTCCACTAACCGATTAATTAGGCAAGCAGATGGACTTGGGGCGTTACAAACGATATCAAAGCCGATGCGAATGTGCAAAAATTGATGACATAAGGAAAGGGCTACCTATGGAACGGTGATAGAATCCTGCTATGGCGTTGAGCCATCCTTGCAGTGCCAACGATCCGGCTCGAGGTAGATTCTAGCTGGTTTATGGCTTGCAATGAGAACATCGCATTATAAGGGAGGAGATTGTAATACCTCAAAAATAGTTTCACATTGAATAGAAAAGAAATGTGTTATATGCTTATAACTTAAGTTCACCTGCTACTAATTAACTTTCACTCGAGTTTTTGGGTCACGTAATTTCAGTTTGCTAATGGGTTAATTGGGTCAGCAGATTGACGTAGGACGTTACAGTTTCATGACTATATTGATGGCCAACCCATATTCCAAGTTTAAAGCCTACCTAGGTCCACTTTTGTCTGGGAGGCATGGCTTGGATCTACCTGAGTTGGAGTGACCCAAACTCAAGCATTATTTGATCCAAGCTCTTATCATTTCAGGGAATCAGACCACACTCATGAGCCAGACATCAGGTTTGGGGCAAGTCTGTTGGTTCCACCCAACCCACTTGAACACTAGACTTGGTCCTGGTTATATTTGGCTTCTCAGGCTTTCAAAGACTGACAGGCCAGCAATCATTTGGTCTTCTAAAGGCTTAAGGGCATAGGCACTTGTTGATGGCAGCCAAAGGGAGCTGGAGAACCAAAAGGAAACAATGAATCACAACCATATGGCTTCTGTCTTCTGTCCACCTCTACCTACCCAACTAGAAAAGAACTGCAATCAGGTCTTGTAGGCTTATTGTCCTGCCCTTCCCGGACTCAACTCAGCTCAATTTCCCTCGCTCCTTGGAAAATTCCTCTGCAACCAAAAGCATTGTGAGTGGGATCCTTTGCCTTTGCCTCTGCCTTTTTTATTTTTCCTATAAAAAAGAAGGGAACCCCAGCACTTCATGGTTTGCACAATCTGGTGCTTTAAGCCAGCCAGGGTTCCACTAAATACGCCTAGGCATTGATGTAGATAACTTTCATTGTTTTCTCATCTTGGTACTGTACGTGTTTTAATCTACTTCCGCCAAGTACAGAGAGAACGTTTTGAGTTCAAGCCTGAATCCTGCAAAATAAAATCTCTCCACAACAATCATTTCTTATTTAGAAAGAAGGGAAAGAGAAAAAACTTACCAAATTCTACATATTAATATATTACATCTACATCATCAAGGCAGGAAGCAAGCCGAGTTGGCTCGGTTGTAAGCAAAACCTAATCCAATTCATATTCAAATCGGGTCAAAAAGAAAAAAATTAAATTCAAATCTAATATGTTTTCATTGGAGTTGGATTGAATAGGGTATAAAACTAATTTTATCAAGCACGCCAACATTAATTCTAACGTATACGATAATAAACATCTATAGAAATTGATTGCCTAATTATATCATAAAAATATTGTGATAAAAGAGTAATTTCCAGCATTGAACCATTATCAAGAACACATTCTATATAAGTTTTCATTGATAACCAGATAAATTTATAATCAATAAAAAATATTATTGACTAACTATATGAGAAAAGGAAACTAATTCGCTATATTCAATGAGTAATCTAAAATATATAATTTACTAGTTCACGATCGGTTAAGACGCGCTCGAGTATGTATTGGAAATTTAGACATCCAAATCTATTTCATATTTAAAATAAGCCATGTTTTTTAATTTAAGTGTAATCTAAATAATTTTTGTTTAGGTTGGATTGCATTAGATTCCAATCAATCATGCATGTAGTCCACTTACACCCTACCATCATTTTATAAAGACCATCCTTTTTCTTTTTTATTTTCATAGGAGGAGAGGCTCATTCTACATTTTTATGTGTAAGAAAAGGAGCCCAAGTGCCTGCCTACGAACTAATTTGTCAATGACAAACATATTATATCTATCATAAATATGAAGTAAACTAGTTTATCCTTTAGAATCCAATTCATAAAAGCAATTTTGCACCCAGATTTGTTAAATGATCAAGGTGGGTCAAGTCCAGATTGAGTATGCCTTGCAAGTCTTAAACTTGATCCGTATTATTCAATATGCCTATTTTTGTATCATGTGTGTGTGACCAATGGATCTATGAGTTGGGATCAAGTCTATTAGGGTTCAAGTTAGGTGTAGCTCCATGGACCTCTCACTAATAGAGACAACATTTATAGCAATCATTCATTTTCTTTTTCTTTTTTTCCTCTCATTAGTAGGATGCCGCCAATGAATTGGAAGCCAAATTTATTACCAAATTTTTACGGCTAATATCCTAAACTTTTTTATGACTCCTAACAAATTGCCTTTTTTTTTTTTCACAAAGAGTATCCTACACTTTTTTATGAAAAAAAAAAAAAAAAAGCTTCCTAAGCCGCATCAAAATGTAAAAACAATGAAATTTTAATAGCTTGTATAAAACAGGTTCATCTATAGTACTTTTTTAAAAAAAATTTTTTAGAAACTAAACTTCAATCCCATTCATACAAAACTCTATTTATCCGTTCAAAAGTTTTAATGCTGTATCTCATGCCTTTGGACTTCTTTTTATTTCCAGTACTATATACAATCGAAAGTATTGTAGAAAAAATCAAAACATAAATGATCGTACATTATTGAATTTTAAGATCACAAGTCCCATTTTTTATTTTGGGAACTAATATATTAGTATCCTGTCTTTTTTTTTTTTTTTGATGGTAGAATAGGCTATTGTTACATTAAAAAAATCTTATAAAGTATAACGTCAATTTATAATGCATTTAATGACTTTTTTTCGTAAAAAGTGAAAGGAGATAAACAAATTACAATCAAAAAGCTCCTCAAATTACTTTTGTTTGATATATAATAATAATTTAAGATCACTAACCATTTAAGCTCTTTTATTTTTTTGCAAGCTGCTCTACAATCAAAAGATTCTAATGAAGACTAAGAATAAAAGAAAAAATACATATGAAGAGTAATTAAGAGACATAAATTAGTTTGACTATAAACTCGATATCTTTGTATTATTTTAAAGCCTAACCTCTATACGAAAAGGCTCATCTTATTTAGCAAATACATCCTTTTTACCGTATATATGATTATTATACCTTATATTCAAAAATAACTTATTTTCCTCATCTTCCTCTATTGCATGACTCACCAATGGTAAAATCTCAAAGATCGTTTTTGACAATTCTAGCTTATAAATCTCTTTCTCTAATCTTCTTGGGCAACATTCATAGTGACCATAATTTTTATATTTATCCAATGAATATAAGACTTATGCTTTTGTTGTTCATTATTGTACTTCTTACACTTTGGCATTTGCTATAAGATTTATCATACTTTTTATTAGAATCATTACCTCTTCCTTGACCTGGTCTATATAATTTCTTCCTCCTCCACCTTATGGTTCTAACATATGAAATTTGATTAACTTTATTCAAGAACTTTTTTTGTCCTTCGAATTCAAATGGATCTACAAAGTTAATTAATTTCTTCTACATTTATCATTTATATGCTACTAATTAGCCTCCAATGAACTCCATAGTTCATCATCGACCATCACATGAAATTCATTTGGATTTGCAAAGCTTCTTCCACGTCCATCTATGATTTATCATTTGGATGTTGCTTACGAACCATCGATTAACTCTATAGTTTATCAATCACCAAGATGTTGAAATCTTTTAACTCTTCAATAACCACTACCACATTCCCAAAACATGTTGTCAAGCTCCAAATATTTTTCTCCACAATCTGAAAATCATTTATATTTTCAGCATTCTCTCTCATCCGATTAACAATAGCTTGTGCTGCAAAAAATAATCCGCAATATTCTCACTCTTATTGATTTGAAGAAGCTCTGCAATCACATCCTTTTAACCCAGTCATTGCTCCTATAAGAATTAATTAAAATATCCTGGCTTTCTTTGCTATTTTTGCTTGATAATCTTCTCAAAAACTGATCATTCGATAGTATAATGCAAATGATAAATAGCTTGTTTTCTTGGATTTGGCATGCTCCAATTCTTGCCTCTTGGCTTGCACTGGTTGTGCTACATTAGAAGGCTGAACAAACCTCTTAAATCAAAAATAATACTACATCTAAATAAGCCAATATTCCAAATTATTTTTTCTATCGAATTTGAAAACCATACATGATTCATGAGACATATTAGCAGCCATATCTGAAAATCACCAAGCACTGATACCAAATGTTGGAAATCAAAATTGATTAAATTTGTTTAACCATATATATATATATATATATATATACTCGCACTCATTAAGATTGATTGTAAAAGTCTTTCAGGAAGAAGCGGCAGCTTACTCACCTTTTGTTTTTATTAAGAAACCTAACACACAGAAGTTGTCCCATTATATTAAAGTAAGCCATGGGCCCTATGGTTCCAGAGAATATTCCCAACACTAAAACATAAAAGGACTACCAATAAAAAATAAAATAAAATAAATGTTTCCTATGCTTGGTTCACTAAGGCCCACAAACGATCCGAACCAGATCCTATTCCAATTATTTAAGGCTAGTTGTACCATTCCACCAGCATGGATGAGAGCTCAAAGGTGACGCTTTTGATGAGTGCTTAGAACAAGTGATGCTTTTAACTGCCTTTTCAAGAAAATTAAAATAAGTTATGCTTGTAGTTAGCACCTAACAAGAGAAATTTCAAAGGAAACCAATGTGGGGACTTTATCCTAGGCCAAAGACCATGGAGGGCTCAATAAAAAGCCTCGTGTGGACAGATATTTTCAAAAATTACGAAATTTTGAAACACTTCATTTTAAAATGTAATATTTTAAATATTCATAAATTTTCAGTTTCAATATTTATTTTTGAAAAAAAATTATCTAAAGATTTTATTCAGCTCTTTCTTGTACCAAAAAAAATGAAATTAAAAACAATCAAAATGATGGAACATAAGAAAAGGAGGATTAGGATCGGTCAAGGATGAGCACCAGGTGTCCTTTGAGTTCCTGAGCACCATCATGGTCCGATCTCAAGCTCATAGTCGAGTTCCTGACCTTAGGTGATGGTGACATAAGTGGCAGAACCTGTACATTAGAAGACAAAGAAGCGACAATCGAAGCGTTCGATGGTCCAACAAGCTTCGAAGATGAAAAGCTTGACTCCTTTATTGATGCTCCACCGGTGTCCTATAGAGCCTCGCTAGAGGCAATGCACCTAGCGAAGTCATCAAGGTCATTGCATCAGAAGGCCTGAATGAGGGCAGCAACATGGTGGCGACCGAAGGGGAGTAGCATCAATGAGCGATGAGCATTGGGATGAAGGAAGAGAAGGTGATACTTTGGTATGCTCGGTGTTATCATGGCCACAACTACAACAAAATAGAGATGATTAACCACTGCTCTTATTTACAAAAATGATTGTTTTATAAAATTTGTAAATAACTTTTCTAGAGCTAAGTTTTAAATTAAGGATTCTAGGTACTTAAAATTTCTATTTAAAATTTTATAGAATTTTAAAAAAAATTTCTTAGGAGTAGCTAAATAAAGAATTTTAGTTTTGAAATTCTAAAACTCTTGCTTTAAATGAAATATCTTCGAAGAATCTTTCATCCAAACATGACCTCAATTTTATAGAAAAGCATTCTTCTTATGATAGACTTAGTGTTAGAGTTGGAGTAATTGTGTCCATGAATGGAAATTGATAAATTATGCTCCTTTTGAGGTATGTGCTTGCAATTGTTTATCCAAAAAGTATCTCAAGGCAAATTCATGGCAGATGTGTATCAAATTTAAAAAGGGAAGCATCCACATTTTTGTGAGAAGTCCTTGTCATCTTTATAAAAGTGGTAGATGTGGATATATGATTGGATTATTCACCATAAGGACACAAGTTAAGCTAACTCAAATGCATGCCTTATGCCATCTAGCCCAATATATAATTAGCTAGGTAGGTCTCAAAGTTGTAATGAAGTACCCTATTTTAATTCGAATGGCTTTAAAGCCAGAAGCTTCAGCTATTTAACTTTATCAAGTCTCCAATCCAAATTTCAATAGGGTTTTTGAGTTGCAAGAAATTAAACTTGTCATTCATTAAGGCAATAAAGTTATCAAACAAAAGTCAACTAAAAGTTATCTCAATATATTGATTAAAATCTGATTTAATATAAGGAGAGATTCGATTAAGGCCCTCTTAAGTTTGATTCATTTATACATTGATCTCAAAAGAAGAAGAAAAAAAAATCAAAAATCCTAAAATTTTATTTTGATACATAAAGATCCATTTGGTCTATCTACCTTAAATATCATTAAGATACTGAGTGAAAGGGGAGCTTTTATTTTTGTTCAAACTTCGAAACAAGTTTAAAAGGGTAAAAAATTTTCTACCATGTAATTATTGCATACTAATATATCATGACGGAGATAAATGAAAGAAGTTTTTGCATACTAAAACGAAAGTTTTAATTTTTTTAAATTAATATATAAATATAATTCAAATCAATTAATCTAACTGACCCGACCCGACATGAATCATGTCCCCACTGAAAGTTCTCAAAGCTAGGTCAGACATGTTTAAACGGTTGGGTTGAACCAAGAATTGAGCCAAGTTGCTGCCCCCTAGAAAATTTTGCTTCAATACAAATTGGTCGCAAGTTGCACCCTCGGCAAGGAACATGTGGATGTTACATCGATTCCCCCATGCCATTTCTCGCATCCCCACTTACGCGTTGACACGTGCGATTTCAGCATTCATGGGCACCGAGTCACACGAACATGAAATTTGACGGCAGAGGAGCCCTTGTCCACAGCGTGCCATCAAGAAACCGCAGCCGTCGATTCTTCACATCCAACGTCAGGAGAGGCCGCACGCTCGAACCGCCGCGTCCCAAATGGCATCGCGCCGGCCCCGCACGTGCGAGGCAACGCGAGGAAGCCCAGAGTCAGCACGCACTGCCTCCCAAAATCGCTCCCCCATTATCCTCCCCATGGGCCCTACTGGCCTCCGGTGGGCCCACCCTGGCCTCCTCCTCTGTGGAAATACCAGAAATGGCCCGGTGGGCCTGAACGCTATATATAAGTGGGAGCTTGGGGTGGCCTTGATAGGCTTAAGAAAACAAAGAGAGAAGCCTCTCTGATTGAAATCTTGGGCTCTTCCTCTCCTCTACCACCTCTCTTTGAGCATGGCCATCATGGGATCCTGCAGTAACTTCCTTCAGAGAGCCAAGCCCTATGTAGCCATGATGTCTCTCCAATTTGGCTATGCCGGCATGAACATCATCACCAAGGTCTCCCTCAACCATGGCATGAGCCATTACGTGCTTGTCGTATACCGGCATGCCTTTGCTACTCTCTCCATTGCTCCATTTGCACTCATCCTCGAGCGGTATCGGTCGAAAATCTTCATAATCAACGCATTGTTATATATTCATCATTTGTCGTAGTTTCATGCCTTCTTATGTTTAATGAATTTTTTGTTACCATGATAGGAAAGTCCGGCCCAAGATCACATTCACAATGTTCATGCAGATATTTGTGCTAGCCTTGCTTGGGTTAGTATACATTTCTTTGCCATAAATCATGTCATGAAAAATCACCATCATAGTTCTAATAAGAAATGTTAAGCAACTGCTGTTTTTGATAATTCAGGCCTGTTATAGATCAAAACTTCTACTATGCGGGATTGAAATTCACCTCCCCGACCTTCTCTTGTGCCATGAGCAACATTTTGCCAGCTATGACCTTTGTCATGGCAGTTTTATGCAGGTGGGTTTGAGAGGAATGATTTTAGTTTACTTCTTTGTTAGTTTGTTATTCTGAGCTGGTAGTTGATTGCTTTAATTAATGGGGTGGAACTGAAATAGGATGGAGAAGGTGGATCTTAAGAAGGTTAGATGCCAAGCCAAGGTGGTGGGGACTTTGGTGACTGTGGCTGGAGCCATGCTGATGACCCTCTACAAGGGACCTATCATGGAGATGGTGCGGACCAAGCATGCCCATGCTCATAGGTCCAACGTGCCAGAAGCCACAGATTCAACAGACAAGGATTGGATTAAGGGCTCTATCTTCCTCATTATAGCCACCTTAGCTTGGGCTTCTCTCTTTGTCCTCCAGGTAAATTAGCATAAAAGAAGTGTTAAAACTTCTCTCTGTATTTCAGTTATCTAAGCAAAAAAGCGTAGCCATGGGGCTCCCTTCCTTTATGGAAATGAAGTGACCATTTGATTGCTCTTCTCTTACAGGCAGTGACAATAAAGAAATATTCAGCTCAGCTCTCTCTCACAACATTGATCTGCTTTATTGGAACCCTGCAAGCCATTGCTGTGACACTTGTGATGGAGCACAAGCCTTCTGTTTGGACCATTGGCTGGGATATGAACCTCCTTGCTGCTGCCTATGCTGTTAGTCTCTCTCTCTCTCTCTCTCTCTCTCTCTCTCTCTCTGCTAATTAATAATTTATGGGGAATATTCCTCTGCAGGGGATTGTCAATTCTAGCATTGCATACTATGTCCAGGGACTAGTGATGCAGAGCAGAGGTCCAGTCTTTGCTTCAGCCTTCAGTCCTCTGATGATGATCATAGTTGCCATCATGGGCTCTTTCATCCTTGCAGAAAGGCTCTATATGGGAGGGTATGAGATTGCCATATTCATACCTATAATTCAATAAAAAAGAAGACAAAGTTCTTGTTTTTTTTAATTATTTTTTTTGGTAGCATTAAATCAACAAATATAGTGATATTTCCTATACATGTACTTGTGGATGCAGAGTTCTTGGTGCAGTTTTGATTGTTGCAGGCCTTTACTTAGTTCTCTGGGGGAAGTCCAGGGAGTACAAGGAGGAGAACAAGGAGACTCAAGTCATGTCTCTTCCCTTAGCTTCAAGAAGGAATGAAGGAAATGGGGAGGGCATGTGTACAGAAAATGAGGTTGAGAAGGGAAAGAGAGCCAATGGCATGAGATGCTCCACCTCCCATGGCCAGGCAACCATGGCAGTTACAGTCCCAATCCCAGAAATTCCCATGAAGGTGGAAGCACCAAAAAGCCTGGTTTCTACTATCTAGCACTTCTGAAAGGAGAGAGGCAGACAGAGAGACCATGAAGAAGAGTGAAAAAGACATGATGAAGAGAGCTAACTGAGTGGATGAATGATCCAAGAACAATGTGTTTTTCTTTCTTTCTTTTTTTTTTTTTTTCCCTTTCTATCTTTCGCCTCCTTACCTTTTTCTCTTCACCTTATCTTTTGGTGATGTAGTGGGCTTCATATGAGCAAACTTGAAACTGAGATAATATAATATATAATTAAGAGAATTTTATAACCTCTCTTCTGGACACAAGTTACCTTCCTTTCATTCTTCTTCCTATCAAGACCATCAGATTATTTGAAAATAGTTAACCAATTCCCTCTGAACTAGATGTATTAATACTAGAGGGAATGATAAGCTTGTTAGGTGAGCCATCAGCAGGTTCATTTTTCTCCTAACTTGCTACTACCACTATCATCATCATGATTATCATCATTGTTGTCATCGTTTAAAATAAGTTTGAGATGATTTTATCTAAATAATGAATCACGAACTGAAATGCAGTTACCATCAACTAAATTTATGATTTTAATTTGGCATTTTCATAAACAAATAGAGCTTTTAACTTCTAACGCTAGACTTGCCGAAAATAAAGCTTGACATTGTTTTGTACCTATAATTTAGAACTGTTGTAAAATTTTAATAAATACTTGGTAATCAATTTAAGAGAGTGATTTTAGTAACAAGAAATGACAAAAATATTTCATACAATAATATAATAATATAATATATAGCATAGTATATTATAATATTATTAAATTATATTTTAATATATAATATATTATTATATATTATTTAATTATATTTAATTATAATATTGTTATTATATTATTATATTAAATGTGATAGTTTTGTGTTTCGAACTTATAACCTTCAAAATCCAATAAAAATAGTTTCTATCTCAAGTGAAGATTTTTCTTAAAATCTCTAATTTAAAGTTTTTTTAAAAAAAAATGAATATTTTCTTAGCAAACCCTTTCTTTTAAGCTTTTGAAAGAACGAAGAAGCTGTTTCAAAATTTTTACTAAACACCTCAAAATCACTCAAAAACAATTTTGTCCCTCACAAGACACTCTTTTGTCCTCCAAAGCTATATCAAATGAGGCCTTATATGCTTAGCTTTTAAAGTAAAACCTTGGAATATATTCTCAAAGAAACAACTAACTTGCAAGTTGTTAAATGTTTTACAAGATTAATTAGCCTGCTCTCCATAATGATTCTGCTTGAAAAGGGATCCTATAAGGTTAAACGGATGCTTAACTGTAATAAAAAATATATAAACAATCAAATTGGCATTATTATACAAACAAGATGCCACTCAATCTAACTATTCTCTTTCTCTCCTCATGCAGAAGATGGGAGAGACCATCAACCAAACCAATCATTCAAACCATTCCATCTTAATAATTAGGATAACAATTTTGCTACAACAGCACCATCATCAGTTGGATGGTTGTCATCATCATAAATATTATCTACCATCTGACAAATGCACTCCATCATTTGCCCAACAGCAGTTTTTGATTCTTGTTTGGCAACTTAGTTTTTGTGTGGCCAAGGTCTTAATGCAGGATCACTAATTTGATCTTCTTCAGTGAAAAACTGAAGGACTGCTTTCCGAATTAGATTTTATACAGTCTTATTCTCCAAACATTGTAAGCGACTGCAAACATACAGTGATAAATTTTGCAACCTGGATGAGAAGATGCAAGGCTCATGAGGTTTTCCCACATATTTGACACAAGAAAACTTCATCATTTCTTTGAAATGATTGGTGTCACCCCCTCTGTTATTCCAGAGAGGGAGATACCAGTACTGAATTCAATGGCATAATACTTGGGCTTACACTATAAAATTTTCATGAGTTTTTGCCTGTAGGATGTATAAGAAGTCATTCAGATTAGATGACATGCACATTAGATGGAGAGGGGAGGGGACAAATTAGAAGAAAAATATCCCACATTGATTGGACCCTATCCAATCTTATTTCTCAAAAATAAAAATAAAAACTTTTGGAAGGCCAACTAAATCTGCTAAATGACTGAAGGACCTATGCATGGAAGATCAGGAAACTTTTCCCTGTAAAATCTTCAGTAATGTAGACAATAACATTAAGTTTGCTATGAGAGATAAAAATAATTAGTGTATTAATTGTATCATTTCAAGTAAAATAACTGACCAATAAAATCTCAAATGTCCTTTTTTTTTTATAACTTCTAGCTTCTAGAAAAGACACTGCTGCTGTGCAACTACTACATAGTTAATATTTCAATTTAGAGACATTTTATTTTCACAAGCCATACATTTTTTTTTTTTTAAAAAAAAAAGAAATCCATAATAAACCCATAACTCAAGATTTAGGCCCTTTTTTTCAAATGGAAAGATATTCAAAGTTGAACCAAACAAAAGAAACATTAGTTCCAATAGAGAAGGTTTGGTGGGGAGCAACCTCATTGCATGTCACATTCAGTAAATCGAAAGAGATCATTACCTTTTTGAAGCCATCATTATTTTATATTGTTAGTGATTGTAGCAATATAAGTCACTTGGATGACATGCCTAAGCCTGCATGGAAGTCACTAAGAAGAGAAAGGGACCAAATATCGTGTGATCTATGCAACAACGATTCTCCACATAGTTCGCTGTTCCAACAACCATCACTATATTTTATCACAGAGAGCACTCCTTTGGAAGCCTCACTTCCCAATTTTCTAACTTCACCACTAAACATAGAGCTGTGACCACATACCACCTTGCCAAACAAATTCTTTTAACTCGTGGGAGAGGATAAAGGAGGTTCCTTTCATGCACAACACAACCATGACATGGTCAAGGAAATCCATGACGTGATTCTGGAAAAGAATTGGATGCTTCATTCCCTCTCTACAGTGTTGGAGGTCATAATGGCCAGCCTTTTACCTCCACCATGACAAGAAGAAGGTGCACCAAGCCTTCCTTACTCAGAGAGCACTACTGGAGCAAATGTTGCTTTTAACCTAAAGACAGTCTCTGGAATGAGACCCCAATGCTTTCATCAAGAGCTGTTTCTATGCTTTCTGGGAGAGAGATTATAATACACAAGATATGTTTCATTGCTAAGGGTGTTGGATTAGCAATAGCAGGAGGGCCCTACGTTTTAAAGAAGCAAATGTATGGCCCAATCATACTCCGGAATCATGTGTATGACCAGGCTCATTACAACAATTCCGGACAAACATATTGTTGTCACCTTAGCTTAATGGCATGAGCACAGCAAATGGGAAAGGAGAAGATGGCTTCACCTATAGATACAGGCAGTGATATTTAAGGTCTCAGATTACTATAATGCCGACATCCCAACCTCTCGAAAGAGAGCTTTATTTTACTCTGTTGGTCACATGACCATCTTATTTTATTATGCAGCATGCTGTGGATACGTGGACATGGTTGAGTAGTTCATTCTCTCGCCTTTTCATGGTGAGAGATGGGTGGCTTGGAATCTTAGATGGCATTGGTCATTTGAGGAATGGATGGAACCTACCATTTGTGACATTCATGAACATCATGCAATGATTTGTTATGAGGGGTTACACCATGGTCCTTCAGTTCGATCAAGACTACTCTCCAATCAATAGAAGAATGGACAAAAACTAGTGGTTTGCTCTTCTTTCTTTGTATATGATTGGAGCTTTAAAATCCAACTAAGGCTGGCAAGAGTGGGCCGATTGGCAAACAAGGCAAACCAAAGCATGGTCACTTGAATGCCTTTCACTATCACTGCAAGCCAGGTTGGAGCACTGTGCTTGGTGTTTGAAGTTTCAATGCACACGCCCACCACTTATCCATGAGCTTGCCGAGGCTCTTTTTTGATGCTTCGAACGCTATTATTATCCATTACTGGGTGCCGACAGGGAATGCTATTCTTCAGTGCACCTGATGGCTACTTCAAACCAACCAACAACTTAAAAAGACAGAGTGTCATGGGTGTGCAAGAAAGTTGATCAAACCATAGAATCGATCTGAACCATAATTTTAATTTGCTTTAAATCAGTTTTTTTTTCATTGGTTTAACTTTGGTTTAAAATTTTTGAAATAAAAAAAAATTAATTCAGTTTTAATTTAGATATTTAAAAAATCGATATAAATTGAATCAAATCATATGTTGATATTATATAAATTTTTATGTGTATTATAGTTAAAATTAACTTACTGCAAATATATTTGAATAATTATACTATGTGAAAGCTATATTCTTTTCCATTATGAATAATATGATTATCATTTGATCATATAAAATTTACATAAAAATTGATCTCATAATCATTTAAAATAAATACATACAAAGATTGAATTTCTTGATTCGGTTTGATTCGATTTACTAGAACAATCGGTTCAATTTCGATTATAGTTTTAAAAAATTAATTCAAATTAATTTGGTTTTAAAAATATCTTTAAACTGATCCAATCCAATCCATGTATAACCCTACACAGTGTAGACCTAATTCCGATCTTATAAACAAATTACAAGAACTCTAGGTGTGATACAATCAAAAATAAAAAGTCAAAAAAAGAAATGAAACAGATAGGATATAAAGAATGAAACAGATAGAGTTATCTCCTAAATGATTCTTCAATGGATAGGACTTTAACCTTCGTAGACTAACCACCTAACTTTTAATCCCTCTAAACATACTTATTTTATTATTAAACATGATTGAAAGAGATTAAAAATTAAAAAAACTTGATAGTTATGGCCGAGTATTAGTTGGATCCTCAACATGAAGCTTTTAAGTTAGGTCCACTGAAGAAGTAGGCGTCAAATACCTCTATTTCATGCTAGTCAAATACCGGTGCATTGCACCGGTTAGCTTCTAATATTGTTTATTTTAACAAGCCCCTTAATGAGCCCCACTTGTTCTCAACTTAAAATAAAACGCAGTGTATCTGCTTTCTTCCATTTGAAGATCACTATTTAATGAGATATCAAGTGAGAATGTATTTTTTTCTCAACACTTAGCAATTGCTCTAGCTTCTCTCTCTCTCTCTCTCTCTCTCTCTCTCTCACACACACACACACACACACACACACACACACACACACACACACACACACACACACACACACACACACACACACACACACACACACACACACACACACACACACACACACACAATGTGTTTCACTGAAACATTGCATCTATAATGTAGAGACATGTATTAGCTTGCATTTAATATGATTCATTTAAACTAGGAACACCCTAGAATGGATTTATCTATAGTTCATTATGAATTATTTATGATTAAATTTTATTTGATTTAAATTTTTAATCAATTACGGGTCTAAAAGATTTTGAGTGTTTATATATGAATAGGAAACTGAAATAAATTTTTTTTGACTAATCTTTTTGGTAGAGGTCAAAACTAATCTGCAAGCTAATCAGTACCAAAATATTGCGGAATAGTTTAGATCACAACAATATGATCTAAGGCAAGGAAAGGCCTTTGATAAAGATTTTATCTAAGCAAGTACATACCGCAAAAAACACCTTGTAGACCTTCTCGCGCATGGTATGATTATCAACATCAATATGGTTTTTGTATGCATGGAAAGCATGATTAGCTACCAAAGGAGTTATTAGCACTGATACTGCGACAAAGAAATGTAGGTGGTATGTGAAGAGGAACATGTAGATCACAAAGAAGATACCATATCCATGTGATGTATCCTGATCAAATGCAAATGCTTGGTATTCTACATCTATAGCACTAGATCGCAATATGGTAGGTGGTTTCTTTGACATCCATAGCATGATGTTGGGCCCATGAAAAATGCATGCAGTAGTTGTAGTGGTAGTGGGTTGACCATCTCTTGGGCAAGCAGCCCACTCAACATCCGAATATTCAAAAATAAAGTGAGAGGCTTGCTTGTAGTCCTAAGCCATAACCTAGTTTTCTTTTTCTAAATGGTTTAATTAAATTAATAGAAAGAAATAATCATAAAGATTAGTGAAAGAAGGAAAGTAGAGAAACAATTATGAAAGCTAAGACCAGTCCCAACAGGTATTCCTTTAAGATATTGAAGAATATATTTAACAGTCTAGTACATAGGATAGGATAAAAAAAAAAAAGTTAAAAAAAATAATAAGATAGAATAAAAATTGTACCCTTTTATATTTGAAGTAGGACGGAATAACAAATTGGATGGGATAAAAACTATTCTATTGTATGAATATATTTATTTAGTTTGATAATTATATTCTTAAAAAAAAAGTTGAACATTATGTGTTACCAAGGAATAATAATTGGATAGAAATAAAATAAAAATAACTTTTTTGATGGGATAAATTATCTTTTGTTTTTTAATAGATCAGCAATTTTATGAAATAAAATTTTATTCTATTCTTACAGATAATAAATATTGCAAAAGATTAAAATATTTTTATTTTTTTTTAACCTAATGTATGGAATGCATCATAAGAGAATACACAACGTTAGGCCATCAAAGTGAGGGTCAAATATTGAAGAGCTCCAACCAAACGATGAAAAGAAGTGGCCTCATGGATGGACTTCTTGCTGCAAGATACCACAGGAGTATAGGTATGCTTGGCACCCGATACATTGGCTGTGTTCGCAAACGCGAGAAATTTTTCATCAAAATCAACACCATTTAGTTGAGTGAGGCCACGAGCAATGAGATGGGCCTTGTCATCGGTCTGTAAATCCACTTACAACTAACAAAGCTATTGTTGGGATCAGTAGAAACTCAGATCCATCCATTATTTCGCTGTTAAGGCCACATATTCACCAAGGCATTTACTCGCTTTAGATCTTTAGCAGCCTTAAAGCAGGTGATGGGTTCAGTAGGTTCATCAGAAGCAAGCAGCCACTTAGGAATCGGATAGCAAGCGGCTGTGAGATGGTGTGGAACTCTTGCTTCGTCCGTCCCATCTTAGAGTCCAGTGATCATGGGGTGACGAGGCCGGTCAGGTGGCGGGGAGGTGATGAGGTGGTAATTTATGTTGCCATGTTGATAACAATATTTGATTATTAAATTGGTAACATAATGTAGCACAGCATAACTAATTTAATAAATAAGTTATGTTGATTTAAATTCTAATAACATAAAGATAAAAGAAAAGTAACATTCCTTTAAAAAAAAAAAAAAAAAAAAAATTTCAAGCAATCTTTATATAAAGAAAAAAAATAATTAAGGAAGCTAAAAATGCCATAACAAAGTATGTTAATTAGGTCACAATCGTATTATTTTCGAGTTGATAAATTTTTTTTATCATTATTAAAGCATTTAAGATTAATTTAAATTTTTTTATTTCATGCTGAGTTTAAGCAACGTTGGCATGCGGTCATAACATAACATGTGAGATAATGTGGGTCACTGGACCTGAGTTATTGGGCTTCCGCTTCTCTTAGCCTAAGAACGTCCAGGAGAACCGGTTCCTCGTTACTCCCAGTTTGTTTAGGTGGTGGAATGCGTCCAACTTCTGGTCAGCCAACGGGACAAGCATCAATCTCAGAGGGATGCACAATATAAGTGGTAACGATGAGGACCTGTTGCCTTTAAAGTGAGGAGAAGTAGATAACATTGGAATTTGTTCGAATGAATATTGATACATATACAGAGGTTCCTGATGTTATTAGATTTACGTTTCAGGTGACTGGGGAAGTAGGATCTGCAATGGCATGATAAAACTTTTCAAACATCTATTGAAATGTTGGACCTTACTGATATTCCCCTTGTGGGTGATGTAATTGCTTGGTCTAACCTTTTGAAGAATGATAATATGTTGATGATTGATTACATCTAGTTTTGGTGAAATAGGTGACCATATTCCCTTCAGCCCACTAAATGAGTTGCTAAGGTCAACTTCCTCACACATTCTTGGTGATTCAAAAGGACAAAGCCTGAGGTTCTAAACTTTTAAAATTGTTGGGGATACCAAGACTTGGAACTAAAGGGATTTGATATTTATGTTAAAAAGCTGACCTAAAAGCTTAGACTCTTGAGGGAGTCAATAATATACATACATACGTAGAAATATACATGCTTATATACACACGTAAATGTATTCATCTGCATGTATATCAGGCTTAACACTCAAACTATGAAAAAATAAGCAAGCTAAAAATATACAAGAATTATAATAACAAATTAACTAGTTCAAATGCATATGTATGTAGTGGCCTCTGAAGATATGAATACCTTGCTTCATCGAACTCCCTTGTTGGAACCATACTCAAGCTCACACTCGGACTCATTATCTTCCTCTATGGAGTCCATTTGTCATACCTACTTAGGAGAACACAGCTACCATGACTTGATCTACAAGTTGACACCTTTTGGGTCAATTAGTTTGTTAACATGGTAAGAGTTCAGGAGTTTGAATCCTTTTGGTTCATTTATTTATTTAATTATCCATGTGTGAGTAGATTATAACTCTCTTTTCTAAGTCTAATCTGCTACTCTTTGATCAAGCTTTGCACCCAATTACTCTTTCGAGTGTACCACTGCAAAAGTCCACTCTTCCAAGAACCATTACTACTTTCTAATAGTCACACTTCA
Organism: Metroxylon sagu; assembly: GCA_017589505.3. Lineage (NCBI taxonomy): Eukaryota > Viridiplantae > Streptophyta > Magnoliopsida > Arecales > Arecaceae > Metroxylon > Metroxylon sagu. The sequence goes on along the minus strand of JACVBY030000442.1, from coordinate 634,674 downwards.
CTGCACCAAGAGTCTCTTTATTATTGTTCTTCGAAAGACAAACCAATTCCATCCAGCAGAGCTCATCACACCCACACAGGAGTCTGCAATTTCTTATTATTTTTCATAGGAGCCACCAATTCTAACCAATTCTAGCACCTTTATAGCTTCAGGAGTTGTCTAGCAGAGTGATCTAGGATCATCAACTACTGACTTTATAATTGATACCACTAGTTGGGAAGACAAGAGTGTCCTCATATCAGAAGTACCAAATATATCTGTTGGAAACCAATTCAACCTAAAAGCCTAAGCTTTTGAGTTTTGGGCCCAGCTAATGTTCTATCCTTCATGAGCCTTTTTTTCACACATGAATTCCAAACAATCTTCTCCTCATGTATGAACTTTATCCACACTTCTTCAATTGCTCCTATGTTTGACCTACCACTCTCAAGCCAATTCCATTCAACTTCGAAGCCCCACTCTCTACTTCACCAGTCATGTATTCTTCTGAGTTCACCATCATGTCCTTTCACACGTTTTTACTACACTTGGGCTCACCTGATTCATTACAAGCCAAACTCTTCCACTCTGGTTCACCTACTATATCATGAGCCTAGCTTTTCCAAGAACCATGTCTGAGCCCATGCTGAAATCATTGTCTTGCTTCATCAATTTGACGTGCTACCAGCCACCTAAACAACATGTTGTTGATCTTCACAAGAGTCATCAATTCCAATGCCCTCACAACTTCCAGAGTTATCCCACAAATTTATCCAGGATTATCAGTAATCGGCTTTAATAGAACTTATTGGGAAGAATGGCAAAGTCCTGATATCAGAAGGACTTGATGTATAATTTAGGACCCAGTTCAACCTAAAATTTTAATCTTGAGTTCTGGACCCAACTGGTATATCAACCTCTTTGCCTCTCCTTTAATATCATATGGGTTCTTGTGATTGGAGGTTCCAAGTTTGGAGTAGGATTAAATGGCGAATGAAAGATGATGTCTATTTCGGCCAGGAAATTTAATTGAGAAAAATAATATTACCAAGATGTTGGACTAAGAAGCTTTTGGATCTAGCAATGAATGACTTAAGAGAGAGTCATTACTCATACACCCTTGGTTAGCTGCTTGTACCATGGAACACATAATCTGTACCTAGTTTGTGTTGCTTTTTAATTGGCAGTCATCAAGTTCAATTATACTAAATTCTGTAGCAGAAAGACTATTGAGCATGGTTTTGGAAGAGAAACCAAGTATGGCGAATGAAAGGCGAGAAGAGTTCATAAAATTTTTTACCACTTACAACAAAAGAAAGATATTCTGAAAAGAAGCAACATGGAAATTTCATGGTCAACGTTAATTTGGTAGAAGAGTGACAGATGGAATCAAAAAGGAACATCCTATCAATTCAAAACTTCCTTCTTGATACAGTACAGATATACACTAAATGATTTTAACTGATGGAAAAAAAGAAAGTCCTGCTATTGATCAAATGTTGTATGCATGCATGCACACAAACATGCACAACTGCAGACAAGTTGATTGGCATTGTAAGATTATTTCAGTCAATGAAAAAGTTATTGACGATAAGGAAATAAAGAAGTTTTTGGGTAATCAAAAAGCATATATAATAATGAACATTATAAGTTATTTTGCATGATAGACATTCATTAATGTGTACAACTGAAATATTTTGTCAATCAATTTAGGCTGCAAGAACTGTGACAACTTATTTATAGAATCATACCAAATTTTGTTTGCAAATTAGTCTCAGTGCTCCATCAGACAATGAGCATCATATATATTTGATATGCCAACAGGCTTCTCTAATCTGTTTTTCGAACAAACACAAAGTGATGTAGCAGTGTCTCATATCCATTGAAATTAAGTGCATAGAGATAGCTTTTGATTTCATGGGAGACCAATTGTCTGATTTGATTTATGCTTAACTGCTTTAATGCTCAAGACTTCGGTTCTTCAGACAAGGTTGGGAAGAGGTTGGTAATGCTCATCCCCCAGAAGGCCACTGGGTCTGATATCCCCAAGGGATCCAACAAGGATGTCAATGCCTGGGCCATTGCTTGTGATCTAGAGATTTGGAAAAACCCACAAGAAAACCAGCAGAGTTGTTTACTAAGAGCATGCTTGAATAATCTAACAAGATTGAGCTAGATTTTCTACTGGATTAGTAGACTGGGGAGCCTATTTGATCCCCTGGTCCAGATCCTATGAGATGTTATCTTATATGTAACAATTAGGAGGGAGAAGGAGTGATGTAGATGATTGGATTTAAAACCACAAGCCTTTAGATTAAGTTGACTTATCTAATGCGATTAAAATTATAATTTTTTTCTTATGAAGTCAAATGCAATAAAACATGTATATTTGTTGTGAGATCTTGCACATTATTGCAATGAACTTGTAATAATTTTATTCTCACCAAATTCCAAAACTTTCAATCTAGACATAATTTTGAATTCCTGAATATAGATGGAGACCGTTGGTTTATTACTTTCTTTGACTCAATGAATGATCTTTTGGCTCTTTGATCATGGCGCCACAAGAATAGAGCAAAGTCTTTTATTTTTTTATTTTTTTTTATTTTTTATTTTTTCTTCCTCCTTTCAAATTAAAGAAGGGATGAGAACAGCACCTCAGCGGTGACCGCTCCTAGCTTATTGAAGTGAGAGATTATGGCCTCGTTTGGTTGGAGAAAAATAAGCATGAAAATTAAAAAAAAAATTTAAAAAAAAGAAAAAAAAAAAAAGCTCCTTATTTAGTTAGGGTTTCAAAAGAATAAACAAGGAAAGAGAACTTCCCAAGAAAAGGTATTTCTTATATCATATAAAAAGTGACTCGGAGAGTATGACCGTTTCATGCCGATCTCACGTGCTGTAGCCCTTTTTCAAAGCTATGAGATATGTGCTACCTTATGATCCGTGCAATCATCTTGGGACTCATGTTGCAAATTAGTCGTTGCCTATCAAACGGCTCTACCGCATGTGCTCAAAAAACGAGGCTATGAAGTTCAGCTGAATGCTTTAAGATTCATGTAAGTAGCTTTCTACATGCACTTAAAAATAAAAAAAAAAATCTAGACTCTATTATCACTTATTATAATAAAAAAAGTGCATAAGAAGTAAAAAAATTAATAAAAATAAGTAAATTACATGGTTCAATTCATTGGCTTGCATTCACAAACAAAAAACAAAAGTAAAAAATTTTATTATCAAAATATTTAAAGATTAAAATGACTATTTCTCATCGAAATTTTAAATTTATAAGGATCATTTTCTTATAAAAGACTTTCTCTTATAAATTTCTTAACTTCTTACACACCTAATAGGGTTTATTTTTGAATTTTTATAGTAACTTTCTGAGTTATCCGAAATATCTCAGATCTTAAATTTCAAAGCTAATATCTGAGCTAAAGTTATCTTAAAAATTAAAATTGCTTGTTCTTATATATTAAAAGATTAAAGTTTTATATGAATATAAAAATATATATATATTTTATCTTATTATATGGATCAGAACTCAGGTTCTAAATGTTGAGAATTTCAAAATAAACTATAATAGAATCTATTATAGTTTATTTTACAATTCTCAAAGGCACTACTACTTGATTAGCTTTTTGATAAATGGTGGTGAACATTTTCTTCTTCTTCTTTTTTTTTTTTTAATAAAAAGGATAGGTTATAGGCAAATGTCAGCGACCCACCACCGTCAGACCAGCCTAAATTCAAGCCCATCATTGATGATATGTCCAAACGGCGGGCCTGGCAATAATCCGAGAGAGGCGAGCACTGGTGATCAAATCAAAAGATGGCGCCTTTGGACCCGTTTGTCTTTCCAAGCTACTCGATCGCGTCATGCTTCTGTCAAAGGCCTTCTGGCATTTCTCTGATCTCTAAACCCACAGAGACGTTGTAGAACAGCCATCGTTTAGGAATGAGGACACGTACCCAAATTAAGTTGTTGTTCGCTGTTTGTTACAGCCACTGGATCCTGAACCTTACCCACCCCCTTCACCCACTCGACCCGGGCCCCGCTCTGCTGACAAATAAAATAAAATAAAATAAAAAGTCCGGAAAAAAGTCGCAAAATAACTGAAACGACAACAATTAAAGATAAAGAAAGTGAGCCGTCATTCATCTTTTTTGACATCAATATATATATATATATATATATAATATAAATATAAATAACAATCATCATTCGATTACGTTTTATTTAATTTGTGTGCTATCTATATAAATAAAAGAAATATTTCATATTTAATTTCTTATTTATTCACTAAATTCTGATTTCAGTAAATATCTTTTTTTTAAAAAAAAAGAAAATAATGTCTTTATTTTGTCGCTATTTTGCTTATATTTTGATGGCTTGCAAACTAATCATTATTTTATTTTAAAATATTTCTATCCAATATGTTATATTGAAATGCTTTGCACGTTAGATTAGGATATCTTAACGCACCTCCATGCAATGGCAATGCTCCCCTTTGGAACATGCACATGGATGGCATGCGTTGAATACCACTGAAGACCAGGAATGAGAGAAGAGGAGGATTTAAAACCATGGGCTTCATGAAATCCTCCGTGTGACCATAATAAAGGCTAATGCTATTGGTCCAAAGCTAGTATCAAAGTAAAGAACTGTTGACCTTTTTATTGTTTAAAAAAAAAATTAAATAAAAAAAAAGGCGTGCCCGTGAGGGGCACTCACAGACGTTCGCGTCATCTCAAGCGAGCATTCTACTCGCGTGATCGACGCGTTCGCATGAGGCGCAAGCGTTCGTTGGGCAAGTATTCATACATCAACATTCGTAATTAGAAACGGTCTAAATAATTTAATTTTTAAATCATTATTGACATAATTTGAAGGTAACGATTATCAGGCCTTTAAGACTATTATGAGCTCAGCCGTTAGGGATTACTTGAATCGAGTCTATAAATAAGCTTAAGAATTCAAAATTCTAAGTATTCCAATCCAAAAAATTCTTTTTCTATTCTTTCAACTATCAAAAATTCTTTTTGAGATTTTGCTGCGAGAAACTTTTGCTGAGATTCTAAATACAGAAAGTCTGCTGAGAATAAGAGCTCTCTTACCTTTTTTTTAATTATTTTTTATTTTTTTATTATTATTTTATACTATTTTTTTAGGTATATAAAATTTTAAATTATTTTTTATTTTTTTATTATTATTTTATACTAATATTTTTTTAGAAATATGAAGAAGTCGTTGGTTGCATTTCTACACGATCGTGCTCGTAATAGAAGATTTGAATCAAATCGAATCATTATACCTTAGGAATATATCATCTTCAATCTGTACGAAGAAGCAAAAATTAATTCTTATAGCACCACCAATCTCTCCCTGCCATTCTTGTAGTCAGCCATCCATGACCTCTTTTCCTAGTTCTGGGATTGGGCCCCATGGCATTTTTATAAAGGAAGCCAGCGCCTTCTTCTCAAGTATACCGTTATTAATTAATAAGCCTCAAGCGAGCGCCAGTCCGGTAGAAGAGTCTACGCTCTCGCAAACTAAATTTAAGTTGAAACAACCCTGCGCTGGCTCTTGTCCCACAGAACCGATGGAAACCATGGGAAGAAGGCCCACCGTATCCACCACAAAACCATTTGCTCCAAGTGGACTCACTCCATGGGAAAGTTGGTGGATGGCGTCGGTGTCACCAATCAAGTGGTTCGAGCTTGATCAAATGTCAGTGGTCGGAGAATCTGGGACTTATCATTGGTATAACGGGCCTCAACAACTCCGTAACGTAGTCCAGAAGTAGACGCTAGCATCTCCGCTAAGATTAGTTAAAATTTCCTACGTACCTACGTTCAATGATACCTAAAATTGCTTTACCCAAAAGAAAAAAAAAAAAAAAATGATACTTAATCTTATAGTTCAGCAAGAGGGTAAGAATATAATTACACGTAGCATGTGCGATTCGAATCAGATTAATCTAAAAATATTTTTAGAAACAAATTAATTTAAATTAAAATCAAATTAAATCAAAAAAATTTTACTTGATTCTAGTTCAATTTAAGAATTTATTTATACCTACAAGAGATTTATTTTCATATACTTTGATGAAACCATAATTCATTATTCAAAAAAAAAGTTTCATATAAAAAATTAATTACATATATCCACGCCATCTTTGTTTTAATTGTTGTATAAATAAAATTTATAATATATATATATATATATGGTTAAATTTAATTTATATTGATTTTTTAAAAATTCAACCAAAATCAAATCAATTTTTTGATTTTAAAAATTTTTTAATTAAAATTAAAAATAAAAAAAATAAATTAAAATATGGTGTATATAAAACGATAAAACTTTCGTCCACCACCTTCTTTCCTACCAAACCAAACGTCGCTGGTTGCGCTCTCTCAGGTCAGCATTCCAACCTCTACCCACTCCACCACACCGCACGATCTTCCACATAAAAACTAAAACAAAAAAAAAAAAATCCATCCATTTTTCCGTTGCCATACGTAATATAGATGATGAGAACAAGAATATTCGACAAAGGAAAAAAAACAAAAAAAAACAAATGATCATAGTCGAGCGTAGCTGTCGTCCGATTAGATCACCCACTTTTATTAAACAGATCCAGTTAACTGTTGACTAAGTTCCAAAAGAGCTCCCACCATATAATTTATGCTTGCCCACCAATATTACTAATCAATTTAGTAATATATTTCGCCCTCTCACCTACCGCCCCCTCCATCACTCTTATATATACCCATCCATGTCACCCCTCCGCTTCCTTCAGTAACCAAGGTTTTCTCCCTCTCCTCCACCAACTCTCTCTCTCTCTCTCTCTCTAGCATGGATCCAAATCTCCTCCACCAACTCTCTCTCTCTAACATGGATCCAAATCTCCTCTCCATAGCCTTGGCTGCCCTGGTCGTCCTCATCTCCTTCTTCCTCTACCTGCGGTTCAGATTCCGGCTCCCTCCCGGTCCACGGCCCTGGCCGGTGGTCGGCAACCTGTACGACATCAAGCCGGTCCGGTTCAGGTGCTTCACGGAGTGGGCCCAGACCTACGGACCGATCATGTCGGTCTGGTTCGGCTCGACCCTCAACGTGGTGGTGTCGAGCTCGGAGCTGGCCCGGGAGGTGCTCAAGGAGAACGACCAGCAGCTGGCGGACCGGCCGAGGACCCGGTCCGCGGCCCGGTTCAGCCGGGATGGGAAGGACCTCATCTGGGCCGACTACGGCCAGCACTACGTGAAGGTCCGCAAGGTGTGCAACCTCGAGCTCTTCTCCCCCCGCCGGCTCGAGGCTCTCCGGCCGATCCGGGAGGACGAGGTCACGGCCATGGTCGAGTCCATCTTCCGGGAATGCACCCAGCCAGGTAAAATTATTCATAACGTCGCATTCTTCCTTATTAAAATACTTTGTCTTGAGGATTATTAGTAAAAAGTGGGTCCCACCATACGAAATGTTTGGTAAGTGGTGGGTGCTATGGGTCCTATTTTTTCGACGGTAGGTGAGGGTGGGTTGTTTCTGGTGGGCTGACCCCAAGAAATACGAGTGGACTTCGTTTAGTTTTTGTTGATACGTTCGTCGTCCTATGATTCATCCCAATTGCCACATATCTCTTGCCAGCAGTCAAATGTTTTTTACCTTCGTGTCTTTGAGTGGTGCATCCAAGTAGGATCAGAGGAGTTGCACATCTCAAATGGTGATGCAGGAGAGCAGAGGAATTGAAGCGAGAGGATAGAATTTGTGAGAGACCGAACAGAGGAAGTCTCTTGCAACTTATGATTTTGGTGGAAGTGAGAGGAACAGTGGCTGCAAGTCTCTTGATTAGAGTTTTGAGTATTCATTGTGTACAAGAAGTTTGCTAGCATGTTGGATATTGCTTAGAGCCCCCTGAGGGTTGGATGCAATTGTGGGTGGCTCAACTGTTAATGGCCAAGAAATAAGCTGGTGATTCACTGGCCAAATACTAGAGAGGGGTTGTGGGAAGATTATTAAGTTATGCACTCAAAACAGATCAATCCTCCAAAATTCATCTGCCATTGTTTCAGAAAATTTGCATATAGACTAAGCACCTGATCTGATTTTTTTTCCCCCCCCCCTTTTTTTTTTCTTAAGAGATGATACTTCATTATCCATGAGCCCTTGATCAGCTTGTACCACCACAGTCTGTGCCTGGTTTGTGTTATTTTAGTAAGGCATTCATCATATTCAATTATACTAAGCATTCATCATATCCAGTTATAGTGATTGTGGTTGTAGAGAGATCACACATTGAACCATGCATGAATGCACCATGCGCCTAGAGGTGCACACATGAAAGTTAATTAACGTTATAAGATTAGTTCTCATTGAACATGATATTGACACTAAGGAAATGCGTAAATTTTTGGGCAATCAAAAACTATATAAGCTAGTGTATGCCATAAATTATTTTGCACAATGGACATTCACTGTGCATGATTGAAATCTTTTGTAATGGAGGCTGGAGAGAGCCTATATGACCATCACCTCCTTGGAATCAATTTAGGTTGCAAGATAGTGTGATTGCGATAGGTTTTCCACTGGCAGGTGGGAGGTGCTGTTGAGATCCCATGGCCAAAAGAACAGCACACAGGAGGCATTAAATCTTAACCAACCCTCACCTCCACCACAAAATTTTGCCTTTAGAGAAAGCAATTTTGATCACAAGAGGTTGCAATCTGAGGTGTTTCCCTCCTTTATTTAAAGGAATGCGACGACATATTTACAGAACTATTTGATCTGCCAACTGGCTTCTGAGATCTATTTTTCTTCACACACATTGACATAGTAATGCAGCAGTGCCTCTATATTTATTGAAATTAAGTGCATGCAGATAACTCTAATTTTGTGAGAGAACACTTGTTTTCTTTGATTTGTACTCAACTGATTTAGCATTCAAAACATGTGTTTCTTTGTACAAAGCTGGGAAGAGCTTGGTGGTGAGGGATCATCTTGCACCCGTGGCATTCAACAACATAACGAGGCTTGCATTTGGGAAGCGATTTGTGAGCTTGGAAGGTCTGACAGATGAGCAAGGGAAGGAGTTCAAGGCGATTGTGGCCAATGGCTTAAAATTTGGTGCATCACTCTCGCTCGCAGAATATGTGTCATGGCTAAGATGGATGTGCCCCATTGATGAAGATGCCTACTCCAAGCACAATGCTCGAAGGGATCGACTTACCAAAATCATCATGGAAGAACACACAAGAGCTCGCAACAAGAGCGGTGCAAAGCAACACTTTGTCGATGCTCTACTCACCTTGAAGGATCAATATGACCTTAGTGAGGACACCATCATTGGACTTCTTTGGGTATGCTGCTCTCTCATAGTCTGTTTATGTTCATTGTTCTCTTCACCTTCTAATCTCTTTTTTTCTTTGGTATAAATATGAGGTTCATAAGCTATTTATTCCTTTTTTAGAAAGGTATAAAAGGACCCAAGTTTATATCACCATGACATGTGGTATGAGTGAAATCAACAAGCCATTTAGCCATCCCATGCTCCCATTTCACGTCTAAATGGGTTTAAGTTCAAAGTTTCAGTCTGATGTAGCCCTTAAATCAAGGCCTATCTGAGATTATAAAGTAGGATCCCAACTCAACCTACATTGCAGACTTAATGATCAAAATCCAGGAAACATGGTAATGTTCTAACTGAAGTGTACAATCCATATGAAAGCTTAAGTCATCTTGACTCACAGCAAAACTTTTGCCAAGTCCAGTCTCTCTGCTGATCCTTATTTAGAGTTTATGAATAGAAGACTTTGATTCTTTAGTCCCTGATAGCTTGGATGCTCTTTATGTGCAGGATATGATCACAGCTGGAATGGACACAACTGTCATAACTGTGGAATGGGCCATGGCTGAGCTGGTTAGGAATCCAAGAGTGCAAGAGAAAGTTCAGGAGGAATTGGACCGTGTCATAGGACAGGAACGCATCATGACTGAAGCTGACTTCCAGAACCTCCCCTACCTGCAATGCGTGGTGAAGGAATCCCTGAGGCTGCACCCCCCAACCCCTCTGATGCTCCCCCACAAGGCCACTGCCAATGTCAAGATCGGAGGGTATGACATCCCCAAGGGATCCAACGTGCATGTCAATGTTTGGGCCATTGCTCGCGATCCACAGATCTGGAAAAATCCACTAGAATACCGGCCAGAGCGGTTCACCGAGGAAAATATCGACATCAAGGGTAATGACTTCAGAGTGCTGCCATTTGGTGCTGGTCGGCGGGTATGCCCAGGGGCTCAGCTAGGCATTAACTTGGTTGCTTCAATGCTTGGGCACCTCCTGCACCACTTCAAGTGGACATTGCCTGAGGGTGTCAAGCCACAGGATGTCGACTTGTCGGAGAACCCTGGGATGGTCACCTTCATGCATACTCCTCTGCAGGCTGTCGCCATACCGAGGCTTCCATCCAATTTGTACAAGCGTGTCCCTGTTGATATGTAAACATGCACTTGCTTTTTTTACCAACTCAATGTATGTTGTTTTGCTATGATGCTTGTACTGTTCCAGAAAGTTGATTGTATTCTGAAAATAAGGTTTTATAATGGAGAGTAGCAACTGCCAAGAGGAAGTAGTAGGTGGGTAAGTTCTTGTTTTCTATCTGAGAGTTCCTATCTTGTCTGGATGTTAATTGATCATCATTGAATTTGAACATTGGAGAATGCAATTCGAAGTAGCAGTTAATAGTTTTACTTTGTCAAGCTGTTAGGATGGGCAAGCAATGAAACATACAGTGCTGTTGGCCTTTTTCTTTTTTTTTTTGTCTGTTGTTTGTTGAAGCAAGCAGATGTAGAACAATAAGCATAGGTTGCATTTGCTAAGTTGATAGTTTGGAGATACTCAAGCATGCTGAATCTGAGCAGATATCTATTAAGCAAGTAGATTTTCTGGGCCTAAAGTGGGAATTGAATTCCAACTAAAGATAGAGTTGTTTCATCAACTCCAGAAGCTGACCCCTGCTGTAGCATGGTATCGCATTGCAATCATTAGGCTTGCAACATCCTCATGCTAGTTCTTGACAGATTTTGCTCAACTTCAAATATTAATTATGCAAAAGTTGTTCAGGTTTTGAAGCCTATGTTTTATGTTTTCAGTTTCAGATTGACATACTACAGAGGTGGTATCCTTTTGCTAATCTTGCAAGCTCAAATTTTATCACTCATGCCTAAGCTTTCACTTCAAGCACTGTAAGGGTCACAAGCTATTTCATAATATGCTGCAAGAATCTTTCCATCTCAGCAATCCTTGTGTGGCCTGTTAAGATTCTATCAATGGAAGAGATCATTCTGGTTTAAACTGATGGCACCTTCTTTGGGCAGCATGCATTCCTTTTCACTCTGCTGCTTCCCTTTGTTTTGAAATTGGCCTGCAACAGTCTATCCTTACACTGAGTATTCATTGATTTCAGCTGTCCCTCAAAGGTTATCAGGAAACTTTGATCCGAGAGGTTCAGTGAAGTCTTTTGTTACTCTCAAAATCAGTTGAAAAATCCCCTTAGCATCTCAGTGAGTAGCTAAACATTGATTAATATAAAGAGTTTTTTTTTTTTTTTTGAACAACCAAAGGTTGCATGCAGCTTCATTCATCTGATATTTATCCTTATCACCTCAGCAAAGATAGCTAACATGGATTTTTGTCCAAGAGTTTTTGAACAACCAACAGCTGCATGCAGTTCCATTCATGTAAACCGAGGGCGTATTATATTCTTACAGTGACCCAGGACCTCATCAAAGGCACTTGAATCAAATGTGCACTCTAGGAAAGCGTTCCCTTTTAGAATTTTTCTTGCAAAAAAATGGTTTGAATATCACTAAGCATCCATTTTCGTTTTTGTATATGTTGTATAAAAGCATCTCAACAATCAAATGAGATGTTGGGGAAAGTTAAGCTTCAAATAAATTGCGCTGATCTACACATTGTTTGGATGGTTTTCTAAATTTTGTTTTGGAAAAAAAGCATGTTTACTATGTTGAATTTTATTTTATATGAATCAAAACCCTGAAGGTTTACTCTGTTCAGTTTTTGGACTGGTTATTATACTACCTAACCTTAGTTAATCCTGAAGAGGAAATTGATTACATGAACAAACCCAAACCAGTAGGTGGTACGCGACCTTCTGGAGATTTCTGGTGGAACTGTGAGGATTGGTAGACATTGTCCAATTTTCCTGGGATTGTCCTCCCCTCTTTCAAGGGAATAGTTAAGTCTAAATAGATTTGATGCACTGGGTCAACAAATAGTTGTCGGTTTCTTTCGGATTTATTTATTTATTTATTTATTTTTGCCTGGAAAGGAATTTCTAGCTTCCATTTAATTTATGAAAATAAAATGGTAAAATATTTAGGATATGTTTGGCTTACCGTACAAGATTGGAGCGGCATGAAATTGTCAATCCAATTCTATAGAACTCCGAAACAAACGAGAGAAAGTTAGTTTGCTAACCCCATGATTTCAGATATAAAATCCTGCTCAAATGGTGGGGTTACAGATTGCCAAACCATTCATTCTTTCAGGTTTCAAACATGTGTCTGGATTGGATTCTCAACTCAAACTTATCCATTCCATCATACCAAATGCAGCGTTAAGTGAGTGATTGGATTTTTGGAAGACATTACTTTCTTCCTCAACTTAAACTTCTTATGAAAGATGTATTTGGATGCTCTAATCCTTAGAGATTTTAGTTAGTTTCGTTGATCTGTAATGTTTTTGTTCTTTATTGCTGGGTTTATATTCACCAGAAACAAATAAAAAACCAAATTTTTTAGGTAGGCTATTATATGAATAATCTAAAAAATGAGTTAGTAGTGTTAATTTATATAGGACTGAGGTACGGGAATAAGTGCATTAAAGCTATTCTTTCTCAGCAAGCCCTCATTCCACAATGCCTACGTAATCCCATTTAAACTCTTAAAAGAGATCAGAACCCTAACTTTAGGCAGCTCATACCAAAGACTTCCCTAATACATGGTAACCAAATCATCAAAGCCTCTATTTTATGTCAGAAGCACTTCACGCACACCAGAGTTATTGGTGTGCCCCCTGATGTCCAATGTCTTCCAATAGCTTTTCACCCCCAAGTGACCAGGCTTCTTTGGCTTGCTCATATCCTAGCATATATGCATGTACCATATATCTCATGATTATAATATATAAATTATAAGAGTCCCTATAAATTATTTAGATATGAATTATATGTGCTTGTTCATGTATTCATGCATCAGTAATTTTGGATTGCATGATAGACAAGCCACCTAGATTGGATTTCTGTATGGAATATATATTTTTTAAATCATATTTTGCTTGGCATACATAAAAGTTACTTTTGGTTAAATTGAATGGCTAAGAGAGAGGAGCTTGGACTACTCATATGATTTGAATTGCCACCATGAATAGGTACATAAAATTATAGATTGCTATCATGAATTGGTATGTAAAATCATAAATTCTAGACAAAAATATAAAGTATTAAAATCTCCGGTTATAAATAGGTATATCGTATTGAAGTTACCATCACAAGCTAGAACATAGAGCATGATTGGCTACCATAGGCAAAAACATGGATTGAATATTCCTTCCACTAAAATTATTGAGGTTTATCGGTCTATGACTGAAGTGAGATTATGGTTAGTACAATATTGGAAAGATAACTATTGTTAGATTTGAACATGTCAAATAGAGAGAAAACGGTATGCTATTTAGAAATGTTATTATATATGATATGTGAAATCATTTGAAATGATTAATTATAAAAATATGATATGTATTGAAAGGAAGAGGTTGGCTTTACTAATGCAGTTTGTTTGGTATGAAAGATTGTTCTTCTCCATAAAGCTGAGCTTTTCGATTCGCTTCTTAGACCTTCAACTTTGTTTGCCTCCTTTCATAAGTGCTCTGGCTAAATTTATTGATGGAAGAGGTAAAATTTCAGCTTTTGAATGTTGGTTAATTAAATCTCCTCCATGAATCAAGAAAGAGAGAGCTCAATTGGAAAGTTCCACGGGTACAAAGGAATTGGTAGGAATATGTTTTCCTACAAACTTTGATTCAATGTTGGAAATGAAGTTATATAGAAAAGTGGTTGAAGATTTAAGAAAGTGATGAAAGACAAACTCATTTATTCTTATAATATTGTATAAATCTTTATTTTTAGATATGTAACATATTGGTCATATATAAATAAAGAATAAAGAAGAATGTATTTATAAAAAATATTTTATATAATTGATAAATATGACTTTCAATGGCAATGACTCATGTCACAGTTGTCAAAAGGATGTATGCCAACAAAAGGGCTCCATTCTTGGGATATTCTCAAGGCTACGGAAAGAAGTATTTGTTCTAAAAGTTAGCTCTAACAAGCTGAAATAGTGAATCCTCAAATATTAGAAACATTATGTAAACCAGTTACTTCTTTCCTTGTATTTGTGAGGTATAAGAATTCTATGATTAGAATGGTATCAAGAAAATGGTAAAAAAAAGAAATTATGAAGCATATACAAAATAATTATATATTTTGATTCCACTTTTAGTATATCCTTTCATAAAACTATATTTATCATGGATAGTATTTCACCCTTGATGATTCTTTAATTAAATAATATCCTTTTGTTTTCCATGAATTCAAGCTCCAGTACTTGGGATATCAATTCCTATGAACATGTGCACCAATTAATACTGTTATCTTTGTATTTAATTTTTAGCATATAATAAGCTATTTGCTATTTGATTTTCTACGCATTGGGTAAGTATAGATTAGAGAGGCATCCGTGTGCATAGCACGCGCATTCGCGAACGTTGAACAAAGAATGCCATGAGAGCACGGTTGTTATTCAAATTCAAACCTTTGAATTATTATTATTATTTTCGCCCTCTTTATAACTCGAGCCCAAACCCTGCCCAAGATGAGGCCCAGCAACCGTAGATAAATACACGAAGGGGGGCTGTGGAACCGTATAAAAATACACGAAGAGTCGCTCCTCCCTCTCCACTGCTTCGTCGCCCGCTTCTTAGCGGTTCGAGACGACGGCGTTGGCCGACCGTCCGACCAAGAAGGCGAAGAGGCCAGACTCCAAATACTCTCTTTTTCTCTTTATCTTCTTATCGAACACGTCATGGACTCACGATGGCAACCTCCCTTCGTCTCTTACCAAATTTATTCTTCCTTCCCCTCCCGTGAAAGAGAAAACCCCCAATAGATTCCAGAAGTTTCCTTCGTTTCCTTCGTATCATCGCCTTCGCTCCGAGATTTCATTCATATAGTGGCCTTTTGGAGGATTCAAGGAGGAATCTTGGTTCTTTTCTCGCCGTGATTTGGAGTCATGAGGAAGAAGCTTGACACCCGTTTTCCCGCGGTGAGTTCTCTGTTTGTTTTGATATTTGGTTTGTTTTGGGATCGGATATTGCGATTTAGGGCTTTTTAGGAGGTTGTGCTATGCGGGTGGTCTTGTTTGGAGGGGTTCGATTGGTGGTTGTTGAGAAAAGGGGCTTCCGCGTCATGTTTTTAAACCTAGTTCGTCCCAAAGGAGCGTTTTTGATGATTGAATCATTGTTAGCTTGTATTATTGTTCCATGCTTGGCTTAGGTTGCTCAAAGTTTCTGGATAGTGGAACAAAAGGAGTTAACCATGATAGCTTAGATACTTGGAGGGAGAGGCTCCCTGAAGCTACTAGATTAGAAGCCTTGTGTTTGAAGCGATTAAGCGAAGGGAGTATAGGGAGTATGCATGAACTTGTTGAGTTAAATGATTAAACTTTGGTGGATGTGACAGTACAAAATAGTGAAAGCATAGCGACAAGTAGACATAAACCAAGCAGGACTGCATGTGAATATCATCAACCAAGCATGACTGGATGTGAATATCTTTCTCTTTTATGCTTTTCGCTTTGCCTAAGTTCTTTGATCCTTTCTCTTTACTGTTTTATATAAAAGCTTAAGGCTTTTTGAGTTTGTTGTTACAAGTTAATTTTGTCTATAGATAATGCCAAAGTCTTTCAACAAGTGAAACTGGACTATGCAATCTTCTTCCTGAGAAGCTATGAATGCTTCCTTTCACTTGCACAATGTTATCAGTGATGTAAATCCACTGCTTCAGAGATAGTGAAAGAAGATTGTAAAAGAAGAAGGGGAGGAAGGAGTGTGGCCATAAAGACATGTGAGAATCGATTGCACAAGAATGCTTTGGAAAGTGCCCACCTAAACCTCGTACCTCTTATGATTTCTAACACGGCCTCTTCTCTCTGTTAGAAATTATAACATGGTAAAGAATTATGCTTCACCATTCCAGCCTGAACAACTTTACTGAACCCTTGTTGACTCATAGGATACTTTTAAATCAATCTGCCACTCAAATCCCAATTTCTGTTTGAGCTTCGTGTTTGAAGCTAGTCCCAGTGATGTCAGCCTTATAGAATTCATAGTTCTAGTGTTTCAACCATTGTTTTGCTATCTATAATCCAACCGAAGTGACCCTGAATGCATTTGATGTAAAGTCTGTTTTGATTTCATGTTCTTCTTGCCAATACAGCTGAAACCAATAATTGACCATGTATTTGATGCTCTCACAATGTTGATGTTATGGTTACCACTTCTTCAGCTTATTGTGCTCTTAATCTTATACCCAAGTGTCTTAAGAGATTTTAAAATACAACCTTTGATGCATGATGTGTAGTGATAGGTACATGACATTAATTCACATGCTAACAAATTTAGGTACATAAGATTAATTCACATGCAAATGAATTGGTGTAATTAAGCGGTGATTGTTACCCTGTCAGAACACATGAAAGAAAGAAAAAAATCCTATCACTACATGCAGGTGAATTTTTCTGGATGGTACCTTATTGGACATGGAATTTGGTTCTGCATGAGGCTGACATTAACTTTTTTTGTTTTGGTACTTGTGTGCTTATGTGTGCATATATACACATATATTAAATGCAGGCATAAATATAATAATTTCTGTAGTTTTAGTCTCTATATAACGATTTAGGTAACTTTATATTCACAATCTTTTCATGTTGTATAAATACATCTATAAATGGCTCAAGATACCCTTTCGATTAGTTAGAGCTAAATTGCAGAACAATATAAGATGCATGCATCCTTTCTTCTGCATGCTGATTAATTGACGATATGACTAAAATATAGGCTATTTATTACCATATTTATGTAAGAAAACTTTTTTCCTAACCTTTTATTGATCATGAAGCTTAATCACATCATGCCAAATGAGATAGTGAGTATTTAATCTAAAAGCTTGGGCTTGAGTTTGTCAGGTCCACACATTTTGGAAATATATCGATTCACCTTGATAAACTCTGCAAATCAGAGTGTATGATCATGGGAAGATATGTTAAAACATGCTATCTTTCATGCTGAGCTAAGCCGGGATCTCACCTACTCTCCATGCCAGTGTTGTCAAGGGCATACCTTAGGCATGCCTAAGACGTAAGGCACAAGGAACCAAAGGTTTGGTGCTTTTTATACTCTAGAGCGTGCCTAAGGCATAAGGCGCTAAGAGTTGGGCACTTTTTATACCTTCAGCGAGATGTCTTCATTTAGGTACACATGAGGTGAAAAAAGCACGCGCTTTTAATTTGGTTTGAAACGCAAAAAAGGTATGTCTTTCTTAATGAGCTATATTTGTAATATTTTTTTTAAGTATATCATATTTATTATATTATGTTGACTTTTTGATGCACCATCCTATACACAATTATTTTTTTTACCCTATAGAAAAAGCTAAAAATTGAAAGATAAAGAAATGGAATACCAAAAATTATGCGATCATTTGAGAAAAAGAAGGAAAAACATTAAGAGCCTACAGATTTCAGCTAAGAGGAGGCTTTCCATTAAACTAATAGGCTAAATATATTACTATTATAATTTTTTTAGCTTTTTTTCTATTATGTATTATAAATCTTGCTTATATAAATTATTATATTATTTATTTTGAAAATGTGCTCCTAAGCACCTAGCCTCCAAGAATCCATTGCACTTAAGTGCGCCTAGTACTTTTAACAACACTACTCCATGCCTTTTAATATGAAATCTTACCTATGTGCTGCTTCCTTGCTTCTTTCTATGATGCCTTTATGTAATATTATATGTTCTTTCTCTTTCTTGGGTCCAATATCCATTGCAAACCTCTCTTCTTCTCTCTCTACACCCCAAACCCCCCCCCCTCCCCCACCAAGGCCTCAAACACCCTATAGTGAAATCCTTTATCAATTAGATTTCTTAGACAAAACCTTCAACCCAGTCCAGTCCAATTTGATCATATGGGATAATGGGATTAAATCTTTTGCAACATGCAAGCTATATTTACAGCATAGTGGAAAGATTTTTCTCTGGGTTCCATTATATGGCCAATAGGGATACATAATGAACAATGATATTTGCATTTAAATAGAGTGATAAAGCTGCTTCTTTATTCACTCAAGGGCTCATTCTCCAAGCATGAATTATAATCCATTGGCTATCTCTATTGGCCCTGCACTGCTCTCATTTTCTGGACTTCTAATTTTCATTAGCCCTACTTTTCCCTACAGTTTTTGAATTTGTTTATTATTTTTTTTCATGCCTAAGGAAAAAATGGAGTACTAATTGAGATTTTATGAGCATGTATAATGAATATTCAAGGATATTCTGTTATTGGAGATGTTCTCTAATTTTTGTTGAATGATTATGAAAATGAGGGGAAGGCTTCATTGATTGTTGACTCACAAGGCGGACCTTGAACAGTTGGGTTGTGCCTGATGGTTATGATTAGGTCTCAATATGTACATAAACATGTAGATTTAGATACACCTTTTTGAACATGAGCTACTTACACTTTTAGAACCATTCATGCAGCTAGTTTATATCCTTTTTCACTGTCATTCTCTCCTTCATTTCATTTAGACAAATGACTGATGTTAATTATGATATAGCATCTTAGTGTCGTTATCACTTGATCTACAACTGAATCCAGTAACAGCTTTTTGGTCAGTTTATGAGGTGAGTAAATTTTGTCCTTTATAAAGACTTTAATTCAACACTTTATGTTCTTGGTTGATTTTCAGGTGCAGCATTTTTTTGTTTAAGTTTCAACATGCTATTTCTTTATTATTATATGATTATTTTGTTTTAGGCATTGATCAATCTATCATGAGCCATGTGAGCTGACATATGGTATTTGTTCGCAGTCTCGGATAAAAAAGATCATGCAAACGGATGAAGATATTGGGAAGATTGCATTGGCAGTTCCTGTTTTAGTATGTGAGTTCTTCTGATCACTTGATTGGCATAATTAAATATTACTGAATGTTAGATTACTTTCCATTAATTGACAACCAAAATTTTCTTGTAGCAATTTTTTGCCTATAGAAGCTTTGTGAATATTATTGTTATTTTTTTCATATGCCAAGATGAACATTTTAGTAATAGCACTTAGAGGTCTTAATTGTGCAATGTGAATACTGTGGATGTTTATGCACACAGATCCACATAAGTATAGATAGATAGAAATACTTGCAGACATGTCTATACCCATGCAAGTAGACATACAGGGTCCATCCATCCATCCATCAATCCAATCCATATGTATTTTTGTCCTGAGGTTATCTCTTTGTATGATATGTTTATTTTGAACTTAGATGTGTATTTTTGTTCACTGAACATGAATAATAATTTTGCAGCTAAAGCATTGGAATTGTTTCTGCAAGATCTTTGTGACAGAACATATGACATCACTCTTCAGAGAGGAGTGAAGACAGTGAGTGCTTTGCATTTGTAAGTGACATTGAATTCGTTTAGTTAATCATGGACTCTTTAGTGCTCTCTCTCTCTCTCTCTCTCTCTCTCTCTCTCTCTCTCTCTCTCATGCATGTTTATGGATCATTGTAGATCTTGGAATTCTGTTGAGTTGGAGATTACATATCTGTTAGATGTTAAAAAGTGCATAATTATTTTTACCCATGAATTGAAATATATATATATATATATAAGTTTAAAAAGTAAAAAATTTTAAAATAATGTCAAATAACATAAGTTAGAGCTTTTTTCCTTAAAAATGATGAGATGATGTATTTAATTAGCTTGACATTATAGTGGAATATGAGAACATTACTGTCAACTCTGTTTTGGACAATGTACTCTACATTATGGACCCATATTGTTGTTGTTTTTGCATAAGCACAACCATGTGTTACATGAGGTGTTATATGTGAAGGATGGATTAGGGTATTCATCAGCATGACAAATCTTTATGAAAAGGATACAATGCAGTTGGGATTCTTGAACAAATAAATATTTTCATTACTAATGTTAAGAAAGAATGCATGAAACATTATCGAATATCAAGATAACATGGTTCATACTCTACAGTATATATTTGATAATACAAAATTGAAACTAAGCATCCATTATGTCCATCAATAAAGGTGAAAAGAACCCCTTTTCCTCATTCATAGATGTATCTGGGAAGTATCCTGGATATACTTGGTTAATATTCAAAGTTTATTTCTGATTTTAAGAAGTGGGATCCTGATGATAAGATACAATACTTACAGTAGCGGTATTTGGGATGTACAAGTATCTACTATGTGTTGGATATCATTGCAACTTACTAGTTGAGGCCTTGTGGGCTGTTATTTCAGTGTTGATTTTCAAGCTTGAGTTTCCTGTGTGGTATTAAACTACAATGTGCCCCCTTCCCATTGTGAGTTTGTGCTTTGAGAGGTATTTTTAATTTTAGCTACTTAATCCCATCACCCCCCCATCCCCCCCCTTCTCTCTCTCTCTCTCTCTGTAAGTTCAAGTATCATGTAATTTACCCTCAATTTTTAAGCCTGGCTTTCTTCAAACTCATTGCCTCTTTGTTATGCACTAGATCATCTCACCATGTTTTGTCGTTCGTTTTTTAGCTTCAGACGGATGGTAATGTTGTTCCATTCTGCTTACAAGCATTCCGCACTGGGCAAGCCCACCCGCAGCATCTCGCTTCTTCTGAGGCAAGGCCCCTTTAATTGGGTGCTGGAAAGGTGCTAAATATGTGCACCTTTTTCAAAGCACAGGCACACACGAAGGCATTCTCCGCAAACCTAAATATGAGCATCTTGATTAACATCCAGCCATTGTTTGTGTTAAAAGGAAGGAGAGGGAAAAGAAACAAGGGAAAGAAAGAAGGAATTTGTGTGGAGATCTTTCAGTGGTAAGTCTCCACCTTTCTTCTTCTCCTTCCTCTATTTTGTTATCTTTTTCTCCTCCTCCTCCTCAGTCCATCAGAAACAGGGATGCCGCAGCTTCTTCTCCTTCTTATACTCCTCTCTATCTACTAATTGAATGTAATATATGTTGATTTATTAATGTGACAGAAGAAACACAGCTTTTTTTTTTAACGTTCCTGCTTCAGAATATTCAGAAGGGCCACTGCCCTACCATTAAATTTCATTACATGGAAAGATTCCCTTCTTAGTCTTTTTTCCCTCATCTTTTTCTTTTGTGGTTTGATTACTGGTCATACCATGCCCTAAATATTTTGCTCCCTTTTTGCATTGAATGCTTTTTAGTCTTAAATCTTATATACACATTATTTGTTTCAGGAAGCAGTGTGTGCATAGTTTTAATGTGTTCGATTTCCTGAAGGACGTAGTGAGCAAGGTTCCAGATCTGGGTATTTTCGATGCTGGTAGTGATGACAGATCTGCGAAGAGAAGGTTCGTAGTGTTAATTTCATAATATTAAATATTAGATGCAATTGGACAACTTTAATATTTGTATCACCATTGTTATATTGACAAGTATTGCATTTTCATCCAGGAAAGCTGCAGATGATGACAATGATAGCGAAGAGGTGTCAAAGCGGAGGGCTGTAAGTCTACCCTCTTTTATAATGTTCAACAAGCACCTTTTTTCTGTCTTACCACACTTCTTATGTATCATCCACCTATTATTTGTCAATTTTGTGCAAGATTTTCATATGGCTAAGTGCTTTGGTTTTGCAATATCATATATACTTATGGAACAATCATTATCATTTTGGTAAACTTCATTTATGATTTGCACTCATTAAGATGCTATGATTTATTTGCATTTTCTTCCTGCACATTGATATTGTCTCTCATTTCTTATGAAATTGTAGATCATCTAATAGATGTTTTTTCACAGCAGCATGAGGCAGCAGGTCACAGTGGCAGTGGCAGAGGACGGGGTCGGGGACGTGGGAGAGGACATGGCACCCGAGGTGCTCGTGGTGTCGATAGGAATGGTGCTCATTATGATAAATATGAAGATGACGTTGGCACCTCTCTTCAAGATAGTGACAGATCACCTCATATGAAATCTGAAATAATTGACGACAGCTTGGGTGCAAGAGAATTAAAGGAAACCACCGTTAGCAGTAGTGATACAGGTGCCACTTTCCGAAATTTTGACTTGAATTTGGATTTGGATGAGAATGGAGACACATCTACAGCGACAGCCACATCCTTGGCTACCACCACCACAGCCACAGCCTCTGCGACAAATCATGAAATGAAGCATGAGACAGATCATGAAATGAAGCATGAGGAGTATCCAGGCTGGTCACTTGCTGAGATGAATAAAATGGCCATTGATCCCATTCAATTTGCATTGTCACACCAAAGATTAGATGAAGAGGAGGAGGATTATGATAATGAAGAAGGTTGATCAGCGTATAAATCACATCTTTCTAACAGATTGATAGGTAGATCTGACTCCAGCAAAGATGATGGCAGCTGTCCTCCCTCTTGAGACAATTGAAACTCCTTAATAAGATCTCAGGGAACAGAATGAGTGATGTTTAAACTCCGTGCACGCTTTGGGGTGGTAATGTCAAAAATGTGTTGGATTTTTTTATTAACTAATTATCACAGGAAAAATTCATTTCGCTTAATTGTTCTGATCCACATGCTTGATTCAGGCGCTGCAGAAACCTTATCAACATGAGCATAGACAGGCTATGAAATCAAGTAGAACAAGTTGTTTGAGTCGGGCGTTTAGATCATGTGTGATTCAATTTTGCTTGAATTAATATAGGTTGGGCTACTTAATCTTGTTGGTTGAGGGTGCAACTGGGTTGTGGTTGGCTTGCTTTTCAACTTATAGTCTGATGAACTTTTTATTTATTACTGTTATTATGTGTAATGGGTGAACTCTACTTTGTTAGGTATAACAGTTACTGATTTGGATTCCCATATGTACAGTTATAATATTGATTCCCATATGTACATGGGATTGGTGATTATCCAGAGCCTACGTAGCGATCTTGAAAGAAAACGCCTACAGAGCGATCTTGAAAGAAAACGCATGCGTGCTACAATTTCTGTTAGACTAACTTAGAGCATATTCATATACACCCTATTTGTCCAAATTCTTTACTTTCTTTGGAAGGAATAGGATAAGTGCTAAAATTGGGAGTGAAATCAAATCTATTATAAGTTTATTGCTCTATCCTTATATGCAGAACATAATTTAAAAAGTCGATAAAACTTTAATCAAATCTATTATAAGTTTATTGCTCTATTCTTATATACAGAACATAATTTAAAAAGCCAACAAAACTTAAAGTTCTGACACCAAAATTGTGAGGTTTGATATTAATATCACTTATGTCAAACTTATATTAAGATAATAAGTTATATTATAATATTAATTTCTTATAATATTATATAACTTCATATCATATTATAATAATAGTGTCATACTATATTATTATAATAATTTTAAAATTATTATAACTGCTATAATAATATATAATATATTATTATGTAATATTAAATTTAATATTATATTATTTATTAAGATTAATACATTGTTACATAATTTTTATAATATTATAATATTATAATATTAAATTTATTAGTATATTATAATTTAATTTAATATTAAGAGCAATATATTTCTTTAAGTTAGTGAAATGAAACTCTGCCGTTCTCAAATAAAAGCGATGAAATGCTCATTCTTTTAAGTAAAAAAATTTTTATTTAAAAATAATAGTAATTCTGACTTTAATTTATACTTTAGATAATTAAACAATAAAATGGAATGAATATCGAAAACGTGATTTTATTCCAGCATTGTTCTCAGCCAAAAAAAAAAAAAAAAAGAAAAGAAAAGAAAAGAAAAGAAAAGCATGTGTGTTGTTACCTCTGTCAACTGACATAAAGGATATTCCTATACTCTCATTGTCCAAATTTTTCAGTTTTAGTGGTTTCATGGGCAAGTTTATCCGCTTTTCAAAATTATATTCGCAGAATAAATTAAACTTTTCGTTGAGCTGCATTTCAAAATTATCTTGTACTTGGTCTACGAGATGAGTTGCAACAACTCGATTAGGTGTTAATTAAAGAAATATTTTCATTCTTCTTTCTTCTCTACCTCTCTCTCCTCCCATGCCTGCCGCTTGAGACCCTACCCACCGCTGCTCTCGATGCCCCTGCCCTTCTGCGCCAACTTTGAGAGGCCTGTAGCTCCCTCCTTCACCTCAAATTTCGACACTGCAGGCCTCTCCTCCTTTCCTTCCCCTCTCCTCCTCGGCCATCCGCTCCCTTCCAATGGGTGACTAGGTCCATGCCCAGGCCATCGTCGCCAGGAGTTTCAATTTTGACTTCTTCATCTCAAGTATCCTTATCTTCATGCACATTGAGTATTCTGACCCCTTACCCGCTTACACAGTATTCGACAAATTGTCTGTCAAAGACGTCCCTCTTTTCTTAAACCCTACTCCAAACACACGAACCAAGCTTCCTTATAAATTAGCTACTGTAACTTGAGTTGCAGTGCAACTTAAATTTCCCTTCAAAACAATCGGTCGGTCGCCAAGATCAACAGTTGCGTTCTTTGTTGACCATCCTAGTAGCTACAGTCTACTCCCATTACTTGCCCTCTTGGATCAATTGCCATGTGGCATTCATCTTGATCATACACTTGACCATCATATGCTGGTAGAATTATAGCGTAAACACTCATCTTCGTTTGTGCCATGAGCAATATATTATCAGCCATGGCTTTCATGCTGGCCATATTATGTAGGTAGATAACAATGAATTATTTCAATGCTTATCACCTCTCTCTCTCTCTCTTCTTAGGGTTGGATATTATGTAGGTAGATAACAATGAATTATTTCAATGCTTATCACCTCTCTCTCTCTTCTTAGGGTTGGAATTCTCTGCTTGGTACCATAGAGTGTGGTGCACATCTTCGCCCTTTATTCATGGATGAGCGATGAAAATTTTTTCTGATTAAGTGGTGGGGCTCATCATGAGTGAAAAGCCATCACTCATTCATGGATAAGAAGCAGAAATGTGCGCCGCACTCTACTGTGCAAAGTAAAAGATTTTGGTCCATTTTCTTATGCAACATTTATGTGCAGGGATTGTCACATCTGGCATGGCTTAACTTTCAAGGATTAGTGATACATAAAATATGGTGCATCTTTGCTTCAGCCTTCAACCCTCTAATGATGGTCGGAGTTGCTATGATGAGATCTTTCATCCTTGCTGAAGATATACATCTGCGTGCAACCTTGCCAATTGTTATGCAAGAAAAAGAAGACAAATTTCCTTCTCTTTCTGAGAAATTAGTTTTAAGTTCCATTGTTACGAATACTTTATGCCTTAAAAAACAACGCTCATGCTAATATTATTGAGAATATATATATTCTCTTGGGTGGTGAGTTTTTGAGGCTATCTTAGCTTTGGTGCGTAAGCTGGTGCCCGTAAAGGATTCAGACTCTGCATGGACTGCTCCACTTCCCATGACCAGACCAGTGGCAGCCAGAGCTAGCAGCTCAAGACTTTTTGCCACAGCAAATGCCTGATTTTTAACCATATTAGTTACCGTTTTTAAAGGTTAGAATATGTATGTATGCATGCATGTAAACAGATATATGTTAGCATATTTTTTGTTTATTTCATTTCTTCAGCTTATGATCTGAGGCTCACATTGTAATTTTGTTTGTAAGGATATTGCGAGCATTTTCATTCTTTGCACATTAGTTAGCCGCTCATATCTACCATTGTTTTTCTTTTATTTTTGGGCAAACATTGTTTCATCTCTTTAATTCTTTATGTACCATGCTAATTCTTTTCTTTTTATTAAATCTTTGCTATTAGCCATCTTTCTACGCCAGTTGTTAGGGATCGCAATTTCATTCCGACTCAATTAGAATGAAAATTTTAAACTTTGAATAGAATTGAAGCAAATTTTGGAAAAACCCAAAAACACTTTTATTCAAGAACGGATTGCAATGGAGCCGATATATATACTCTTCATCCCAAAACCCAAACCATCCCCTTTCAAACTATATATATATATATATATATATATATATATATATATATATATATATATATATATTTATATTTATAGTCCCACTCAAAAATCCAAAAGTTGAATGATCTTGCTTTTAAAAAAATAAAAATGAAAAGAAGACAAGTAAAAAGAAGAAAAAAGAGAAAAGAAAAGAAAGGTAGGTATAATTATAAGAATAAGGCGATAGTTTTGCTCGGATAGAATGGTGCTTGCTGACAGTGATATTACGTCACTATAGTAGGTCACTAGGCTATTCTTAAACTACTATTTTATTATATTTTATTTTATTGGGCACCTTTATTTTTTGGAAAGATTTAACTTTTGTTATTTTGGGAGTTGAGAGGACATTATTTATACTTCCTAAAAACTTTTTTTCTTTTATCCGTTTCAATACATCAAAAACATACTCATATTTATATAGCCTTTTTTAATAGTAATTAAAGATTTGATGCTGAGTTCTTGGCTATCCGTTACAGGGTTTAATAATTTTATTTATATTAATCATGGTAGATCTACTTGATTTTATATATAGGATGTATTAGTTCTAATTTGTATGCTTTATAGAGTAAGCAAGTGCTCCCTATTCATAAGTACCGGTTTTAGGCTCTCTATGTTTAGAGAGTTAATATGTTTTTTAAAATCTAGTTAGGTGGTAAAATATATGAAAAAAAATTAGAAATGGAGCAACGAGGTAAGGTCGAGGATCCCCATTCCCTAAAAGATTGAAGATAGGTGCTACATTTGTTATCCCAATAGGATAGGGGGTAAGGACAGAGTGAGTTATAAAAAATCCGATTTGGGGTCATCGACCTGCTCTATTATCATTCCTAGTGGATTATAGAAAATCCGATTTGGGATTACCGACCTGCTCTATTATCATTCCTAGTTATGCCTTAAATTTGATAAAGTTTCCTCTTAGCTCCACGTTGGCTCCATCTTCTTCCTCTTTCTCAGCAGCTCCACTCTTCATGGCTACTACAATGAGGTAACATTCATTCAAGATCCATGTGTTTTGAAAGTTGCATCTGAATGTTTATCTTAGAAGACTTGCAGCATGTTTCATGAGAAAGGGAGGAAGATCTGTCCAAAATAAATTATCTAGATCCAAATAATTGGAACTTCTAGTGAAGAATAAGTAATATATTGAAGACTGTCTGAAAACAGCCCATCCATCTAGTGAAGAATAGGAAATCCTTTTTGTTAGCTATTTTTGTTGGCTCAATCTTTTGGTGGTTCTTAAATTATTGATTTGTAATTTTGGGTTAGCGTGGAATTGTGAGATGAAAAATATTGGGCCAGGGAAATCCAACTTTCTCCTCATGGTATCAAAGCTGATTGATTTTAGTTGGTATCATATATGTAATAACTTCAGCTCAGCTTTTTGATGGAACTTTAACAGGGAGTGGGAGTTCATTTTGACAGGCTTATTAGACTTGGTTATGAAGAAACTGATTAAATAGCCTAAGTTTCTGTTGGAGAGAACAAGTCTTACTCCTTTGTATTTGGAGTCCCAACAGTGACAATGCCCATCTGATAATGTCACTACCATCCATCCATCCAATTGCAATAGCAGTAGAAAAAGCAATGCAAAGAGGAGCTAACTTCCCATCTTGTGAATTGCTTTTTGCAAATTAGGATGGAAATACTCCAACTAGGAAAGTTAGGAATACAGCTTTAGATGAGAGGCCAACTAGGATCCTCTAATCTGATTACAAATCCATAATAGCAATATGCACAACATATGAATTACAAATGAATTACAAACAGAATAATAGCATCCATCCCTTATATAGCATGGGATTTAGATAGGTCTTAAAAACAATCCAGGACATTTTATTGGGCAATCCATCATACATACATATCTTAGTGAATACCAGAGTCTGAATCCTGCTGCCTCATCTGAATCAAATGGAAGGTTCCTTGCATAGTCATATCTTCTTCCACCTCAAACTTCTCTACCTTCTCTCCTCTCTTAACTTCAAGCAGCAGATCAAACTTGGCAGAATTTTCAGTCTTCTGAAAGAGGAGAAAATGAGAAACGATGGTAAATTTTCAGCACTTGAAAATTCTTTTCAGTAAATATAGCTTTGAAACACCTAGCAAAAGAAATCAATGATGAAGGAATAGGAAGACATAAGGGCCACAAAAGCCAACCTTGGCTTTTGCCGAAAGGACTTCAAGCAGTTCATAGGGGAACAGAGAGTTAGACATTTGTTGGATGGATTTTACAGCATGAGATGCTGCATCTTGTATGATAGGATCCTGCGTTGGCACCATCAGCCATCCAGGTTCATGCCCATCTGGAACATGACCAATCTCATTATGACTCTTATCATTCTTAGCATAGTACGACAAAATTCTACCAATAAGGTGGCACATATGGTTCTAAAAGTCATGTATATGACAGTTTGATTCATCCTGGATGCACCTGATTTCATATGATAGCATCGACTTCACAAACAAATTTTCTCTATCTCAAAAAAAAAAAAAAAAAAAAAAAAAAAATCATATACAAATTTGTTTCTTCCTCTTGGAAACTGCTCCATTGTTTTGTAGCACTGTCAAGGCTCTTATGCTCTTCAGAGCTTTTTAAAGGGGCAAAACATGAAGTAAAACTTTGGTTCTCCTAGAACCCCAATGAGTCACTGTGGTGATGTTATATATTTATAATCTTGAAATTCAACACCTAAACATATTATACCAACATGAAGACATGCATAGATGCACAATTGGTCTTAAATATGTGAACCAGATGGACAAAAGAAGCACCAATTAAGAACAAAAGAGGTGGAGAACTGAAAATATGCAATAAAAAACAATAAGGGCCTATTTATGAAATGAATAAATGCAATTTTACATAGAGTCATCAGCCATGGAAGACCCAATAAGTATTGAAACCAACATCCTTTTCAATAGAAATAATCTTAATAATAGTTGTAACCAAGAAATTGGTTCACAACCAAATCATAACTCCAGATGTGCATCCACTCAACATTGGACTATATCTTAATATAATCCTAATCTTATAGGATCCTTAAGCTACATGTTTTGAACTTCTGCCTCTATAAATGATTTTTTTTGAAAAAAGAAAAAGAAAAAGCATTTGTCATTGATGATGCTTGAAGGTTTTTTTTTTTTTTTTTTTTTTTTCTATATATTGTTCTATGCACAACAAAACAAATGTACCAGTCGAAACAGAAGGCTTCATTAGCTGTGATCAATGCCTCAATGATCACATGTAAACCAAAAAGGAATGAGATCCTAATGAAGTTACTCATCCAAACTTGGAGTTGAAAAAAAAAAAAAAAAAAAAAATTGACTGCGGGTGAGATCAGATTTACCTTTGGGAGTATCATTCTCCGAAGAGCAGTCACCCAACGGAGCAAACTCCTGAAGCTCCTTAAACTTCATCCAGGGTTTGACCCAGACCTTGGCCTCATACAGCTTCTTCTTTCCTCCATCGATTACCTCAATAGTTATATAGTAAATAATTCCAGAAACAACTTGCTCTTTGACCTTCACAACCCGAACAAACTCAAGAAGCGCATTCTGTACCAAAAACACCAAATAAATCCAAGGAAATTATAGCACAACAATTAACAATTTATATGCATAACTGTAGTATAGAAGGTGGAATAGTTATTCCCCAAATTATTCGTATCTTTGGTTGGCGAAAAAGAGGCAGTAAAAATGAAGGCTTTATGGCTAGAATTGCTTATTCCAGCCTTCCCATGGAATAATTATTCTTAGTATAAACAGGTTAGACGAAAACAACTACCATTCCTTGTTTTGTTTTATAAAAATAAAAGGACTTGGATAATTAACATGAAGTCCAATAATCTATAAATCAAACCCAGCTAAGACTAGTGATCAAGCCTATATCTAATGGAACAAAGAGAGGATGCTAAGTCCTTACCGTCTTCTTGTTGTTCTCTTCCACGGCGAAGCGAGCGAGTTCTTCGATCTCGACGCTGTTCTCGATCTCCTTCGCGTCATGAACTCCTCCAGGCAAGGCGGCCATGGCGATCGCAAAGTATTCACCCACAGAATAACCAAGACAAATAGCGGTGCACACAAAGAGAGCAAGATCGAATGCTTTGGCTTTGTTGATAACTTTATGATGCCGTGGTCTCCCCTTTATAACCACTCCTTCCTTGGATACCTCGCTAACAAGTGGGCCCCACTCCAGCTATGACCACGACTCCGATGGCCTTTCACGACGTCAAAAACATTGAACCGTGGGATTCTGCGGCGAAGTTTCTATGCGGACTTCGCGGCGAAGGTTTCTCTCCGTTCAATTTGATCACGTGAATTCAAAAAAAAAAAAAAAAAAAAATTCTGCAAACCCGTTGTTAAGTCTCGCTCGTTTCTAACGGGGAGCAATGGGAGTAACCAAAAACCATTACCAGTCCAGCTTGACTGGTTGGATTGGTTCCATCCTGAGTGCTTTAGGATTGATGATTCCATCAGAACGTTTCTTAGTTCTAAGACCCAAGACTCAATTGTAAATTTTTTTAAAAAAAAAAATATTTACAACTCTATTGAAGATATTTAGTATTTGATTCATCAATATATATATATATATATAGTTAATACAACTAAAAAAAATTAGTTATTAGATATTATATATTTTTTAAAAAATAAATAATATTTATTAATATTATAAGTTTTTAAAGTATTTTTATAACAGTTCTTAACTTTTTATCGTAATCAAAAAAATAATTTTTATATATTAAAAATAACAAAAAAAAAAAAAAAAGAAACTAACATAAAAAAAAAAAAAGAAAAGGTTCTTTATGAAATTTGTTCAGAATCGATTCAATCTAATTGATTTGATTGTCAATTGGCTTAAAAATAGAATTGATTCGGTTATAGAACTTATCTTTATTGGATCGAATTTGGTTTTGCCTTGAACTAATCCAACCTGACCAACGCGCATTGGCTGCGCTTGAACCGGACCAAATTCTGGTTTGTAACTCTCGGGGGAATTGTCGGGAGCAGCATAACCGGGAGACCAAATTCCGTGAGCTAGCCGAGGTTTTGAGGTGGAGGGATAAGGGAGAGGACTGGCCTTAAATTCTAGAAGATTTATTGGCTTCAGCTCATGCCGTGATGAGACATCGCATCCAAATCCAGTAACGAGGAAGTCCGGTCAAGGTGGGTTAAGTATCATGCATGCAACGTCCCGCTCGATATGCTTTGAGATGCGTGCATAATATATATATATATATAGATGCTATGATTCATGAAACATCGCAACATAGCGTATTTGCATCCATTTTCAAATGGCGTTTAACAATTGAGTTGTATCCAAGAGTCTCTGTCAGCTGGAACATTGCTTCAAATAAACTTGTGGATATAAAAGAATGGTCCTACCAAAATGGAACAATTCAAACATTTTAAGTGTTCTTCTTAGAAAGAGACACGTGGGTTATTAAAGAGAGAGAAGATTCAACGAATTAGGGGCTTCCGTCCAAATCATTTAAACTTATCTTACAAAAGGATCTTTTGACTTTGCCTCTCTGCAAGTGGGTTGAAAGAATACTTCTGATCCACAAACTTCTGCTTAAAGTTCATTTAAAGTTTTCATTGTCACAATTTAGTTTACCATGATGGAATTTCTGATATTGAAATAATTGACGTGTTATTCTGATGTAAATAGATAAACTGAATGACAGAACGATAGCTATTTCATCAATTTTACCTGATCCCTTATAAAGAAACATTAGAAATATAATATTCTTAAAATATGAGAAATTAAACTGTAACAATCAAAAGTTTAAAAGCTCAAAACAAATTTTGAGTGAAAGTTTGAGGATTGATAGTATATTTTTTAGCTTGTATCATATGAAGTCATTTGTGTAAGAAAATTGCATTTTAGGTTTTATAAGATGACAGAAGGTTAGGGTAGCAAATATTGCTAGATCTCACCCAATCCTATTTGAGTCACATTTGAACCATAAGTCTTTTTCAGTTCTTATTTGACATAGATCAAATATTTTGATCTAAATTTTAAATGAGCTGGACATGAAACATAGCTTTAACCCGACTTAAAATATAAAGATAAAGATTTATTTGAGTTAGAGTAACTTGGATCAAATTGAGCTATGATCCATAATGTCAACTTAATTTTTTTTTTAAATGATTAATCTTTTTAATAGAATTATTTAAATTGTTTTCAGATATGTATTGATAAGATTTGTAAGGATTAGATAACGATATGTTGGTCTTGGTTAAACATTACAACACAAAATAAGTTCCAAGAGTCTTGACCGAAATTTAGGCTACGAAAAATATGTATCCCTAGATTTTATATGGAGTAGTCCTAACTTCCCCAACCATCCTAATCCATTGCCACAATTTTGAGTGAACCTTTTTTTTTTGGGCCGTTGCTTGGCATCTCTTTTCTTCACGCTTGCACTTGCTTGATCCAAACTTCAGTGGAATACCAGCATCCCTATCATCTCTCTGAAAACTAAATAATTATTTTTTGAGAAACAAATAAATACACTTAAACTCAAAATAGACGCAACTTCTATGAGCTTAGCATTGTTAGAAACGAGTACATGTAGTTCTTTTACTTTATTTTTTTAAAAAAAAAGAAAAATAAGAGAACGAATCTATTTTTATTAGCATTTGTGCCGAAAGAACTTGTTAGCGTTCAGCTTAAGGTTAGAAGGTTAGTTAAGTTCAAGATGAATAGAACATGGGTCCTATTTTTTATATAATACTGTAGATCTTTTTTAAAAAAATACATATACAATCTTGGCCTTGAGGATAACCTGAAATATTTTTGAAGAGTTCAAAAGAGTTTCTGGAAAGGAATCTTCAATTTTTTTTTTTAATAAAATTTTTGTTGTTTTGAAAGCCTTGCTTGAATCAGTCCACTCACATCATTGACACTGAGATTGGTGATTGGAACTCTCAGCAGCGGCCGATCAAATCTCGCCTTTCCAAGTGAGCCATGAGGTGTGTGACCAAGCGAAACAGGGCACGTCTTTCCTGTTGTCGCTTGGTTGAGGCCGAAGCTTGGCGTTTACGTGGTGAAAACAGCGGAACAGGGGGGCTGTTCTCTCTCTGTTTCGCATCAAGCCATCTCTCATGGTCGAGCGGCGGAGGAAGGAGGCCATGAGGGCTAATCCACCGAAAGCGTCAGGCAGCCAAGCGCTAGTCCACCGAAAGGGCCGGGCAGCAAAGGGCATGGCGAAGAGAATCGGCACCCAAGATTAACTCGACAAAAATCAAATGCTTATGGTAAAAGATGTGCTATATAGTCTGGTTGGTTGTGGATTTTTTTTTTTTTTTTAAGGATAAATATACTTTACCATAAAGGAAGGTCTGATTTTATTTTGCCCAACTGTGATAAAAGTGTCACTTAATCCATTCAAAATTAGTTTATGCCTATGGCTATTTACTTTCATTACCCATCTTGCTCTTAGAAAAAAAAAAAAAAAAAATGAAGGACCGATAAAAGGGATAGAAAAGATAATCAGCGATCAATTTTTTTTTAATTTTTTTAAAAAATTGATAAAATTTTACATTTTTAATATCTTTCATTCTAATTTTTTAAAACAAAAAAATATGAGATGAAGATCTATGAATCAATAATTTTATTTTTATCTGCAATAAAAAAATAATGATTTCATGCAATTTTTCTTTATTTAAATTAAGAACCACGATCCTCTATCTTCGAATTCAAAAGTCTTATCGGTAAACAAAGAAGCCCTCAGCAATCTCATGAAAATAGAACATCTTAAATTAAAAAATAAATTTTTAAAGTACATATTTAATATCAATAATTTAATAAAAATAGATCTCAAAAAATATAAAAATTTATTATTTTTTTAATAAAATTTGATTAAAATTAATTCTCGGATAATCTTCTCCATTTCCTTTCCCTTTCCCTGCATTTCTTTATGTTTCTCCATTATCTGAATCATTTTATAAGCATAATAAACCATATAAACTTTCAGATAGGTAACGGCAATAAATGATCAGACGAAAACTGACCTCAGATGTGGAGTAAAGTGTATTTTATTTTATTGTATTGCTGCATTGATTGCCGGATCTTTTTGGAAACCGAAATATTTCTGTTTATTCTCGAGGGGAGGCCATTGGTTTGCACGGACATAATTTGCGTTCTTAGATTTAAGAATTTATATTCCTTCTAGGCAAATTATTGGTGCTTTGTAACATTGTATGCATAGGTGGGCCATATTGACAGAAACCCAGCCTGCACTTGAAATATAATTTGAGATCAATAATACAAGCCATTAATCGTTGCAATGTATATATACTCAACTGTATATGTATCTGATAAATTACTTAGCAAGTTAAGAACCTAAAGAAATCATATATAAACCATATGTGTATTAAGGTTATATAGTCGAGAAATGTTACACTAAAAATTTGAGGACCAAAAGTATATTTTAATCTTAAAAAAAAATATATATATATATAGAGAGAGAGAGAGAGGGATGATAAATAAAAGAAAATTTGTATTATATGAAGTCATCTGCATTAAAAAATTATATTTTAGGTTTTTAAGTGACAACAAATGATTAGGGTAGCAAATATTGCTAGATCTCATCTAATTCTATTTGGATTACTGGTCCTTTTTAGTCCATATTTGTTATGGATCGAATATTTTGATCTAAATTTTAAATGGATTGAACAAAGATCGAGGTTTTAATCCAACTAAAAAATATAAAGATAACGATTTGTTCGAGTTAAGATAACTCAGATCAAATTAAGGTTCTAAAAATTTTTAAAATGATTAATCTTTCTTACATAATTATTTAAATTATTTTTATAAATATTTTAATAAAATTTGTAAGGATTGAATTTGATATGTTGGTTTAGGTTAAATATTATAATGCAAAATAATTTAGGTTAAATATATCATTTTCGGGTCATGGATGTGGACCGGTGAGTGGATATAAGTCCAAAGAACCTTGGCCTAATTTTAGGATGGGAGAGAAATGTGCATAGATTTTATATGTTGTGGTCCTAACTTCACCCAGCGAATCTAATCCATTGCCACTTCTATAAATAATGGTCCTCTTGGTGTTCTTAAAATTATTTATTCTATTTTTTTATAAGATGATGTGGGTTAAGTTGATAGATGATCAAGGTTCGAAAAAGACATCAAATGCTCATATACGGATGACAATGAATAATGTAATGCACTAGCGGAGTGGTTAGGGAGAGAAGATGTACCAGTAGCTGATATGAGAATCCTAAGGAGAAATAAATATATAAAAAAGATGGAAATAGGTCAATGGCCTAGAGATATAATTTTCCAATGCCAACACTTTCAGCAAGATTGTAGAGACGTTCTCAGTTGTTTAGTTGCAAATGATTGACAGCTAGAGTCATGCTAGCTGCTGATAAATTTTTTTAATATAAGATAAAATGAAAGTTTAAAAGAAGGCTTATTTTTAATTTGACTAACCAAAGTCTAGCAAGATGGAAGAGACGTTCTCAGTTGTTTAGTTGCAAATGATGAACAGCTAGAGTCATGCTAGCTACTGATAAATTTTTTTAATATAAGATAAAATGAAAGTTTAAAAGAAGGCTTATTTTCAATTTGACTAACCAAAGTCTAGCTGTACCAGAGCAAAATTTTTTCCAGTGTCGTAGTTCGCATTTCGCAGAAGCAATTTCATTTCATTACTCCTTCCAACAAAACACTAGCATTCCCATCATCTTTCTAAAAATTAAATAAATATTTTTAAAAATAAATAAATAAATAAATTTGAACTCGAAATAGATGTAATCTTATGAGTTTTGTGTTGTTACGAATGGAGATGTTGACATCTAAAATTGATCTTTGTATGTCAATCAATGAGATATATTCTTACTCAAATAGTCAAACACTTTCCAACCAACTTATTTGTTGTTGACCTCATATTGATTTTGATGATCACAAAATAATTAAGTTACTAATGAGTTTTGTGAAAAATCGTGATGAAATGCAAGCATACATGAATCACCAAGATGATCAAAAATGATTCTAAGCTCCTAAATGGATTTATGGTTCAAGAATGATTTTTCTATATAAAATCAAGATCCAAGAAGAAGTTTTCAAGCACAAATCAAGTGAAACTCAAGTGGTTAGCAAGTTATCAAATGAAAAAAGTTCAAGTCATGAGAGCTAAGGTACTTATCTTATCCAATACAATGAGTTCTCTTGGCCTTGAAACAAGTTTTCAAGTTTTAAAGTCATTAGTCAGCTCCTACATCAGCTACTGGTACTTAGAATGGAAGTTTAAAGCCTTTAGCCGACTATCTTGCAAGCTATCAAGTAAAAACTGTGCCACAAAAGGATTAACAGTGAGTTTTTCCAAGTTAGTTGACTAATTAGTCGACTACTGTAGCCAAACAGTAAAGAATTTCAAGTTAATCGACTCATTAGTCAACTACTGTGGGCAGAACAGTGAAGGTTTTTAAGTTAATTGACTTATTAGTCAACTACTATGGGCAGAACAGTGAAGAATTCAAAGTTAGTCGACTTTAAAGTCAGCTACTATGGTCAGAACAGAGAAAAATTCCAAGTTAGTCGACTACAGAGCTGACTAACTTTCTGGGAAGCACAGTAATAATTAGTTCTGGCATTCCAAAGGTCAGAAATGGTTAGTTTAACATTCCAATCCTTCAATAAACTATAAATACTCATAAATGGGATGGATTAGCAAGAGATTGAGAGTATTTTTGAAGGATTACAAGTGGAAAAAAGAGAGAAAAACCGAAGAAAAATTCAGCCTTCTCTCATTTGAAAAGCTACTGTGCTGCAGAGTTTGAAGACTCATTAAAGCTCATTCAAAGCTCCTTTCAACCACTCAAGAGGCTTCTTCAAGTGCTCATAACTCCAACATTCAAAGAAGAGAAGTTCATTTAAAGGAGAAAAGCTTTCAAAATCTGTAAAGTACTTTTATTGTTAAATTTGCTCATTAAGGAGCTATAATTTCTGAAACACTCTTTTATTGTATGCTGTTTGAGTTTCAACTTAGTTGAAACTTGTATAGGGTCTACCAAACCCTTAATTGATGGTTTGTAAAGCTTCCTTGTGCCTGGTAAATAAGAAGCTAGCTGAGATAGCCAGAAAAAGGCTCCCTTATACTTGGAAAACAAGAAGCTAGCTGGGTTAGCTAGGTTTGTAATCGTTTAAAAAATGATTAGTAGAGAAAATTTCAAAGTGATTCTTGGGGAGTAGATGTAAGTGCAAGGATTGGCACCGAACCACTATAAATTTCTTTGTTTGTGTGTGCTTATTGCTTTTAGTGTTGTTTGCTCTCCCAATCATTACTTCACTCTCACACAGATTTTATTGTTTTGAAAAATTGCACATTCTTGCCAAAAATTTTCAAAGAACCCAATTCACCCCCTCCCCCCCTCTCTTGGGTTGCTTAGCTGGGTAACATCTGTCTTTCTAAATAAGAAAAAAAATAAAGTATAAAAGGTCTCCGATTTTTCTTCGAGAAAAATTCTCCAAGGCTCAAGTCAACCTAAATAGATAAGGAAGGATCTTAGGTTTTTTGGACGAGCTACCTAGGATCTAGACGAGCTACCTAGGACATGAACAAGCAATTAGTGGGTAAGCTTTATGAGAAAGTTAGTCCACTTTTTCATTGACAAACTTATCCTTATTCCCTTGCTCTGATCAAAAGAATGAGATGGGTAAATCAAATTCCTATAGACATTATTTACTCAAGAAATTGTCAGAAAGTCTTACCCATCAAGGAGATGGATAAGTTGATTTTTGTTCGATGAGATAAAATATTTTCTTATTCCTAAGATATCTTTCCTCCTATCGTAGTTCTTGCTTACTCTTTTTATCTCTAACAAACTTTAACTGAGGGTATACTACTATAATCTCTATGTAATTTTTAGCCAAAAGAACATTGAATACTATAGGTTTAGCAAATTTTTTTCTCTCTCCATCCTCTTTATCATTTTTTTATATTATATTTTTTTCTCTTTTCTTCTGTGGGCCTCATTTTTTTTTCTTTTATCACAATGTCTAAGTACGTTCGATAAAGAGTAAAGCCAAAAAGTTAGTCTCTGTATTTCATATATGATCTCAAGCATCACTTCATACCCGACCTTCACCTCCATCATTTTTTTATATTATTAAATTTTCTCTTTTCTTCTCTTAACATTTCAATTTTTAACTTTTATTGTAGCTTTTTGTCATGTTAGATAAAAATGGATTTAAGAAGATAATTTCCACCCTCCACTTATCAGTCATCCGTCTTCTGATTACCCTCTAGTATTGCGCCCCAGAAAGTACATATAAAGATGCCACATAGCCTTAGGCTTTGGTCCCTATCCAATCTTTGCTTACGATTAGGCACTATCCTAAAAAGCATAAAATCTAAAAACATAAAGAATATTATGGTAAAAATAGATAGATCTTAGCAACTGATTCAGAAAAGTTATATTATAAAAGAAAAATGAATGATAAATATCGTAACTACTTTTTAAAGTATAAAAGAATGTAGATAAATTATTGCTCCATCTAACTATTACCTAGATAACAAATATTCAAAAAATTATATATTTCTAGATAACTTTAATGCTTCCAAAGCATGAGCCTTAAATCTCTTAGATGCAAGAAACCTAGTTCTTTTCCTTCTCAATTATAAAGGCTAAAAGTTAGGGTAGAAGAGGAAATAGGAAGAATTACAACCATTCATGATGACATTTTAACTAATAGATGAGCACAACCATTGGTTGCATAAGGAGCATTGAAGATCCAAAAAAAAAAAAAGTGGAGGAGACTTTTGGAATCAATGATAAAATGAGAAATTTAACAAGGAGAATTGCTGGATCTCATCAATAAAAACTAAACAATGAATAGCTAATTTCTTTCAAAAATAGTAATAAAAATATCATATAATATAACAATAATATATCCTGTTTTAAAGATAGTACTTTAGCTTCTTCAAGAGAGTAAGGTGGAAAGAAAATTATGAAAGTTCATAATAACAAGTATTTAGTTTTACATTAGGGATACACTGAGTAGGTCTGAAATACTTATACAGAACAGAGCATAAATAATACATTAGCTAATCTTTTTATATGAAATCTTGGGTTATTGCAAAAATAAAACAATAACTAATGATATGATCATTATCAAAGTTTCTTGTATTTATTATAACTTATGTTAGATCCCATGTAATTTATTGCATCTACATAGATTGAGTTTGTGCAGACACTCTTATAAGTATAGCTTAATCATATTTATTCTTTATAATTAGAATTATCTCGTTCATATATCAATACCTCTCATGTTAGATTTTTAACTAATGGTATTAATAAATAATTATTTTAATTATCATTTGACACTATTATCTTTTTAATTAATACCCCACAGAAATTTAACATTTAGTTTGTACCGAAAAGACCTATATTTTTGTGTTCATTTTTTTCAAAGATATTAATACAAAGAAAAATAAAGTTATTTAATATTTAAAATAGTTGTTTATTAACTCCGTTAGTCAAAATCTAGTGGGAGGCAAATCTATGTTAAACAAAATGATTACTTGCAAGGGTGCATAAACCTGACCATTGGAGACTGGCCAACGATCCACATGAGAATTCATCCAACTTGATCTGAATGAGAGCTTTATCCATCACCAATAAGGGGGAGAAGCCCATTCTTTGGATTTCTAGCTTTCCATATACGCCTGAAGAGGATGATCATTTGTCACATTGAATCAAAGGATGGTAGCCATGGAGAAATCCATATCTTGAAAATTTGGAATTTGCTCATGTATAAACAAGCAAGCATAATCAAACTCAAAAAAATAAACTTCTATTGATTGCTTGCACGTAGGACAAATATTATCAAAAGTATGGATTCTTTCGTGAATCTCAACTCGAAATGGAAGAACATTAGCAAGAAACCTCAATATATATATAAAAAAAAAAATTATAAAGATTAAATATAATATTTTAAACCATATAAATATTATTTGATGACGTTTAAAAGTAAATTATTAGAATAAAAAGTTAAGTTCTCAATATTTCACAGCTATTGTCCTATGCCATCCCGAATCATAATATAGGCAGCACTAACAGTAAATTTACCTTGCTATGCTATTTTGTCTAAATCCATGAATCCTTGATCCACTTACCATTGATTTGTAGAAGTGTTGATGAGATCGCCTACCTTACATATTATCTATGAAATATTATCTAAAACAGCTATGAAATTTGTTAAAGAAGGAACATAATTTATAGAAGTAAATTCTCGGATGATAAATTTTATGATGTTTTTATTTATTTGTAGATCAGTATTATAAATAACAGCTGTTCTAAAAATATAAAAATATAACATTGAAAAGCTTGAATTTGAATTTAAAAAATAAAAATAAAAATAAAAAAGTACGAGTGCTAAACCTCTTTTATATACGAAATGATGTGAGGGCCGATTCGATCATAATCATACATGCTGTTAGAAAATATTTCTTAAAAATTACTGATTTTTTAATTTAAATTTTAGAAAATAGATGATTTCAGAAACTAAATAATAGACAAAAGAAATTAGATGCTTCTTGGATTGAGACGTGGGGAAACATTTTTAAGAACGAAAATTTGTCTTCACATGTAGGTTCATGGCATCTTTGTTCACAAGATGGGACTATCGAACTTGGCTCCATCCTCCCATCTCTGGCATGGTTATATGGAGGCTTGACCAAAGAACTTAATAAGTTAAAGGAATAATAAAAAAAAAAAAAAGAAAGAGAATAAAAAATGGCATGCAGTTTGATAGACCCCCGGATCATAGCACCAAGTAAGGCCTAATCTATCATGTTGGGCATCAAGAAGTTGGACCCAGAGTCCTAAAGCCTGTTTATAAGTTTAGTCCATAAAAATTATAATGGCAAGTTTATACAAATTTCAAATTTTAAGTTACAAATCTAGCTCGAACAAAAAAATTCCGTTAAGACTCAATTTACCAACATGAGATAAGGAATGGGGCACAAATTGGGGCTTGCATGGATTACACAAAATGAAATTACAATATCCAAAAAAACATTTAATTGAGCAAAAAACCATGAATTGTTGGGCTAAAAAGTTTTCATGATAAACTTTGGGAGATTTTTTTTACATTGTAGTTAAAACAAACATGGGAGCTCAAAGTATTTATATTTGGCAAATGTTGAAGTTATCTATAATATTTTAAGCTCATCTACTGGCTCAATTAACCTATTAGCGGACCGAATTCACGTGGCTTTAAAAACTCGAGTCTAAATTAATTAATAACAAATAAACTTTTTTTCATTCAATGTGGGATTATTTGGTATATTAGAATCTTTTCTACTCTATCTAGCGATGTCCTCATCGCACGTTATAAGTTAGATAGAATCTATTTTAAGCGAAATCGTTGGTACTGCAAAGATGGCTATGTCATGGCAGGATTTTCTCTACCACTATCCAATAGGTAGTTCTTTTCTTTTACCCACCAACTTCTATACACTCAGGCTATCTCTAATGTTATTTGTAATACCACAAGTTCAACTACTAGTCCAATTAATCCGCTAGTAGATTGAATCCACTTTGCCTTAAAAACTCGAGTTTAAATTAATTGGTAAGTGAGCTTGAGTTCTAAACTTCTTGAACTTTTCTTTCTCATTCAATTTTCTTTTCTATCCGATATGAAACTATTTGGGTATTATATTATCCTTTAAGCTTTCAATAAGATAAAGCCTTTTTTTTTTTTCGTAAAAAAATTTTTTTTCTTTCCAAAGCTTTGTTCTAGAAGCACAACCGCAATTTGAGCCTACCTCGACCCAGTAGCCTATGTTAATCCAGCCCAAATAAAGCACAACTTTTGTATGCTTTAATATATCTGTAAAATAAATCAATATAGTTTCTCCCATGATGGACTTACGTGATATTTCAGCGTGTCTTAGGTAAAAATAAGGAAAGAAGAAAAAAAAGAAA
Source organism: Metroxylon sagu (assembly GCA_017589505.3). Lineage (NCBI taxonomy): Eukaryota > Viridiplantae > Streptophyta > Magnoliopsida > Arecales > Arecaceae > Metroxylon > Metroxylon sagu. Next base: position 592,380 of record JACVBY030000442.1, on the reverse strand, counting down.
AGAAAAAAGAAAAATTAGTCGAGCATATAAATATTAAGAAACAAAGACATGCTAGTAACCAAGTAGATAGCTTGATTTCCACTTAGATATTCTACTTGGGCAAACAAAACTCAAACATTGGCACTATAATCTGTTAGCCTGTAATCTTAATTTACCGAACCCAACCTCAACCATGCAGTGAAATCAAGTGATTTCAATTAAAGGTCGCTCTACCTTTTACCAATGCCTACATTCCTCAAAGATGACTTGTCACCAAACCAAGAGATTGGACCAAGTGATACATGCTTGCAAGACATTGCTTGTATCCACCCCTGTTTCCTAATTTTCTTCTCATTTTCACTTAGCTGGATGGTTGAATGAAGTCTTCTCAATCCTTGGCTGAAGTCCAATCTACTAGCGGAAATCACCATAGAATCCAGTTTCATCACCATAGAAAGATGGACACATGTTGCTTAAATGGTCTCTTATTTACAAAGCTTTCTACTGCCACTCATGCAGCTTGTGCACGTATGGTGAGCTCATGGAGCAATAACAGTCTTATCATCTAATTACCCATCCGTGAGAACCACTTAGAGATATAGCATTAATCAATTAACCACACTATCACAATCCCTGGCTCACAACTTGAGCCATATTGTGAGCGTCCTAATTTGGACAGTTCCGAGCATGTCTATCGACAAATGTTGACAAATTTTAATACGACCATGTTGGAGTAGAAATCATCCATTGAAATAGCTGGCATTCACCATTTAACCACATTTTTTGATTCCTAGTTTAGAACTTGAGTCATATTATGAGTGGACTAATTAGATACTCCCAGGAATGTCTCAGAACTCTTGCTGACAAATTTGGCATGATCATATAAATACAGCAACAAAACTATGTACAAAATAATACTTCTTTGGAACATCATAAGGGTTTAGATTCTTTTTAGATTTACTAACCATTAGAATCATCTACAAAACTACCTCCAAAATTGTTAGCTCCATTAGAATCATCTACAAAACTACGGCCAAAATTGTTAGCTTATGGAACGAGAGGGAGAAAAAAAAACAGTGTGCGTTTGCCGGGAGTCGAACCCGGGTCTATTGCTTGGAAGGCAATTATCCTAACCGTTGGACTACAAACGCCTAATAAGTATTTTGGGAATTATAATTATTTATCTATTTAAAATTTGCATGACAAGTTTTGTAGCCCGTACGGTCCGGGCACCACCTTTTCGCAATGGAAATGGAATGCATGAATCTTTGAACTTCGATTTAAATCACCAACTCCAATTCTTACATGTCTCCTATTCCTCTCATCATTGTGCAGTTAGCATGGCACCAGAACAACCTCCCCAGCTATTCCCTGGTAGAGGAAATAATAAAAGTGGACCTGGCTCTGGAAAAAGATGGGTGCATGCATTGTTTGTTAGCTGTCAGCTGTATCCCTTTCTGGTTACCATCATGGATGCCATTAGTAGTCCTCTGTACATTGTTCAGAAATGCCAAGGGAGAAGAAAGTTTTCCTGTGACTCTTTGCTGCACATTTCGCTGACAAGTACTGTGCCAGTCGTGCGGCTTTGCTGCGTGAAATTATAAAATAGTTTCCTCCCCATCAACGTGCAAAGCATTCCCTGCCAAACTGCTCTCATAATTTGTAGTTTCTACAAAAGAGTGGAGGCAATGAGGCATGTAATGATGTACCATCAAAGCAAGCATGGTGTAATGTCATCTCTTGTTTCTTCGTATAAGTAAATGAGTGGTCTCACCCACCTCTCTCTCTCTCTCTCTCTCTCTCTCTCTCTCTCTCTCTAAATTGTTCCTTGTGCAAGAAAAGAAGGAAAGACAATATGGGGCATTATCCTTGATGAAATGGGATTAGTAATCACTGTAATTTTGCTTCTAAACCACATCAGTCTTCGACAGGAAGGGGGGGGGGGCTTGGAGTTCTAAACCACTCGTGCCCCATTTGGTTCACCATATAGGATTAGAGTGCCATGGGATTATTCCTTACTAAATGCTCCCTATAAGTTTTTATCCATCAGTTTAGCTTTGAAGTTTTTATAAGTTGGTCTGATCAGTAATGAAGATTGACTTTATCAAAACTTGGAAGATTGGTGGCTCTGCAAAATGACAAATTAGAAGCATCATTAAAACTTTCAACAAGAGAAAAATAGTTTTAAGATGCGTTTGGATGGAGCATTTTAAAAATTCATAAAATTTTGAAATTCTTATTTTGAAATTTTAGAATTTTATAAATTTCTATTTGAATCGTTATTCCTAAAAATAGAATTTTATTTAAGGAGTAAATTTTTCTACAAATATTTTTATAATATTTACACAAATATTTTCATATTTATATAAATATTAAATATTTATGTAATAAATATTTAATATTTATTTTATCAAACATTAATATTTTACTGTTAAGAATGACATATAAGAATATTTATTATTAATATTATTGTACATATTAATACTATTTATATAATATTAATATTTATATAGTAAAAATTATTATTTATTATTTTATGTAATCATTAATGATATATTTAATAAAAATTAATATTTATCGATATTTAATTAAAAATATTTATATATATTAGAAATGTTTCTAATTAAATTTTTAATTTTTATGAAAATTTTATTAATTAAAAATTTTATTTTATGAAAATATGTAAATTAGTCATAAGTATTTATTATTATAAAATACATAAATAAAATTTGGATACAAAAATTATAAATCAAATATTTTTTTAATTATAGGAATATTTTAATTGAATAATATTAATATTAATATTTAATAATATTAGGTATTTTTAATAAATATTAATTTATTTATGTATTATTTATTAATATTTATGTAATATTAATAGTTATGATTAATATTTATGTAAATATTAATAATAAAATATTAATATTTTAAATAAAATAAATATTCATGTACTAAATGTTTAATAAATAAATTTAATAAATATATAAAATAAATAAAATAAAATTACATAAATATTTCAAATAAATATATACGTGTAAAATAAATAAATATTTATATACTATTGATGTAAATTTATGTAAATAAAATTTTGAAATACTTATGCAAATATTTTAGCATGTAAATAAAATTAAATATTTTAATTGCTTCCAAGGAGATTTTTAGGATGAATTTGAAAATGACACCTCTAAAAATGGGATTTGTAAATAACTATTTTGAAGAATTTATAAATTTTATGAAATTTTAAAAATTTTTACTGAAGAGTAGTCAAATAAAAAATTTTAGTTTTACAATTTTAAAATCTTCACTTCAAATGAAATTTCTCTTAAAAACCTTCCATCGAAACGTAATCCTAGGATATCCTACCAAGTTGCTAAACTAATTCTTTGAATTAGTTACTGAAAGACAAGCAATAGCACAAGGGTTGGAGTCCCTCCATCAAACAGGACTTGAAATCTTTTTTTCCTCTCTCTCTCTCTCTCTCTCTCTGATCTGAATGGGAATCCTTTATGTCAGTCAAACATAGAGAATAGAACATTACTTAATACTTTAGATTCTTCAACTGATCAGCAGTCAAGCTAGCAACCAATGAAGCATAGCTTGAAGGCTATATACTTCTATATTTTTGGATGCCTGAGATGACAGTGGGATGGCACTTGAACTGAACGCCCTACTGGAAGCACATGCGTGTAATCACTTCCATCATAAATTAATCAAATGTGATTTGAGGTTAAAAAAGGTTTTAGATTTGGATGCAAGGAAGGGTGTCCACATAGGTGCTTGCCAATACGCTAATTAGATAGTAAAAGAACCCAATATTCATGCCAGTTGTATCATAAAAGTTGACAAGCAACAAAAACGATGCAAAGGTTGCTTGGTATCAAAGGAGCGCATTTCATCGAACACCTAGCATACATTTCCTTCTCTTGAAAAGACCCTAGAAAAGGAGCAAGTTTTGGAGGCTTGCAGTATGGCTAGAAATTCGATGTTTTCTTCTGTGTGTTTTTTTGGTATGGCGATGGGAAATTTCTAGAGAATTGATATAAAATGATCCAAACCTTTAACGGTTGTATACGTACTTAGAAAGCAGAGGAGGTCTTGACCATCCAAGCAAAGCATCCAAGAGAGATTCAAGCAAACAAAGTAAAGAAAATCTTGTAATGAGTTATCTAAAGAAATGCTAGTCTCCATCTATTCAAACTCTCTTACATGCTATCCTAGCTTCCTAAGTTACTCTTGGTTGTGGTATATGATTGATAGGCTCACTTAGACATCATTTGGCATTATTTTGGAAGATCAAAATTTTGATTTAGTAAAAATAGTTTTGTGTCTCCTCTAACAAGCAAAAAATTTAAAAAAAAAAAAAAGAGCTAGAAAAAGTTCTAGTCCAAAACTTTTGGATAAAACTTTTGCTTGAAACGTGTTAGCGAACTATTTTCACTAGATGTAGAGGTTACAAGTATGAAACATGAAAATAAACACATCTAATATTATATTATCATAATATTATAATATTATAATTATAATTATATTAAAATATGAGAATTGTAATATTATTATAATAATATTATGATAACCTAATACGATCATGTGTTAGATATTATAATTATACTTTTATCTAGAGCTGAACCCTTCTCAGGTAGTTCCTATATGATATATGTCCTAGATAAAAGAATTTGAAAACTAAAGGAATAAAATTAGAATTTAGGTGCAGTTTAGGAGATTTTGTATTTATAATGTATCTCAGGTAAAAGTGTTGAGAAGCTAAAGGGATAAAATTAGGACTGAAGGGATAAATTAGGATTTAGGTGGAATTTAAAATGTTTTATATATGATATGTGTCCTAAGTAAAAGGATTAAATCCCACCTAACGATGAAGAGGTAAGAACCTTATGGTGAGCTTTATTCTTTCATTTAGATAAGTGTTAAAGTTTTATAATATTTTAAAAATAATAATTAACAAATAAATTTTTATTAAAATTTTACTAGCTAATATTCTATCGCTAAAAGTTCTATTGATGAAAGCTTTAACATTACCTAAAGCAATGCAAATGGGATTTGAGCGATTGTGAATAAATAAAGTTTTGAAGTGTCAGACAGATGTTTGAGGAATGGCAAACCATGATACCAAGCATATGTAATGGAGATCAACATGGGCCACATTTTCTGGTGAGATGACAATGTGCATGCCAACTAAATCAAACAAGGAAGCAAGACCAATTACCCAAATATAAAGCTAGGGACCACAAGGTAGAAGCTATGACTGGAATGATTTCATCTCCTTGATCTTTGCTTCTATTTTTTTTAAAAAAAATAATAATAAGAAAATAATGAATAATAATTATTTGGATTAACCAAGAAGTATCAGATCATGTATGATTGGCAACTCACCATATCCATGATCACAGACTTGATATCATTATGCCATTAAAATATTGCATCATGCCAAGGGAAAGACAACTTAAATTGCTCTCAAAACTTGAAAGAGAACCCAAATAACACCCCAAGCTTCAATAGTTTTGGGATATGTGGCAAAAAAATTATATTATGTTTTAGTATTTGCAACTCTGGAATGTGTTTTATTTTTAAGCATGACTGAATACTGCACTTGCTCTGCAATTTTGGCATCCATCCTCTCACCCATGCCACATTTAAGCCTTTTTTTTTTTTTTTTTTGGGAGAACACCATTTAGTTTGGGTTTGATAGTAGAGATTATACAAATTTGAAAACCAGCTACACACATGTAAAAAGTTAGATTGCAGTACAAGTTTTGAACATTAATATGCAAATCTTGAATATAAGAGAAAAAAGATTTTCCACTATTAGACCAAGAACATGAGCAAAAAAAAAAAAAAAAAAAAAAGACTGCCATGTTTTTATTAGCTTTGAAAACCTAGAGGTTTATCAAAAATTTGTCTACCAACTTTAAGTACAGCATTGTGTTATGAATTAAAATCCAATGTGTACATAACTCAGAAAATTCCTCATTGATGTGTCAGTGGGTCAAGTTGACAGAAAATTAAAAAAAAAAAAAAAAATCCTCACCTGGGGCCAACCCTGCTTCAAGTTAAAACTACCAGCAGGGGTCCAAGTCTGACCCGGTTTAGACTATGTCAGTTTTTTAAATTTGAATAGATCTACATAGACCCAATCAAACCCAATAAGAAGGAAAAAAAACTCAAATATAGACTCAAAAAACCCAACAAAAAGGTAGATTAAAAATAACCCAACTTGAAAACGAAAAAATAAAAAAGAATGATGAGATCTGAGTCATGCCGTTTGAACTAGTTCTAAGGGAAACTTTTCGAGTGGTGTAATATTGTTTTATCTTAATTCAAGCCGTACCTATATAGTGCCATATCTTGGGATTTCTCTCTGATTCACATGGGCTTTGGCGTATAATATATGGCACCATCCCCCTACTGGACCGTCCTTAGTTTGGCAGACCCACCATTTGTCTTTGGCTCAACTTCTAGCTCTAGAGGACTCCTTGAATTCAAGCTGTGGACATCTGTGACGCACTCGGCCACCTCCCCAAATTTCAGTGCCCCACCCCACCAATTCCCACCCACCCTTCCGCAAGGCCAAGACCAACCACCTGTCTTCGCATCCCCAAAAGTCCTCGTAGGCCTAACAGTCTTTGAACTTTGAACTAAAATAAGCCAACCGAACAAGAATAAGAAAAGGATTGTGTGAAAATAATAATAATAATAATAATAAGGTGAAAATATACTTTAACCCTCAAACTATTACTTAAAAATTATTTCAACATTTAAACTTTTAATTATTACATTTTTAATCTATAATTATTAATTCTAATATTCTATTATATGAATCAGTTAAAATTAATAAAATAATTAATGTGTCAATAAAAAAAATCTTTATATATTCATATTAAGATGATATATCAGTTATTTTATTAAAAATATTATATTTTTAATATTTTATTATATAAAATAAGTTAAAATTAATGAAATAACTGATATGTTAGTAAAATAAAAACTTTATATATTCACATTAAGATGGTTTGTTTGTCAATATTAACTATGCTAAAAGTATGATAGTTTTAAAATATGAAAAGCTAAGCTATAATAACATAGCTTGGAATCAAAAATGATTTTTGGTTAGAATTTAAGGATCAAAATATATTTTAATTTAATAATAATAATAATAATAATAATAATAATAATAATAATAATAATAATAATAATAATAATAATAATGTGGTTACGTGCTTGTACTTGAACAAGTTCTAGATACTGTTAAATAAAAAAATAGAAGGCAATGGATACCATAGGGATCCCGAGGTCCAGCTGTTCTACTTGTACTATTTTTGAGTAATTATTGGGACTCGTGACTCAGCATCCGTCGGCACGCTGCGGCCTTTGTCGCTACCCTTCACGGTTAACGTTAAAATTATTTCGCTCCAGCGAGCGGTGTTACCCCGGCGGAGGGCAACGGTACCGAGAACAAAAGGAGTGTGGGATACGTAAACATAACTTCATAAAAAATAACGAAGTCGTTGTGTATTTATCCATACCGAGCTCTCTCGTGCTTATAATAACACTCTTCTTGCATGGTTTGGATGGCCGCGGTTAAGTCATTTGTTAACCCAAGTGGGCAATTGTAGTTTAATTTTTTATCTTAATATATATATATATATATATATATATATAGACCTTTTGCAGATATTTTTTTTAGATCTTAATCTTCAAAAAATCACATTTACATTTATACCTCTGAAGTCATTTTATTTTAATATAGATATCGCTTCTATTAAATTTTTAACTAATAGTCTTGATAAATTATTATTTATTTTCATATATTTATTATTATTATTATTATTATATAATTTTTTTGCAAGATAAATATGTGATGAGCTACATGTATAAAGATATATATTAAAAAATAAAAAAGATGCTGTATTATTATTATTTTTAGTTTAGTTTATTTATTTTTGAAATGATAATATGCAATCGAAGCCACTTTTTATTTTTGAAATAATAATATATAAAATATACTATTTTTATTTTAATATAGTCCCTCATAAGCTCTCACGTGCATGTGCGTAGCATTTGTTGTCCAATTATGGTAGCAGTATAATGGATTTAGCACAAAGTTAATAATCTTTAGATAAATATTACTATGCTTCTCATTATATGTGAATTATGCTATAGATTAAAAATAATAATAAGAATAGTATAAGAAATAATATAAAAGGCTGAAGGCATAATTTTTAGTAGGAATACATAAAATATTAATCTTTATACTGGACATGAACACGTACTTGTTGTGACAATTGAGTGGATCTATTAGCTTACCTTTTTGTGATCATGTGAGCACTTCACGGATCATGAAGGCATGCAGCTCTAGAGGGTGCTTTCATATTTTTCCCCTCGAACAAGCCGAATGCTTTCAATGCCTTCACGAAAAGCAAGCCTTGGCCATTGGACATGTCACTAAAAATACTAATAATGTTAAATAGAAAAGTTTATGACAAACATATAATGCACTACTCCCATTTCAAAATTTGATAGGATTAGATCAGGCCCACTGAGCTACATCTTATTTGCCTCATCACTAGTTCGATACATTTTCTATGAGTTTACTTTTCACCAAAATTATTAAAATTTTTATTATATTTAATTTAGAAAAAATGTTGATGAAGAACAAGTCATCTATGTGTAAATGTAAGCAAAAAGTAATGATTTGTTACTAAGCCTTTAAGTCTACATAAAATTAGAAGATTGTTTTTGATTATTCAAGTCACAAATACACCGTTCGCATTATTGATAAATATTTCATTTAGAATATCTACTTACAATAGTCGATGAAACATAGCTATGATTGCTTCTCTTAAGAGCAATGCTTAACATAATCAGAGTGTACTAAAATTATATTAACATAAAAGTGTGGACTCTTGCCTGGCGCATAATAAAATCCTCCACAACATAAAGTAAGAGGTAAGTCGTTAGGATATCTATGTTTAATCTTACATAAATATTAAAATAAATAAATAAATATTGATATGAATAATAATTATTTGATCCATAGCTAAATATTCAAAACTACTTATAACCTTATTTAATCTTACATGAGACCTATGCACTTTTTTTAAAAATAAATAGATATATTAAAATAATATTGATTTAATTTAGTTTCGCTTAGTGATATCTTTGATAATTTTTTTAATTTGGTGATATAAATTCATTTTTTATCAATTTTTAATATGTAATGATTTTTATTTATTTAAAATAAATATAAATATAAATTTTAATATCCTTCTAATACTAATATCTGCATTCTTATATTATTAAATAAAAATAGATATGAGATAAATACCTTACTCTCTTTCAGTCCTCCCCTGAGACCTACTATTGTTTAAAATTACCTTCCCATGAAAGCATTGCGAGTCCTCATCGTCTCATCTGCTTATAATAAACAGAAATTTAGCTTCATTATTTGATTATAACCCAATAGAAATTTGGCTATTTAGATGTATGAAGCCTTGTTATATTGACATTTTTATTCCTCTTTAATGGTTCGGAAGGCCATAAAAAAAAATGGCCCTTTAATTTTCAATGAAGATGTAATTTAGGCTACATTTGGTCTTGAACAGATTTTTCATTTTTATTTTTTAATCTTTAGAAAATAAATCGTTATGTAAAAATAAAATTTAATTATTTTATCTTTATTTTAAATAATATTTTTTAAAAGAATAAATCTAAAAAAGTTTAAAGAGCATAACATTCGCGCTGATGTTAACCTTTGTGTTCTATTGTCCTTCTTGCTTTGATAAAAAATGATAAAATTATTTAAAATTATTTTTAATTTTTAAATTACTTTATAGCTATATTTTTTTAAAAAATATTTATATTTTTAATCATCAAATATATTTTTATAATTATAATTATTTTATATGAAATGAAAATAAAAAAATTGTGTTGAAAAATGAAACATGTTTTTAATCTTCTAATTAAAAGTTGGTTCTTAGGGGGTGAGTAATATCCTATTACTTTTTTTAATCTTAATATTATTGCATTCTAGTATGGTAAGATGAAAGTAAGGCACATTGAATTTATTTAAAAGTTTACGAGCAGCGTTGGCCTACAAGCCGTAGTAGCCATGTGATGAGTTTGATGAAACCATCTTAAATAGGGCATCAATGAGGCATGTACTCCAACAATTATGAGCGAATCTTTCAATTATGGTCAAAATAACCTTTAACTTTGGCTCAAGCTTTGAGGTTTGAGCCATGAATTTTTAAATTTGTAACGTGGATGTAGAGGTCTATAGGTTCCCAATGAGTTTTTCCCATCATACGATTAAATTAGGTACATTTTTTTAATGTAAAGCATTGACCTACCTTTGGTCTTTCCTAGAATAAAATCTATTTTAAAAAATATTTAAATTATATATTTATTTTAAATTAAATATTATATTTAAAAAATAAAAAAAATTAAAATTTTGTACCTTATAATAAATATGATTCAAAATCAAGTAGAATAATATATATATATATATATATATATATATATATATATATATATATATATATATATATATATATGTAATTGATTCCAATTAATTTGATATTAAGACTTATTGCTGCTATTATTGTATATAATAATATTTTAATTTTACTCTATGTTAATATGAATCATTATATGCACATTAAATAAAATTTATCGTCACAAAAGATTGGCATTGTATCCATAAAGAAATATCTTTCTTTAAGAAGATACTTAGCCTTTTAGATAGGACATAAAAGACCTCATAACCTAAAGTACCGTATGTTATCCATGTTATCTATATACTAAGTTATGCATGAATTGAATTTGTATTCATCATTGTCATTCATATTTATTTATAAATTATCTAGCACTAGATATATGCTCATGCATTGAACGGAGTTTGGTGTGATTTAAATTTTAAAGATGAAAATTAAGATAAAAATTTATTCTTTCAATTTTATATAGTTAAATTTAAATTTAATTTTTTTTTAATGAAACATTTTTAACATCTCAAACCGAGAGAGGTATAAGATAAATAAAATAGATGTATTAGATAAAAAACATTTTTTAAATTTTAAAAAGAATTTAATTAAACTGTAATTATAGTTAAAAAAATAAAATCTTTAAAATTTTAAAAAATAGAGTTGATGGAATCCAAATATAATAAAACTCTTTTGTAAGCTTATAATAATTTTAGTATTTTATGGGATATAGGGAATTACAATGTGGGAAAGGATTATTAAAAGTAAGCGATGAAAAATTTTTCTAAAACAATAAAATTTAAATGAAATAAAACTCCTATATAGATAGGCTTATGGTCATCGATGATGGTTCATATACCAACACTTTATTTTTATACTAGATATTTAATTTTTTTATTTTGTGCCTGTAGCATAAAAGAAGCAGGTAGTTTTATAATCAAAACATTAAAAACTTCACATATTGATGCTTCATTTCTGCACTTATTAAATAATAACAATTAAAAATTAAAAATTATTTAAATCTTTTAGCTTTACAATATATATTAGATTAGAAATACTAAAAATAGATGATCCATAAGAGAGGAATTGAGTTGAAGGATAAAATTATGTTTTTCTTTAGCAGTGGGTTAGAGATTTTTATGAGATTCATAAGTTTGTCTGGGTGAATAGAAAAGCTTACAGTTGTGGCTCTCTCTAGATATATATATATATATATATATATATCTTTCAGAATACTTGAATTAGATACCCATTTCAAAAAGATATATGATGATATATAGTTTTATTCTATAGTGGCATGTACTTAGCTAATGCAGGACTAAATCTTGAGCCCTTGACAAAGATATGCTCATACTTAATTGCTAATGCATCTATAAAAACATGCGCTTACCTTCTAGCTAGGATGATGCATGCCAAAAAAAATAAAAAATAAAACATCATGAGTTATGCAACTATGTATTGCGCATGCTATCCATATAAAATGCAGTGAATTAATGGACTTTAAACCTATTATTGTCATTAATGTTTATTCGAAGGATTACCAAAAAAAAATAGATGATCCATGAAGGAGGAATTAAGTTGAGAGATAAGACTATGCTTTTCTTCAGCATTGGATTGGAGGTCTTTATAGGATTCTCATGTTAGGCTAGATTAATATTATATAAAAGTCTAATATACATAGCTAAATAGAATGAAAGAAGCATATGATGTTTTTAAAAACGTAGTTTCTTTTTTATACAAGCATGCGCATATATATATATATATATATATATATATATATATATATATATATTCATTTTTCTCACTTGTAGCAAATTTGGTCACCTCCCTTATTCTTAGTTTCATATAATTTACAGATAGCAAAGATAAAATGTAGCTAAGTACATCATACATATATATATATATATAGAGAGAGAAAAAGGCAGGCTACATTCAAATGTAGTTAAACCTAAATTCAGTCATCTCCCTCATCCTTAATTTAAACAGTTTATGAATTTCAAAGACAGAAAAAATGAAAAATGTGGAATGGCTTTAAAATCCATAAATCCAAGGATGGGGAAGGTAACTGAATACTGAATTTAACTACATTCAAATGTAGCCAAGTCTAAATCTTATTATCTCTCTCATTCTTGGATTTACACCATTCCAAAAATAGAAAAGGTAAAAAAGATGGGATGGCTCGGAGGATCCATGTGGATCGAAGGATGGAGAAGGTGATTAGATTTTGGACTTGACTGTATTCAAATATAGTCAAATATACATATATGGATACTATTAAATTAAAAATAAAATATATGTATTAGATACACAAGTATTTTTTAACAAGTGTTTTATTGTTTAAGAACCATAGATTAGGAGGCAAAATATTTTTTTAAATAAAGTTCAATCAGAAATACTATTTTTAAAAATGATAGAATCCAAGTGAAATAAATTTTTTATGATAAGGTTTGACCGTTATGGAAATAACCATTATGGTTCTAAGGAAGCTTGTATTTTGTTTTGTTCATATACTTAAATAACATTTAAAAGAATAAAGTCTAATCATAAATGCTTTTTTTAAAAGTGATAGAATCCAAATGAAATAAATTTTTGATGATAAAGGTTTGACCATTATGGAAATATTCTAAGGAAACTTGTATTTTGTTTTGTTTGTATATTTAAATAACATTTAAAAGCTATTTAATATACTTATATATATAGTATAAAAATAATTATTAGATTTTAAATTTTAAATTATTAATTTTAAATTTAAAACTAATGATAGGATAAATAAAATATTATTATATAAAATATTTTGAAATTTTAAAAAGAGTTTAACTGATTTAAAACCGTAGATTAAAATATAGGTTGAATCTTTTCTCAAAAATTAGAGTTCAATCATAAATTTTTTAAAAAATATAGAATGAATGAAATAAAATTCTTTGTGACAAAGGACTAATCATTATAGAAAATAATTATCATATTTCTAGCTTTATTTTTGAACATAAATAATATTTAAGAGCTATTTAATTATTTACATACATAGCATAAATATAAAGTAGAAATTTGTGTGATAAAGATATGATTGGAAATAAATATTATAACTCTAACACGTTGTAAATCTTTTGACTAATGATATTAGAATACTTTATTTTCATACTTAAACGATATTTAAAAGCAATTTAATTTAATTTGCTTAGATCCAAGAAATAAACAAAAATAAGTGATTTTCGATGCAAACATTTCAACTTTACAATATATATATTAAATTAAATATTGACGAAGAATGTACTAAATGGTACTAAAAAGCCTGATTACCCCTGCAACGCATTCTCATTGACTTTTAAAGCCTCCAAACGAAACGCGAATCGTTAATGCAGTAATATTTGCACGTTTGTGAAGTAATACACTGCCCAGATTTGCCCCCAAAATTGCTTTGTTTGCCAAATCCAAGTGAAGGAAAGTTTTGATTCCTTTTGGTCAAAATCAAATCAAATAAAAAATTTGGCATCCAACAAGCGTCGTCAAGTGTATTATATCACTGCCGTCCATCAAATGGACCTGCGTCGTCAAACATCTGATGCTATCCAATTTTGGAGCCTATCCGATCCCCTGGTCGGCAGGATGTAAAAAAAGCAACGGTCGTCACGCATGAAGACACCACGTGTCCTCACTTCACGATATAGCGTCATGCATGTGGGGTGGGTCCCACTTTTTGGATGCCCAAAGGCCGGGCACATTGATCATGCGACGCGAGGGTACGGACCCCGCAGAGGTGGATCACGTCCAATGCCTCTCGGACCATACGTTATTCCGACACATCACTAACCGTACATCACGTCGTCATGTGTCGGTGCGAGAATGATATACACCGGACACCGCACCGAACCATCGAATGGTTTTCCCTCGAGGAACCTGGCCCATCCCAGAACAAAAAATTTTAAAAAGTGTACGTGTCAGCAAATAAAAACAGTAATACAGAATATTATTTAAATGCTGTTTTGCAGCGAATCCCGGGCGTCTCACAGTCACACCCCACCGTATCTCCCACTCGGTGGTCTTCCGGTCCCGTAACTCCGAGATCCAGTGATCCACTCCCCCTTTTCCTTCCTCCCGTTCTTCCCCCCCCCCCCCCCCCTTTACTTCTTCCCCCGTCTCCCTCCCCTCCGATCCCATTAGGGTTTCGATCTTACCCCATCCGATCTCTAGATCGAGCAAGCGTCGGCGGCCGGAGGAGCTCGCGTCGGCGCCGGAGGAGCAGAAATGGGACGGGAGGGCGGCGGCGGAGGGATGAGCGACGGCGTGGTGAAGAAGGTCCTCCTCTCCTACTTCTACGTCGCGATCTGGATCTTCCTCAGCTTCACGGTGATCGTCTACAACAAGTATATCCTCGATCCCAAGATGTACAACTGGCCATTCCCCATCTCCCTCACCATCATTCATATGTCCTTCTGCTCCGCCATCGCCTTCCTCCTCGTCCGCGTCCTCCGTCTCGTCGACCCCCCCTCCTCCCCTCCCATGACCCGCGACCTCTACGTCGCCTCCGTCGTCCCCATTGGCGCCCTCTACTCCTTCTCCCTCTGGTTCGCCAACTCCGCCTACATCTACCTCTCCGTCTCCTTCATCCAGATGCTCAAAGCCCTCATGCCTGTCGCCGTTTACTCCATCGGAATCCTCTTCAAAAAAGAGACCTTCAAGCCCAACACCCTGCTCAATATGCTCTCCATTTCCTTCGGCGTCGCCATCGCCGCCTACGGCGAGGCCCGCTTCGATGCCTGGGGCGTTTTGCTCCAGCTCGGCGCCGTCGCCTTCGAGGCCACCCGCCTCGTCCTCATCCAGATCCTCCTCACCTCCAAGGGCATCTCATTGAACCCCATCACCTCCCTCTACTACGTCGCCCCTTGCTGCCTTGCCTTCCTCCTCGTCCCCTGGTCCTTCGTCGAGCTCCCCGTCCTCCGCGCCGCCTCCTCCTTCCACCCCGACTTCCTCATCTTCGGCACCAATTCCTTCTGCGCCTTCGCGCTGAACCTCGCCGTCTTCCTCCTCGTCGGCAAGACCTCGGCCCTCACCATGAACGTTGCCGGCGTCGTTAAGGACTGGCTCCTCATCGCCTTCTCGTGGTCGGTCATTCGGGACACCGTCACCCCCGTCAACCTCATCGGCTACGGCATTGCCTTCCTCGGCGTCGCGTACTACAACCACGTCAAGCTGCAGGCGCTCAAGGCCAAGGAGGCCCAGAAGAAGACCGCGCAGGCCGACGAAGAGAACGCCCAGCTCCTCCAGGAGAGAGATGGCGACCGGAAGAACGACTCCCAGGCTTGATCTCTCTGCTCTCTTCCTCGGTTGCTCACGATCTCCATCGATCTGATCTGATTTCTTCCGTAGCTTGCTTTTCTCTCTGTTTAGATTGCAGAGAGAGAGAAGGAGATTTATTTCCCCAAAAAAATTTAAAAAAACTTTCTTTTGTTCGTTTTTATCTTATTTTTCTGATTTCTATGCGGGATGAATTGGATTGGAGCTTCGAATCTGTTTGATTTGTTGGAGATTGATGCGGATGGAAGATTGTTGATCTGTGTATGTCTAGATCTATCATCTCGATCACATGGATTCGACGCGGAGCTGGAATTTATGGTTTGGATGCTGCTGTTGGTGGGAGAGTTGATGGATTATTATCGGGCTATGTTCTCTAATTGCATTGCTATTATCTGTCTTTTTTGCCATTTAATTTGTTGGACCCCCGTCGGATCTTTCGTCTTCCTTCCAGAGGAAATTTAAAGTTGGTGTTTTAATCACTGGTATTACTATAAATATTTAATTCAAATTCTCATTTAGCGGATTTTGCTTCCAGTGCCATTCTTTTCTGTGATTGATGTTGGTCATATTTGAATTTAAGTGGGGATCTATTCGTTTCGTGGTACACGTGGACGCCAGTGCGCCGTTTACTTTTCATTTAGCATGTAGTATATTTTGTCACAGCCGAACTTTGTACCATGCTCTGATTTTGCATTTCAAAATGATTATATTTGAACGATTATGTGACAAATGCTGCATGGTAAGAATCTCTTTCTTCTCTTAGACTTTGAAATATTATGTTCTCTGCTAAAAAAAAGATATATGAGAAATTTTAAATTTGTTCTTCATGATATGTTTTGCCCCTTTAGCTGGCAGATCGATAACATTCAGTTTGTTTAGTCTACTTCTCTTTGCTTTTCTTCTTCTTTTCTTCTTTTATATTGTCTTTCTAACACAAAAGATCCAGTATTTCATCACGTAAACCTTACTGTATGAGTTCATATAGCACAAGTTGAACTTTTTAAAAGTTGTTTGCGATTACTGCATCCAAAATTTAGTGAATTTCTATGATTTTGGAGAGCGAATCATTCCTTACTGTCTTTAAAATATCTCATGTTCATAATTACTTGTCCTATTTACATCTCATTAGGACGTAAGAAATATGGTGCTTTGCCAAAAAGGTTTTGCATTATATATAACTTGTAAGAATTTTATTAATCACCATAACGTTTCCTTTAGTGGAGGGATGGCCTCATTAGTGCTGTATACATCTTTGTGGAACTAGTAATATTATTTTAAGTATACATTATGGCAATTATCAAGTCACTGTCAGTAAGTCATCTCAATATCTATAATGCATTCCTCAGTTCTCATATGTACCAATATAAAGATGAGCTGTACTCAAGATTGTCAAATTGCCTGGGTGATCCTAGGTCGTGATGTGTAGGCAGAACACCTAGGTGACCATGCAGGCACCTAAGGGAAAAATTCCTAGCATCATTAAAGTTAAATGTTTTCATTTATAGATTCATATGGTTCATAAAAAAGCCTGTAACATAATGAAAAGAAAAAGGTTCGTTTGAGTAAGCTAATATTTTTTGGATTAATAATGAAATCTTAAAGACTGAAGGATTCTAGGCGAGTTGCAGGAAAAACAGCTTGTAAAAAAATACCTTGTCATAATAAGTCTGAAAATTTTTAAATTTAGGTATGTACAGCCAAACTCGGGTGACTTAGTAATGCTTCTGATAAACAACGCGGATATTAGAATACCAATTGCCTCTCATGCCAAAAGGATGAACAACCGGAGCAATTTTCTTATCCAACCAGTCAATTGAACAATTTAGTTTGAAGTATCACAAGTGCACCATTAGCAAGCTGCCACACCTGTGAAACTAAATACTTTTGGAAAGGGTAAAGAGTTCCTAGTGGCAATAGGAGCCACTAGTATGCATAGACTCAGGTAGCACCTGGAAAAATTTCATTATGCTACAATTGATCATCATATTGTAATCGACACAATTTGCAGCGTGAGGCACTCAAGCTTGGTTGATTATGCTGCTCCATCAATCTTCAATTACCTGCCCTGTTGCAACCTTTTTTGTCAGTGGTTTCCAAGAAGACACTTCCTTCAATCTTTTAACAGCATTAGCCACCAATCAAGGCATGTAGTCTGCATTCTTGTTGACCAAGCTAGAACCATGGATGTTCATGGAACTACAGATGTTCATGGTAATTTTTGACCAGCATATGTACTGTTCTCAAGCTGAATTGTTTAAAATTGCTATTGTGAAGAAAAAGAAAAAAAAGCTTCTTTCTCCCTCCTAATTCATCTTGAGTTTTTTCACCGAGGATCTGTGGTGCCATAGACATTCTAATATCATAAATAAGTTTTCAACTGGCACCAAAGAGAATTTTTCAGTCCATCATCCAACTTGCAATTTTTTTTTTTTTTTATGTTAAATGTGTGTTCAATATATGCTGGCAAGTCATGAGAAGTTGTAACGTTTTCACATTGTGGATATGAATGTCTCATTGGTGCAAAATTTTAGTAGTTTCATATAAATTTTGGTAAAGATTCTAAGGCATGATATTGACAATTTGAGGGTTTCATTATTGAAGGTAAAAGTGATGTACATGGTGATGCTACCTAAATTTATGACTGGATGGACATTCGTGTCAAAAGGTCAAAATATATGGCTGATTTTTTTTTTTTTTTTAATTTTTTAAATCAGTCGACTTTCAAAGAAAAGTTTTGTGTAGGCATGATTGGTGCTGTCAAATATGGAGATTACTTTTGAAAATGTATGCATGATGTAAGTTTCTAAGCGATGATGCTACCTAAAAGTTATGACTGGATGAATGTTCATGTCAGAAGGTTATGCCATATATGTGAGCTCCAGGCATTATAAAAGTTAGTCATCCTTGGATGAGATATTTTGTGTAGACATGATTGGCTCTGTCAAATGTGGAGATTAGTTTTGAGTAATATGGGTATTGTACACTTTGATATGCTTGTGACAGCTATAGACAGGGTTAAGGTTTTCCTTGAGAGAAGTGTGACATAACTCAAGAAAAATGATCTATTGAGAGAAGTGAGAAAAGTGAGACGATAAATATGTTCTGAACTGAAAAAAATGTTGACAGCTCTAGTATAAACTGAGAGAGAGAGAGAGAGAGAGAGAGAGAGAGAGAGGGGGGGATCGAGATGAACAAGTGTGGTCTGATGGTGGACGAATGTTACATTACCCGTCAGAGGATGGTTTTATATTTCTTATGAATGGTTTTTCTTTCTCTCTCTCTCTCTCTCTTGACTGGGGTTGATCATGCACTGTTAACGTATCACATTGCAAGTTAAGGACATCTTTGGTGCAATTAGATATATAGGGGTTTGGTATGGTTCTTTGGTTCCATGTAATGCGTATTAAGTTTTAAACAATGATTATTCTGAGGTAGACTTGTGGTAAAATGTTGGTAAGGTGAAGTAAATTAACACCGTTGATGCTTGCCAAGTAAGCACTAGATCTTATGATTTCCTTTGTATTTTTTGAATAATAAAGCCGAACATATAACAAGTTGGCAAGATGTGGATATTCTCAAATTAGGGGCTTCAGATTTTAAGTTACATGTAATCTTTTTCTTTTCTTTTAAAGTTTAGTAGAATTTTGACTCGATTATATATTATCCAGTGAATGCGTAGACGTGAAAACATCCAGATGGAACATATCATAAGAGATCCGTCACCGTATAAGCCCCCGCCATCTTTGGATCCACGCTAGCGCCTCCTGGAGTGCCGCCACCATCAAGCTCTGGAATCAAAGGTCCCTTAGCGACCATCAAAATGAGAACAGCCGGGCCTGGATTGTTATGAAGAAGAGTTGCGAACATCCACAAATAAGAAAGAATCAAGCACAGGTTCAATACCCGGGTCTGGTTCAGGCCCAGTAATCCAGCCTGGATCAGGCTCGGGTCCAGGCCGGGCCTAAGTTGGGTCTGGCCGGACCAATATTCTATCCAAACCCAGCTGCAATTAATGCAGGTTTTGGTTTTGAGCCCAAATTTGATCCAAAAATAAATAAATTTGGCTTATTGCCAAGCTCAAAGCTAGCCTGGCTTAATGCGCCTCAGGCCGGTCTAACTCCACTTTCAGTATTATTCTATTTTTATCTTATTAGTCTCATACTTAAATAATGTTATACCTTTATATATTTTTATATCATAAAATTATTTTCATAATTTTTATTAGAAATTTATGTATGTTATTAAGGGTGGGTTGAAAAGGGAAGCAAATTTAGGCTTAAAGCTTCCTCGGTGACTGTTTGAGGTGGCAATCGAGCCGAATCATTTTGAGTTCGGATCATTTTTGACTTCAAACCACTTTCGAATTTAGATCGTTGAAGCTAAATCTTAATCCTAAATAATCGAATTTAATTTCACTTATGGGTCATTTTGGGTTGGCTTAATTTTTTTAAAAAAAAATTCAACACACTTTTTTTTCATTTTGTTTAAATAATTAATTAATGATCAATTTAATTCTTTTATTTATTTATTTATTTATTTATTATTTTAAATGCATGAGCAGATAGATACAAATTATAGTATGATTAAACACTAATAAAATTAATAGTTATAAACTTATAAAATATTAAAATAATTTAATTTAATAATATTTTATAAAAGTATATTTTAAAATTAAGTATAAATGATAAATTGTTAATAAGAGTATAAAACAAATAAATGTTAGAAATATATTTAATTCTATTAAAAAAATATATTTCTAATCTCATTAAGTCACATAAACTTCCATTATATTATATATCAAAAAATATAAAATATTAAAATATTTATTAAGTAATCTAATTAATAATTTATAAAATTATATAGTGCTACCTAAATAAAATTTTAAAATTTAAAATAAATAAAATTAAAAAAATATCTTACTATTAGATCCAAATAATCAGTTATGAATGACGAATAAAACTTATGTACTTTTTAATAAATATCATTTTTGAATCATTTTTGATTATCCATGATCCAATTAGATTCTAAAATTTTTGAATTATTTTTGATTGAAATTAAAAAAAAGTTTGCTTTATTTTTTGAGATGAATTGAAAATGAGATCATGTACCGGATCAACTTTCTATCATCACTGTATTCTCAACGGGGTTTCACGGAAGCGAGGGAGAGAAGATGAAGAAAAAGGAGAGAGAGAGAGAGAGAGAGAGAGAGAGAGAGGCTCCCAGGTTTTCCCTCTGCTTTTTAACTATAAAATCTCACTTGCTGTTGTGACATTAAGACCCAAAGTCAATTTGATAATCCGAGGTTTACTAATTGGACGGTCAGGGCTAGTTACACGACACTAATCGACGGTCCCTACCGGCGTGGGCCAAATAAAGCTGCCCGCGGGAGCAGCGGACGCAAGAGATTGAGCACTCTGTGAAATGGCGCTGGCGGCCTTCTCCCGCTTCCATCCTCCTCCTCCGCTTCCTCTTCCTCCTCTCTATCTCCGGCGTCCTTCGGCCTCCGCTCGCGCATCCGCTCCCTCTCTGTCTCCCCTTCCGAGAGCCCTAGTCGAGATTGAGAAATCCCGGGTTATCGCTTGCCTCCGCGCCCCAGAGTAACGCTAATTCCCGTCTCTATCTCTCTTCTTCTTCTTTTCGTTTCTTTTTTTTTTTTTAATCCCTTTTCCAGTTTTTGAGGGCAGGAATCCAAGATTGTTTTTTTGTTTCTTGGCATGAAGTTTTGGATGTGTGAAACGAAATTATGTAATAATCTTCAACTCGACTAGTTGGGTGCGGCTACATGAATCCCTTATCTTCATTCCATTCGATTTAGGGTTTCCTACATACCATGAGATTCACAGCCTCCATCTACCTCTCTTTTTTTTCTTTCTTATATATTTCAAATATTACATTATAATTATTGTTACAAAATCTAATTTCTACATTTTCTACCGAAAATTACATTATAATTATTATTATAGAAATCTAATTTCTCCATTTTTCTACTGATAGTTATGAGTTTTGGGATCCAAGATTGAGGTTTGGTTTATTCTCATCGAATTTTGATGCCCTTTTCTCGACTTTGTGACTCGATGTGTGAAAATAAATTACGTTGTTATTATTGATAAAAATCTGTTTTTACAATTAAGATTTAGAGTTAATTTTACATGCGACATGCGACCTCGGGCACACATGGCGGCCACAAAATTTTGACTGTTGAGTTATTTTGTAGTGGCAAGCTGGCAATGGAAGCTGCTTGTGCTGCCCTCAGTGGTGGCATCTCTGTTGTGAGTCTCAGTACGCAATTTGATTATTTTTTTCCTTTTTAAGCAAAGAAGTTTCTTTTTTCTTTTTTCTTTTTTTGTTCATTGTTTTTTGGGTTTACTAATGTGCCTGCACTTTTTAAATGTGTAGCTGGAGATTGTGATGAGCACTCCAGGTGTGTTGGAGGTTGTTCCATGCACTTCATGTCTCTGCTGTGCTTTTGATTGGCAACCAGCCCAGGAACTCATGTGCCTTCTTCTTGCAGGTGGTAAAGGGACTTCAGAAAAACCATCCTTCATCAGTTATAGGGGTAGGTACCTATACCGTTAAAACATTTCGAGTGTCCATTACTGAATATGTGCATCTTATGCCTTTTGTCATCTTGTTTAGAGCTTGAGAGTTGTCAGAACCATACATATAGGTCAAATATCTGCCTATAATATCTCAGTCCTCATTAGGAAAGTACTTTTCTGTGGAGGCATATAAGGCAAGAGAGTGAATTCCTTGAATAACCATTTAGTGGGAAAAATGGTTCCATCCGTTAAATGTTTTATTCTTTACTCTTTTCTACGTATTATTTTTGCTTTCTATCTGTTAAATACACCTCATGATATCGTACAGTTTACCCATTTGTTCTTCTTGTCAAACCTAGTTAAGTTTGATATTCTTTGGTATCTATTGGGTGATGATAGATCTAACAAACAAAGATATCTAGTTTTATATCATTGTATATATTTTTTAAATGCTGGAACTTAGTATCTGGAAACTCATATGCAGTGTGCCACACCTGCTTTGGAATCTCTCCTGAAACTTGTTCCTTGATCATACACTTGCTTCGTAAGTACTTCCCTTGTATAACATATTTTGAGGAGTCCACCTACATGCACCCATACGTTTCTGCTCTGACACATGCTTTTGGTTCGGGCACTTATGGTTTGGAGAACAATTGGTACCATGCTAACTTTACATGATACGATCACTCATAAAATGATTCATTTTTGCAGATAAGAAATTTGTCCTGTTGTAGCTGTCTTATTGTTCTTAATGTGCTGCTTATTAGAAGTTGGTTTCTAAAGCTTGTTAAAGTGTTGCTACTTACTTGTCATAAGTAGATATATAATAATTTAAAATTTGTTCTATCCATGAATTTGAAGCAAAGGTTACTAGAATATGAGATCAATAAATTTGCTTAATTTCTTTAATAGTGAAATAAGACTTATATGATTTATATGCAAAAGAGCTCTTCTTTGTAGCATGTGCGCTCCTTTACCAGGAATTGAGATGCCAGCTAGCACAGATGGGCATGTGCTGCAGCATGCTAGTTTGTGTTGTTTGTCCCATTTGTGCTAATTTCGTGTTGGTGTTGTGCAACTGCATGTGCATGCACAATAGTATTTACCAGCTAGTGATTGACATAAGTATCAGCTCTGGCTTTTAAAAACTTGCTTTGCACGCGTGATTGTAAAGCCATAACGCACTTTTGCCACTCCAATAAACCTTTCCTTGGAGGTTAGCTTTCAAAATCTATCTCGTTTGTTATTTTGTGAGGTACTAGGTAAAACTGTTAATGGAAGCTAATAGGTGTTATTTTAATGCATATACATGATTACTAGTAGCACGACACAATTTTTTTTCCATTTCCTTTGCATTATGCTATTCCTGTTGTCGTCGTGACCACAATAGAGCTTGGACATGGATGCAAGATATGAATAAAATGCTATAGGATAGAGCAAAATGAAAGGTCTTGAAAAGCATGATATAAATATGTTAATTATAGGATATGACTATGAATATATATCTTCATTATTATTGAGATCACAAATTCTAAAACAAATCATTTACCATTAAAAGGTCAACATTCATACAAAAAGAAAAAAGAAAGCCCTTCTCCTTATCCCTAAAGGTTAAAGAAGTACCTCAGGTTTATTTGGGAAGTTTCTTTTAGTTTTCTAAAAACTTGAAAGTTAAGATGATTGAAAAAATAAGTTAAGACATTATTTTAGAAGTATCTGACAAGTGTTGTTATCTGTTATAGATGCAACATGCAGATGAAATATTTATACTACTTAAGTGCACCACTACATACATGCATGCATGTATATATAAAAGATGCCATGGCATTCTTCTTCCAAACTATTATTCTCATGAAAGCATAGAACTACAGCCTGTTGCAAGACAAATGACAGAATTTTAAATGTTCTCTTAGATATTCATCACTTTTTTTTTCAGATGCTCTCATCAAAACATAGCTAGAGTTTATTGGCATAAGCATCATTACTGTCAAAAATTTTGTGGCATTCCAGAAAAATCTTTTGTCACTTGTAGACCATGTTCAATAAAGCCCAATTGTTCGAAAAAGCTTTTTTAGCTGGTCATTTGAAACCATTCCTAGAGGTTCTTTTCTCCTTATCACTCTTCTGTTTGTGAATTTTGTGAATTTTTATATTTCTTCATAATTCATTTGGAAAGGAACCCTTGCTTCTGTATTGTAGTATGATGCCTTTTCCCATGTCCATTAATTCAAATTTTTAGGGTAGTGTACCTTAATATACAACAACAACAACAACAACAACAATAACAACAAAGCCTTAATCCTTAGTGCACCTTCAATATATGGTTGTCAAATATCATGGCTAAAGTTTTCTTCCATCTTTTTCATCAATTTTTATAAGGCTTGTCTGAGCTTCTTCTTGATCATTTTTAAGTGCTATTCCAAGCCTTTTTTTATATTTTTCTATATTTATTTTCAATTCCTTAGTTAGTTCCCAAGATTTTTCTGAAACATTGGAGCTTGTTGAAAAAGAATCTTTAGAACCGTCATTTTGGTCTATCTCTATAAAATTTGCAATGATACTATCTTATTTACCTAATTCGGGGGGTGGTGTTGGAATGGGGAAGCAGAGCTCCCATCCATCCCTCCCCCCGCCCCCCCTTCCCGCCAAAAAAAAGGGAAGCATTCGGAAGTGATTTTTGATGCAAGATTCTGTTGGAGATCCGAAGCTTAGACCATTTGCAGAAGATTTTGAAAATGTGTGAAAATATTGATAAACATGATGTTAACCGACCTTTTAGGAATGATGAACCTTGAGGAGTCTCCAGATCTGGTGTAATGCATGACACAGGGCTGATAGGAGAGGTCAGGACAGGAATAATTCATTGGTTACATCATGCTTGTAAATGGGCCACTTATGAGCCACAACCACAAAAGGCTGCTGACAACCTGGGCATGTGTCCATGTAATTTATATAACATACCTGAGTTAACCTATGACACACTAATCAAGCTTCGTAATAGTTGATAAGCATCCTAGTGAGCCTATATTGCCGACCCATTTAAGAAACATATAACTTGCCAATTGGGACTGAGAAAATCGCAAATGTTACCTAAGGAATGATAATCTCCTCAGCTATGGAATATTGATAGCCTCTTGGCAATTTATGGTCTAAGAATGGATTGGATGACTACTGAAAGCAAAGAAATCTCGCAAAGAATTTGGGTGAGTGGTAGTCATGAAAATTGTACCTTTCAAATTCCTGGTAATCACTAGCAGGGTAGCAATGATCAAAACGAGCAACTGGAACGATTTTCCTTTTTAAAGAAGAAAAAGAAAATAAGGGGACATGGGCCCAAGAATACATATTAATAAGCATATTAGTGCTACAGCACCAACAGAGTTCTAAAAAGAGTACAAGGGTTCTAAGTAAAATTGAAGCTTAAGCATTAAGATTTAATGAAAAGGCACAAAGCTGATGAGAAGCCCACCCCAACATTTTATGGAAAAGCTTTCAGGAATTTCTTTTCAGTGATGCAAAACTCAGAAGTCTCAAAACCCATGAGAACTTAAGAGGATTTAATATTTCTTATGTAGCATCGTTTTTAATCATTTCAAATGTTTGTCTAACTTGGCAAATGATTGTGTAGGTTGGCACTGTCTTAAATGCCGATGATGCTAGAAAAGCAATAAAAGCTGGGGCCCAATTTCTCTTGAGCCCTTGTACAGTCATGGTGAGTTCAAAGCACTTAGCAGTTAGATTTTATCATTTTTCTCCTTTACAAAACCATTTAATCTTTTTGAAATGAATTTACTTCTATGTCCTTTCACTATAGTTTTTTTTTATTGTCCTGCTATAATTTCATATGAATCTTGTACACCCCACATAAAAGTGACAAAGTCACCTTTTGGCTTAGTGTTATGAATCATCTTTTTCTTTTTCTGCTTTCCAATAAACTTTAGAATCATGCCTCTTTACTTGACTAAGTATAATAAAACATTATAAGGAAATTAGGACTGTCCCCTAGACCTCCAAGCCCATGCATAACTTGGACGTGACTTGACTTCTGACCATTTTGAGGTACATATTGGTGAAACCATGTAATAGTTCATTGTGCAGCAAGAAATAATTTCATCAGCATGGAACTTTCTAATATCAAGGTGCTCGTTGATCAATTGGTTTTGATATCAGCTGGGTTTTTTTCACGTGCTTTTGTTGTGGTCATCACTTTCATAATTGGAGCATTGTTGTGGTCTTATCTCTAATATCTGTGAGTCAATCCTTTCTTATGAACCTGATCTTATGGCCATTTGTTCTTTGGTGGCTGAAGTCTAGTTACCACATTGGATGTGGATGAGCATCTGGTAATTGTCAATGCTCATTGACATGTGATACTAGACATATCTGGTCCAAGAAACTGCATTGTTATTTGACTTGAGAACGTGCACAGTCTTAAAGGATGCAGTAAAAAATATATCTTAAGCTTATTTTTCAAACAAAGCTTTTAACTCAGTTCGGGTAGCAAGAATGGCCATAACTCAAGCTAAGGAATGCATTAATTTCTTTACCTCTGCATCACCTAACAATGCTAGGGCTCCTCTCCATATTATTCTTATGGAATCTCATACAAAATTTATTTCTTGAGTGCCCCCACCGTCTGGCCATGTTAAGGTTAACTTTAATGGCTTAGTTCACCTTAAAACTTCTAGAGTGAGAATAGTGATAAGAGACTATGAGGGGTACATCATCCTTGTTTTAGCAATACTTTTATCAACCTTTTCAGTTTCTCTTGCAAAATTGACAAGGGTTTGGTTTGGATTAAAAGTGGCTATGAAATTGAATCAAAATTTTAGAATCATTTTGGAGGGCAATTCATCCACTGTTGTAGTTTGAATTAATGGTCAATCAGATTGTGAACATCCTTTCCTAAGGAACATCCAGTTAGTCATCTATTCAAATTAGGGGATTGAGTGCTCACATATCTACAGGAAGGCAAACCAAGTAGCTGATTTTTTAGTAAATTGGGTAGTATTGAGAAGAGAAAAAGCTTGCTGTACAGTATCCTTTTCTCCGCAACTTGCATAGATTACCTCCGTTGATGCACGAGAGATTATCTTTATGAGGTCTTAGATCTTCTTTGTTATTAAAAAAAAAAAAAAAAGATGTAGTAAAAAAGCTCAACACATTGCATCCCAATCCTTGCAAAGCAGCTTGAGAGAACAATATTAATCCCAAAGTATATGAGACATGTCGTACCGCTTATTCAGTTGTGAGCTTATTGATATGGTGCAATTGGATATGCTATGTATAAAGTTTGCCAAATTTTGTTGGATAGGCCATAGATTTATGATAGTAAAGTACAGCATGATGGCTACAACAACTATTCTTTTTAGCATGTAGACCTCTTAAAGTGGCTTGATTGGAAGATGTGTCCTAGGTTGCTTGCCTAATTCAATTGTTACTTATTTTTTTTCCTTTTTATATGGAGGAAAGGATTTTAAATGTTAAAAGGTCAGGGCAATGGACATAATAAGTGGTGCAAGTACTTCAAGGGTACTCATGATTGCTTCCAGCAAATGGAGGGGTTCAAATAAGTGGCTCTTGATGTAGCATCTAACTTGTTGCTTTAAATTTGACATGGCCATATTTGAACCAGGTAATCAATAACAGAGAAAAAATATTTGACAAACATATAGAAAAATTTGTCTTAATATACAAGATACTAGATAGAATGGAAGTAGAGAATAGCATAATTGGAGAGCAATAGAAGGTGGGAAGAAGAAAGAAAATTGTGCCTCTGTTCATTTGCATTATTTCCTTTTTCATTTTGCTGCATTTGTTTCCATCGAGGTCTGCAAAATTGGCGCTGAGACCCATACCGGTACAATACGGTATATGCTTCGTTGTAAGACAGGGTGCTATTCTTTTTTCACTCTTAACCACTCAATGCTGAGCAATACAGGTTGGTATTGGGTGTTTGGATCACTATTGGACGGTACTGAGCAATACAGATTGGTATTGGGTGTTTGGACCAGTATTGAACGGTACAGGTCGGTACAAATCAGTACTGCAAAGCTTGGTTTCTAATATTATTGATTAAAAAATTCATCAATTTTAATTGCCTATTAGTTGAACAGAACTATGTTAAGTTTTTCATTCATAAATTGGAAATGTATTTTCAATGGATCTTAAGACAATGATATGCTTACAAGCTTTTTTTTGAGATTAAGGCATTGTTGTTATTGTTGTTGTTGTTGTGTTAGTATGCTTACAAGCTTTAGCACTAACTCAATAGTTATGGCCTTTATCGCACTTTATATGGATTATTCATGGTAGTACATTAGTTTTTTTTTTTCTTTCAATAGATATTAAAGCAAACCTAACCTGTATATTTAATCATTTAATTATATACCAGTAATAATTCTAAAGTATATTGCCTAGACAAAATGCATTGCATTATATTTTTAAATAATAATCCTCTATAGATTGTTGCAATATTGATAAATTGTAACGGTTTGTCTTCTAGGAACTATTACTTGATATTCAAGATAGTGAAGTTCTTTATATTCCAGGAGTCATGACACCAACAGAAGTAAGTATATTTTTTATGATAATATAATTATACATTCTTTCAAACAATTTTATATTCTTGATATAAATGTTGGTTTTGCCCATTATCATTTTCTTTATTTTGTTAGTCTATTGACCTGAACCTTTTTTTTTTTCATATGCTCATTGCAGTTGGTTCCAAACTATCCACATCTCTAAGTTTTTGAACATATTATTTTCATAATCTCTCTGGAAGCTGATCCTTCAATTTATACAGCGAATTCATATGAATCTTGTTGCAACTTACAGGTGTTGTCTGCATATAATGCCGGTGCGAGAATTGTCAAGGTTAGCCCCTTGATGTACTTTAGTATGTCTTGTAATGTAAATGATGACACTAGCATCCAAACAAAATGTAAATGATGACACTAGCATCCAAACAAAATGTATATGCATGTGTGCTTACATATAAATACGCGACCAAAAACCACCCAAAAAAAGGAGGGGGAAAAATCCAAACTGAAAACCTCAATTTTAATTCGAAAAAAAAACTCTATTTTAACCATCTAATTGTATATTTATCCCCATTTTCATTTGGCACTGGATTCTACAAATTTTTCTGCATCGGTGTATCTGTATTTCAACGTTCAAATATAGATTTATGTTCTTATTTATAATTCCTTGGACTAATGACAAACCATTATGAGCTACTAAGTGATTAATTTTTGCGTACCATCACATTTATTTGTTTTGATTCATGTTTTTCCTTCTATCTTTCTTCCAGTTTCTTATGGGTGAGAAGCAAGGTCCTAATTTCATCAATGAGATCAGCTGCTTTGTTTTTCTTGGATAAAACTGTTGTAGAAGATGTGTATGTTTTCCTACTCTGAATAATGGAAGGAAAAATTATCTTTCTTTCTTGTTGGACCACGGTTGAATAATAGATAAGGCTTGCCTGCTGAGAGATCAACTTTCTGTCCCTGCTTTTCCCCTCTTCGTTAAGCATTAGGAGGCCATCCTAAAGGGGAGAAAGGACAAGAATAGCCCTCTAAAGCTAATCCCTCTCCTCTGACAGTTTCCAAATTCAAACTTTTAAGGCCTCTTCTCAGTCTGATGGATATTTTCCCCACTGGTCTAACACACCTCTAACAAATTGTTGCACCCACAACCAAGGTGTCCCTCCCAAAACTAAAAATTCCCATTATCCCTCTTCTCATTAATAAAATGTCCATTCTCATTCATTCCTCTTGTCTTCTCCATCTTTACACCCTCTCCATTTTGCATCCACCAGGGGGAGGCCCTGGCATGCCTGTTCCCTGAATAGCCCTTTAGCAAAGCATTGGCCAAATATCAAACAAAGACTATGCTCCCCAGTAAGCCGGCATCCCTACAACTGTATCTATTATGCACATAGATTTTACAGAGGTTATAATCCATACTCCATAGATCTTAATTGTATCTAGAGCATAGACAGAGATAAATTGTTGACCTGTCTCTGAGATGAATTCAGGTTTAATATATTTGATATGGTTGGGTTGAAATATACTAGTCTCCTTTGCTACAAATCTACGATGTACTACTGATGTTTAATGGAATTTTCTCCTCGATCACATACTAAATGATTGAAGGCTCCTTTATAATCTCTATTGATACAGCTAATGTAATGTATGAAAACATTTTGCTTTTATGGTGGTGCATGAGTTGAAATCTGGTTTAAAAGATATGCAGTTTCAGCAGTCCATATCAGCTGATTCATATTTTGGTTTTGTAGGTTTATCCAGTCTCGATTTTAGGTGGAGATAAGTACATATCAGCTCTCAAGAAACCATTTCCTCATATTCGGATTGTTGCTTCCCAAGGCGTTGCAACAGGTGGACAACCTTAACTGCGTGGACTTGTTCTGAATTTCTAATATTCCATGGATTAGAAAGTTACATCCAAATTATTTATCCATTTAAAACAAACTTTTATCAATATGGAAATTTGTTGACTACTTTAAAAGCCTCCTTTTATTCCAAACCTGCAAACTAAGTAGAAAAAGGCTAAGTATCTCTCACCAAGGCATATTTTGTCCCAGAGATCAGTAATTTTGGTTGTTGTTCTAAAGCTTAGGTGCCCATCCTCTAGATGTATGGGTGAAGTTGCATTTCCATTTTTTTAAAAAAATGTCATTCTGCATGTCTTTAATTTCTCAATCTCATGTGTCAGGTTGACTTTGAAACCAGGTATCTGACATATGCTCATATTTTTGTTTCCATCCAACCTTATGCATGGTGGTCAGTTGACACAACTGCTGCTTAAAAATAACAGAACAACAATCATACGAAGCTAAATCCAGCAGGCTGCATAGTCTCATGGCGGTCGTTCTTAAATCTATGTTACCCTTATTTTGCTGTATATATTTATTTATACCTATTATGATATGCATCTATGAGCAGACATTGTTTCTATTGGGGAACACTAGCAAAATTATTAGCTCTTTTAGTGTATTCTTCAGTTGTGATTGGATTATAGCCAAATCCTACTATCATGTAATGCATCTAGAAGAAAACTTTCCAGGTTTACTGTGGAACATTTTGTAGCTAATTTAGCCTATTTCTTCATATTTTAAATTGCACTTTGATCATTTACAGATTCAATAGGGAGATACATTGGAGGAGGGGCTTCAGCAGTGGTACTATCGGATGCTATATTTGAGAAAGAAGCCATGAGACAAAGGAATTTTGATGAAATACGAAGGCTTGCCTATCTTGCCACTCTGCATGCGGGCCTAGCTAGAAAACAATGAGGGCAAGGTGATTCTTTTTCCTCCTATATTTTACTATACAATTTAATTTCAACATTCTGCCCAAAAAAAAATGATTCAAAATCTCGAATTACTAAATAGTGTAATGATTCATGATCTCGAATTACCATACAATTTTGTTTAGTGATTTTACTCTTTATGTTAGTAATCAGCTTCTGCACAGGTTGTAGCATGATTTCATTGGATGGGCATAAAGCTATAAATGGTCAAATGTGAACTTAAGTTCACTGAGGCATCTTTTGAGCCTTCACAAAATAGAACAACCTCGAAAGAGCTTGGGATAAAACATTGGCGTTTCTTATTGTTTATTTGATACATTTATTAGATGTTTGCAATGTATTCATTCAGCATGTCTCTCTATGGTGTGTTTGACAGCTCCAAATGGTTCCAATGACAATCTTAAGTACGTGCTGTGTAGCATGCTCCAAAGTACATCAATGTTTTCACTAAATCATCATTTACCTTACAGATAGACATGCTTACCACTGTTAATCTACTCTGAACATTTTGAAGGATGCCTATTGCATGATGCAGCAGGCCAGCAATTGACTCGTATTCAAAACTCAGAGAAAATCAAGAGACATGCAACTTGCTAGATAATGAAAATCTTTAGGACATTTTCTTTTGAATGAAAATTTTGGTTACGCTAGTTGTCTTTGGAAAAAAATTTTCATCTTTCTATGAGTTATAATGTTCTTGTAAAAGAGACCAATTTTAAACCACAGGTGCAAAAAATGCACTTTCTTTCTCCTCCAAATCTTTTTTTTTTGAGAGATTTTCTGTAACATATCTTAATCACTGGATCTTAAAATTACATTGGTGGAGGTGTATGCTGACAGCTACGTCTATGATCATACAGTTGATGAAATTTTGAGGTCTTTTGCTTTTATATCCTTGCGAACATAGCTTATTGCTGATTTAATATTTGCGTTTCTGTTAGTTTCCCTCATCTATTGTTTACTGATAACTACATGTTCTTGTACTGTAAAGAAGTTTTTCAAATATGTAAGTCAAGTTTCTCATAATAGAATTGTAGATTTGATCTTTTATTAACTTGAATTGTCCTTAAACTTATTGTGCATGTTTTTGGCTTATCATGGTTAAAAACTCGGCAAATTTGGGCATTTAATCTGCAGGCACGTTAATATGGAGAACAGAGGTGCGTTCCAGTGCTGTGTAAATGTTTAAACAGAGATCATTTTTAGATGAAACTGAGTGCCCTCCTACGTCTGAAGAAATTTTGCGGAACCCTGCCTTCCCCTTTTTTTTTTTTTTTTTTGGTTTTTTCCTTTCAAAGAAAAGAGTAACGGTGACAGCATCATGGCGCAGCTGCATCCGCTTGGAAGTGGGCATCCATCATCTGACATCAAAAAGTCTCCATCTTCAAGAAGAGCAAGAGTCGGAACATCAAGGAAGTGCTTAATCCACTTGGGGATGACGTCCACCGACTCCATATCCATCAAGCAGAGTCTTGGCGCGTTGCGTTGCGACGCAGCAGGCTTTCAAATCGTGTTTTACAAATGATTAATTTAACATAGTGGGGTGCAAAACTCAATCGAGCTGTCGATGTATTCTATTCACTTGCTACCAAATTTAAATGTTATGTGGTTTAACTTAAAAAAATCTAAACCATCTTAGGCTTGGGGCCATTGTTGGAATCAGAATCGAGTTTACTTATTTTTTTCATCTATTTAATTTATAAAAAAATTAAAATCAAAATTAAATTAATTTTATTTTGTTGTTTGATTCATCTAAATTTCATATATATATATATATATATATATATATATATATATATATATATATATATATATATATATATATATACACACACACATACACTCAATTAAATATTTATTTTATAAATAAATAAATTTAAAAATTAATAAATAAAAAAGATCTTAATAAATCATAATATAATAATATTTTTTAGATCGGTAAGAAAATAATAGGAAAAAAAATAAAAGAAGAGAGCCTTAAGTTTAGTAGCATTAGAGTCTTTTAATTGTATTTGAGAAGAGAATCATTTTCAAGCAAAAGTCTTAAGTGTATTTAAGCAGAGAACCATTTTCAAGTAAAAGTTTGAATTTGTAATCCCTTTTAAATCATGATTGAAATTGGATTTCAATTATATCTAAATAAACAATAGAAATCGTCCTTAATTGACCATGGCATTATCATAGTGATCTATCTATTTTAATTCATGTACCACTCTAACCTCTCACATATCACTCCAATCTCTCAAATTCATCTAACATTACATTTCAAATTCGCCTAACTCAATCTATGTGCTACTCTAACCTCTTAAATTCGTCTAACAAATTCATTACTTTTCTCTTTGTGCTAGACCCCAAGCAAACTCATTACCTTCTCTTTGTGCCAGGCCCTTCGAGCAAGCCCACTTCTCTTCGTGCCAGACCCTATTCTTGCGTCAACGTAGAAGCAAAAGCATATAATAACAACCTTTAACCTCTACCAAGTGGTAAAAATTAAGGCACCGCTCTATACTGCCATGGTCTTTGGCTATGCAGCCATCCGGTGGTGGCGTGGCCTCTTTCCTAATCAGTGCAATGGCATCAACAACTTCATTGCCCTTTTTGTCATCCCCTTCCTTACATTTCGCTTGATTTTTCTTAACAACCCCTGCACCATTAACCCCTACTTCCTTGCTGACTCTCTTCGTTGCATCAACAACTTCATTGCCCTCTTTGGCATCCCCTTCCTTACATTTCGCTTGATTTTTCCTAACAACCCCTGCACTATTAACCCCTACTTCCTCGCCGACTCTCTTCAAAAACTCGTCCTCACCGCCCTCTTTGCTTGATCTTGCCTTCGCCGTCGTCCCCATGGTGCCGCCCTTTGTTGGGCAATCACTATCTTTTATCTTGCTATTATGCCTAACACTATTATCGTGGGATCTCGCTTCTCCGTAGTATGTACAAACCTACCATCGATCAGCTCATGATCCAGATTGTGGTGGCTCAGAATGATTTTTTGTGGAACCTTGTCCTCTTTCTCTACTAGTATATATCCACACACCATGACAGCATGAAGCAAAAGCAGATCAATGGTGATGATGGCATGGAGTGTTCGCCACTACCGTATTGTCCTTAATTGACCTTGACATTACCATGCTAAATGCATTCAGTCTATTTCAACCTACATACCAATCCAACCTCACAAACTCGCCTAACAAACTCTCTTTTATGTCTCAAAATCACCTAACAAACTTATTACCCTTCTCTTTGTGCCAAGCCCCTCGAGTAAGCCAGCTTCCCTATCCTTGCGTCGACATAAAAGCAAATAATAACAACCTTCAACCTCTATCAAGTGGTAAAGGCTATGGCGCCGCTCTACACTACCACGACCCTCGGTTATGCCACTGTCCGATAGTGGCGCGTCCTCTCCCCTGGTCAGTACAACGGCATCAATAACTTCTTCACTCTATTTGTCAACCCCTTCCTTACATTTTGCTTGATTTCCTCTAACAACCCCTACACTATCAACCCCCACTTTTTCGCCGCTGACTCTCTCCAGAAATTCCTTGCCGCCCTCTTTGCCTAGTCCCATCTCCGCTGCCATCCTTATGACGCTACCCTTCCTTGAATGATCACTGTCTTCTATCTTGCCATTATAACTAATATTATCATCGTGGGGATCCCACTTCTTCGCGGCATGTATGAACTTATCGCTGATAAGCTCATGGTCCAGATTGTGGTGGCTCAGAGTTGTTTTTAATGGAACCTTGTCCTCTTTCTCTATCAATATGTATCCACTTGACATAACATCAAGGAGCAGGAGCAAATTAATGGTGATAATGGCGTAGGGTGTCCGCTACCATCGTACCATCTTTAATTGACCTTGACATTATCATGCTGAACACATTCAGCCTATTTCAATCTTTGTACCTCTCCAACCTCTCAAACTCGCCTAACAAACTCTTTTACGTCTCAAACTTGCTTAACTCATTATCCCTCTTTTTATGCCAAACCCCTCAAACAAACTTATTACCCTTCTCTTTGTGCCAGGCCCCACAAGCAAGCCCAGCTTCTTTATCCTTGCATCGACATAGAAGCAAATGATAACAACATCCAGCCTCTACCAAGTGGTGAGCTCATAGCACCGTTCTACACTGCCACGGCCCTCAGCTACATTGCCATCCGGTAGTGGCGCATCCTCTCCTTTGATCAGTGCAACGACATCAGTAACTTTGGTGTCCTCTTTGTTATCCCCTTCCTCACATTTCGCTTGATCTTCTCTAACAATCCCTAAACCATCAACCCCTGCTTCCTCGCCATCGACTCCCTTCAGAAGTTCCTCCTCCTCGCCGCCCTCATCATCTGGTCCTGCCTCTACCGCCATCCTCGTGGCCCCAGCCTTCCTTAGCGACTTCTGTCTTGATACTATGCCCAATACTATTATTTAAGGATCCTGCTTCTCCGCGGCATATGCGGACCTGACGTCGATTTGCTCATGACCCAAATTATGGGGGCTCAGAGTGGTTTTTGGTAAAACCTTATCCTCTTTCCCTACCAATATGTATCCACTCATCATGACATCATGGAGCAAGAGCAGATCAATGGCGATGACGGATTGGAGTGTTCGTCACCACCGTACCATCCTTAATTGACCTTGACATTATTATGATGAATGCATTCTACCTATTTCAATCCACATACCACTCGAATCTCTCAAACATGGCTAACAAACTCTTCTTTACATCTCAAACTCACCTAACAAACTCTTTATCTTCTCTTTGTGCCAAGCCATCCGAACAAACTCATTACCATTTTCTTTATGCCAGACCTCTTGAGCAAGCTCAGCTTTCATGTCCTTACATCGACATAGAAGCAAATGATAACAACCTCGAGCTTCTACCAGGTGGTAAAGCCCATGGCACCGCTCTACACTGCCATGGCCCTTGACTACGTTGTTGTCTGGTGGTGGCGCGTCCTCTCTCCTAATTAGTGCAACGGCATCAATAATTTCGTCGCTCTCTTTACCATCGCTTTCCTTACATTTCGCTTGATCTCCTCTAACAACCCCTACACCATCAACCCTTGCTTCCTCGCCATCGACTCCCTTTAGAAACTCTTCCTCGCCGCCCTCTTCGCCTGATCTCATTGCCATCCATGTGGAATCACCCTTCCTTGAGTAATCACTATCTTTATAGGGATCTTGCTTCTTTGCGACATGTACGGACTTGCCACCAATCAACTCATGGTTCAGATTATGGTGGCTCAGAGCTGTTTTCTGTGGAACCTCGTCCTCTTTCTCTATCAGTATGTATCCACTCGCTATGACATCATGGAGCAGGAGCAAATCAATGGCAATGATGGTATAGATTATCCGCCACCGCCGTACCGTCCTTAATTGAACTTGACATTATCATGCCGAATGCGTTTTGCCTATTTCAATCCACCTACTACTCCAACCTCTCAAACTCGCTTAAGAAACTCTTTATGTCTCAACTCGCCTAACAAATTCTTCTTTACGTCTTAAACTCACCTAACATATTCATTACTCTTCTCTTTGTATCAGGCCCTCCAAGCAAACTCATTACCCTTTTGTTTGTGCTAGGCCCCTCAAGCAAACCTAGCTTTTCTGTTCTTGTGTCAACGTAGAAGGAAATGATAACAACCTTCAGCCTCAACAAAGTGGTAATGGCCATGGCATCGCTTTACACTATCACGGCTCTCGGCTATGCACCATCCGGTGGTGGCATGTCCTCTCCCCTAATTAGTGCAACAATATCAACAACTTCGTTGCCCTCTTTGCCATCCCATTCCTTACAGTTCTCTTGATCTTCTCTAACAACCCCTACACCTTCAACCCCCACTTCCTCGCCATCGATACCCTCTAGAAACTCCTCCTCCTCGCTACCCTCTTTGCCTGATCCCACCATCGTCCCTGTGGCGCCGCCCTTTCTTGAGCAATCACTATCTTCTGTCATGCCGTTATACCCAATACTATCATCACGGGGATCTTGCTTATTTGCGGTATGTACGGACTTGCCATTGATCAGCTTATGGTCCAAATTATAGTAACTCGAAGTTGTTATTCGTAGAACCTCATCCTCTTTCTCTACCAATATGTATTCACTCGCCATGACATCATGGAGCAGGAGCAGATC
This sequence comes from Metroxylon sagu, assembly GCA_017589505.3. Taxonomy (NCBI): domain Eukaryota; kingdom Viridiplantae; phylum Streptophyta; class Magnoliopsida; order Arecales; family Arecaceae; genus Metroxylon; species Metroxylon sagu. Next base: position 554,610 of record JACVBY030000442.1, on the reverse strand, counting down.
GATGGCGATGATAGCATGGAGTATCCGCCACCATCGTACCATCTTTAATTGACCTAGATATTATCATGCCACATACGTTCTACCTATTTTAATTTATGTGCCACTCTAACCTCTCAAACTCATCTAATAAACTCTTCTTTACCTTTCAAACTCGCCTAATGAACTCATTACCTATTCAATCTACGTACCACTCCAACCTCTCAAACTCGCCTAATAAACTCTTCTTTACCTTTTAAACTCGCCTAACGAACTCATTACCTATTTCAATCTACGTACCACTCCAACCTCTTAAACTTGCCTAATAAACTCTCCTTTACCTTTCAAACTCGCCTAACAAACTCATTACCCTTCTCTTTGTGCCAGATCCCCCAAGCAAACTCATTATCCTTTTCTTTGTGCCAAGCTTTCCAATCAAGCCCAGCTTTTCTATCCTTGCACTGACATAGAAGCGAATAATAATAACCTCTAACCTCTACCAAGTGGTGAGGCATGGTGCCACTCTATACTGTCATGGCCCTCGACTACGCCGTCGTCCGGTGGTGGCGCATCCTCTCCCTCCCCTGATTAATGCAACAGCATTAACAACTTAGTCGCCCTCTTTTGCCATCTCCTTCCTCATATTTTGCTTGACCTCCTCTTAAAACCCTTACACCATCAACCATCGCTTCTTTGTTGCCGACTCCCTCCAGAAATTCCTCTCCGCCCTCTTCGCCTAATTCTGCCGCTGTTCCCATGGTGCAGCCCTTCCTTGAGTGATTATTATCTTCTGTCTTGCCACTATTTATAACACTATGATCGTGGGGATCTCGCTTCTCTGTGACATGTACAGATCTATTGCCGATCAGCTCATGGTCCAGATTATGATGGCTCAGAGTTATTTTTTTATGAAACCTCATCCTCTTTCTCTGCCAGTATGTATCGACTTGCTATAATATCATAGAGCAGGAGCAAATCAATGGCGATAATGGCATAGAGTGTCTGCCACTACCGTACTATCCTTAATTGACCTTGGCGATAATGGCATAGAGTGTCTGCCACCACCGTACTGTCCTTAATTGACCTTGACATTATCATGCCGATTGCATTTTGCCTATTTCAATCCACGTACTATTCTAACCTCTCAAACTCGCCTAAAAAACTCTCCTTTACGTCTCAAATTCGCCTAACAAACTCTCCTTTACATCTCAAACTTGCTTAACAAACTCATTACCCTTCTCTTTGCGATAAGCCCCCCAAGTAAACTTATTACCCTTCTCTTTGTGCTATGCCCTCAAAGCAAACTTAGCTTCCCTGTCCTTGCATCGACATAGAAGCAGATGATAACAACTTTCAGCCTCTATCAAGTGGTAAAGGCCATGACGCCGCTCTACACTGCCATGGCTCTCAGCTACACCACCGTCTGGTGGTGATGCATCCTCTCCCCTGACCAGTGCAAAGGCATCAATAACTTCGTCACCCTCTTTGTCATCCCCTTCCTCACAATTTGCTTGATCTCCTCTAACAACCCCTACACTATCAACCCCCGCTTTCTCACCACCGACACCCTCCAGAAACTCCTCCTTGCTGCCCTCTTCACCTGATCTTGCCATCGTCCCTATGGCGCCACCCTTCCTTGACCGATCACTATCTTCTGTTGTGTCACTATGCCCAACACTATTATCATGGGGATCCTGTTTCTCCACGGTATGTACGGACTTGCCATCGATAAGCTCATGGTCCAGATTATGGTGACTTAGAGTTGTTTTTTGTAAAACCTCATTCTCTTTCTCTATTAGTATGTATCCACCCGCTATGACATCATGGAGCAGGAGCAGATCGATAGCAATGATGGCATGGAGTGTCCGCCACTATCGTAACGTCCTTAATTGACCTAGACATTATCACGCCGAATGCGTTCTATATATTTCAAACTACGTACTATTTCAACCTATCAAACTTGCCTAATAAACTCTTCTTTACCTCTTAAACTCGCCTAACAAACTTATTACCCTTCTCTTTGTGCCAGGCCTCCCGAGCAAACTCATTGCCCTTCTCTTTGTGCTAGGCCTTTCGAGCAAGCCCAGCTTCCTTATCCTTGCGTTGACATAAAAGCAAATGATAACAACCTTCAACCTCTTCCAAGTGATAGAGGCCATGGTGCTGCTGTACACTGCCATGACCCTCAGCTACACTATCGTCTAGTGGTGGCGTATCCTCTCTCTTAATCGGTGCAACAGCATAGCAACTTAGTCACCCTCTTTGCCATCTCCTTCCTCACATTTCGCTTAACCTCCTTTAACAACCCCTATACCATCAACCCCCACTTTCTTACTACCGACTCCCTCCATAAACTCCTCCTTGCCGCCCTCTTTGCCTGTCTATTTCAATCCTATGTACCAATCTAATCCCAAGTGGCTGAGCAAACCCAACTTCCTTGTCCTTATGTCGACGTAGAAGTAAATAATAATAACTTCCAGCCTCTACCAAGTGGTAGAGGCTATGACACCGCCCTACACTGCCATGACCCTCGGTTACGCTGCCATCCGATGGTGGCATATCCTCTCACCCGACCAGTGTGATGGCATCAACAACGTCATCTCCCTCTTTGCCATCCCCTTCCTCACCTATTTCCTCTAACAACCACTACACCATCATCAGCTCGCTTCTTTGCCGCCGACTCCTTTCAGAAATTTCTCCTCGCCACCCTCTTCGCTTGGTCCCACCTCCACTGCCACCCCTATAGCGCCACCTTCCTTGGGTGATCACTGTCTTCTATCTTGTTACTTTGCCCAACACTATTATTGTGGGGATTCTTCGTCTCCGCAGCATGTACAAACCTGTTGCTAGACAGCTAATGATCCAGATTATTATGGCTCAGTGTAGTTTTTGGTGGAACCTCGTTCTCCTTCTCTACCAATATATATCCACTTGCCATGATATCAAGAAACGAGATCAGATCATACTACCATTCTGGGAATTATATGGTCTTTAATCACTTTCAGGTTCGAGCTTTATTGTTATTGCTGCTACTGTTGTGGCTACAAACATACATGCTTTGTTATAATATTTTTTTTGGTGGTGATAAGGGATCAAAATGCCAGCAATTGTAGATGATTCACTGTCTATAATCTTCATTACAGCCATGGGGTTAGGCATGTTCAGCATAGGTACGTATCTTTGCGATGCATCCCCACCATCATCGCCATACTTGCAATGGATGGATTATTTTGCTTTTTTGTTCCTCCATAATGGAAATATTTGCTTATTTAAGTAACTGGTCAATGAATATTTTAAGCCTGTAATACCTTGTTGACTTATTCCATGATAGCTTAAACATCTGGGGACCGGCTGTTAGCTGTCATAATATCAAAATTCAAAGATTTTCTCAGCTATGAATTCCACTAGTGTGTTATCAATTCTATGAAAGGATAATTAAGTGAACCTGTGCTTTGAGATGATACTATGCTTAATAAAATTAGGCTCATTAGTTTGCAGAGCTTTCACTTTTATCAACCACCTCTAAGATTACTGAAAGAACCATTACAAGAGTTTAATTTGACCTCTCACCTCTGAAACTTAAATGCTTTGCATGCATCCTTAAAGAATGATTCTTACCTGAGCAGTAATTTGATATAGAATGACTACTGCATACTAACAAACATTCTTTGACACAATTAATATCCATATGATTATCAAATGGATTGGAATCAAATCTAGGTCCCAAACCAAATTAGAACATGGTTGTGATAATAGCAATATGTGGTTTGAGATTTTTGCAGACACCGGGTAAAAGTATGCACAGGTTGTGGGTTAAATTGGAGAGCAAAGGATGTCTAGAAATGGAATTTCAGATGTACTCATGGATGGTGAATGGTGGATGCCTTTGCAAATGGTGTGCAGCATTTAGCATTGCAAAAGTGATAAAGTCAGGATACTCCTGTGGATGGCACAAAGCATTTAGGTAATTTTTAGGAACCCCAGACCTATATGGAGCTTAGGTGATCACTTATGATTGAGACAAGGCTAAATCCAAATATTTTTCTAAGTTCTACAAGATTTGTCCCCTCTCAACATCCAAAGTAGTCAGACAATTATTATCTACTCTCTATGGTTATGATCGAATACATCCATAAATAATATGTATTTGTGCGCGTGAGAGCATGCATGCACCTCTGTGTATGTATCCACACATGATGTATGTAATGTATATATGAATGGATACATTCATTATATATATGCATGCATGTATATATATAAATGAATGTATGTACGTATAATATATGTATCTTAAGAATTTATAGAGAAATTAGAGAGAGAGAGAGAGAGAGAGCACATTTGGTGGTAGATGTATCTGTTGTATTTTGTATGACATAGGCTACTCTGTTTCTGTTTAAGATCTACAAACATGTTAACTCTTCTCCTCAGAATTGCCAAGATGCACTAGCAACTTAAGGCACTGTACTTAAGATAGGTCACTGTACTAAACCGTAGTTTTTAACTAATGTTTTCTGGGTATAAGTACCTTTATAGCTGGACGGTCAAAATTTATTTCATGTGGCTATTCAGTGGCTATCCTTGCTATAGTAGCTAAATTTCTTGCTGGCCCTGCCATCATGATCACATCCTCACTTGCTGTTGGACTGCATGGCTTGCTTCTACATGTAGCTATTGTACAGGTAAGTAGAATTAAACAAATTTATTTTCTGTTTCATCTTTACTGTCAGCTCCATTTGTTGCTGGGTTATACTTTTTGGGCAAAATTTTACAGCTCAGAAACTCTAAATTACCTTAAGACAAGTATGGCCAGTAGTTTATAAATGCTACTAGCATTCAACAATGTCTTCAGCATATTAACAAGAACAGAGGAATAGTTTAGAGGATGGTTCTGTGGCTTCTTCTTTGCAACAAGGAGGCACAAGGAATTAAGTTAGATAATGGCTCTTTGCTTTATTCCTTTTTTCTAGAAGACATTAGCTGATACTTTCCATTATGTCCAGCATAGCATAATTTCCAAGCTAAGTTGCATTGGATGTAGGCTTATAAAAGATTTCCTGACCTTTTTTTTATACATTTTTTATTGATATCCTTGCAGATTAGCTCCTTGTTGAGTCAATAAGTTGTAGTTTCATCAGTTTGAAATCTATTTTCTATTGTGAATTTATTCTTGAAGTATTTTGATATAATAGCCTCGAATTGTTTTGGATCAACTAAAATCAGTACTTGAGAGTTCACAAGTGATGATCTGATTCTGTCTTTAAACTACAGACAGCTCTTCCTTTTGCAACTATTTCTTTTGTCTATGCAAAAGAATACAATATACATCCAGACATAATGAGTACCAGATTTGAGCTTTTACTCAGATATATCATCACTATGTTTCTCATTAAGTTACATTTTATTTTCTTATCTAATAATTGCAGGGTTATCGTAGGGACGTTTATATCTGTCCCAATCACAATCCTCTACTATATTTTATTGGGACTACGAGGTGAAGACAGTTGATGCATGTAAACAGCTCCTAATCGCCCCACCTAGCCACCATGGCACTACACCTCATCCTTAGTTTCTGTTCATTGATTCTTTAATTTGAAAATCATAATTTATGCCTTTCTTTTAGTCTAATATTCTAAATGTAAAGAGTGGAGATCTTATGGTAAGTTTTAAGAGGCTACTGAAAGGGCATAGTGCGAAGAGGGGAGACATAGAAGGTAGTTAGCAGATGTCATGAAGATGAATATTTTCCACCCATTCTAGAATTTAGAAGTTTCATATCTTCTTGGTCTTGATAACTCATCCCAACATACCTATGTAGCCTTTTATATAAACTTTTAGTTTTTGATTCTAAGCATGCAAATCCTTAGAATATTATTATTTGATACTAAATCCAAGATGCAATATAGATTACTCTGGAAATTCTCTGTCAAACGATGCATTTTTCTTTCTTACACGTAAAATATAATCTCTTTCTATTTTCTAAAATCTTTTCAGTTCCATTTGATTGAAAAAAAAAAGGTCATATGTGAACTGATTGTAGGCATCTATTATGAAATTTATTGTGTTAGTTTCACTAGAACAGTTTTCCCAAAGTAATATATTAAATCTTCTTCTTCTTCTTCTTTTTTGAGAATGTGAATTGGTTGATTATGGGTGAATAATTATATATTTTCATGTTTATCTCTAATTCTATATAGATTGAACATAAATATTGGCAATGGAAAACCTGCCTCTGATCTTCACAAGAAGTTGATATTGGCCCAGCTTCCTTGTGTGCGTCTGCCCCGAGCAAACCCAATAGTAGTGCACACTGAACAAACCCAGTAATAGCGCTCCACCAAGCTTCCTTGTGTGCCCCGAACAAACCCAGCTTCGCTTCGCCCAGCTTTCTTATGTGCCACTAGCAAACCTAGTAACAACGCTCCGGTTATTTCAACCTCACGTAAACTAGCCCAACTTCCTTGTGTTCCTCGAGCAAGCTCAATAAATGATAACAACCTTCAGCCTCTACCGAGTGGTAGAGGCCATAGCGCCGCTCTATACTGCCACGGCCCTTGGCTACACTGCCGTCTGGTGGTGGCGCATCCTCTCCCCCGATCAGTGTGATGGCATCAATAGCTTTGTTGCTCTCTTTGCCATCTCCTTCCTCATCTTTTGCCTGATGTCCTCTAACAACCTATACACCATCAGCCTCCGTTTCCTTGCTGCCGACTCCCTCCAGAAGCTCCTCCTCCTTGCTGCTCTCTTCACCTAGTCCTATCTCCGTTGCTGCCGCCACCGTGGCACTACCCTTTCTTGGGCGATCATTATCTTCTATCTTGCCATCATGCCCAACACTATCATCATGGGGATTCCTCTTCTCCGCAGTATGTACGGACCTACCGCTAAGCAGCTTATGGTACAGATTATAGTGGCTCAGAATGGTTTCTGATGGAACCTCATCCTCTTTTTCTACCAATATGTATCCACTCGCCATGACATCATGGAGTAGGAGCAGATCAATGGCGATGATGGCATGGAGTGTTTGCCACCGTCGTCGGCATGGCGCACTCTAATAACAGTCGGAAAGAAGGTGATCGGGATGCCAATAATTCATGCTGCCATTCTTGGAATTATATGGTCTTTAATCTCTTTTAGGTTTGAGCTTTGTTATTGTTTTTGTTGCTGTTGCTATTGTTGTGGCTGCAAACATGCATACTTTGTTATAATATTTTCTGATGCAGGTGGGGGATCAAAATGCCAGCAATTATAGATGATTCGCTGTCAATAATCTCTGTTACAGCCACAGGGTTAAGCATGTTCAGTGTAGGTACGTATCTTTGTCATGCATCTCCACCATCATCGCCATACTTGCAATGGATGGATTATTTTGTTTATTTGTTCCTCCATATTCAATGATAGAAATAATTGCTTATTTAAGTAACTCGTCAATGTATATTTTAAGCCTGATAATATCCTATGAACTTGTTCCCTGATAGCTTAAGCTTCTGGGAACCGACTGTTAGTTGTCATGATATCAAAATTCAAAGATTTTCCCAGCTCTGAATTCCATTAGTGTGTTATCGATTCTATGAAAGGATAATTTAGTGACCTTGTGCTTTGAGATGATACTATGCTTAATAAAATCAGGTTCATTAGTCTGTAGAGCTTTCACTTTTAGCGACCACCTCTAAGATCACTGAAAGAACCATGGGTGTTATTTACAAGAGTTTAATTTGGCCTCCCACCTCTGAAACTTGAATGCTTTGCATGCATCCTTAAAGAATGATTCTTGCCTGTGGAGTAATCTAATATAGAATGACTACTGTATACTAACAAACATTCTTTCTGACACAATTAATATCCATATTATTATCAAATGGATTGGAATCAAATCCAGGTCCCAAATCAAATTAGAACATGGTTGTGATAATAGCAAGATGTGGTTCAGATTTCACAGACACCAGGTGAAAGTATGCACAGGTTGTGGGTTACATTGGAGAGCAGAGAATGTCCAGAAATGGAATTTCAGATGTACTCATGGATGGTGAATGGTGGATGCCTTCGTAAATGGTGCGCACCATCTTAGCGTTGCAAAGGTGATAAAGTCAGGACACTCCTGCGGATGGCACAAAGCATTTAGGTAGTTTTCAGGAACCCCAGACCTCCGTGGAGCTTAGGTGATCACTTATGATTGAGACAAGGCTAAATCCAAATGTTTTTCTAAGTTCTACAAGATTTGTCCCCTCTTAACATCCAAAGTAGTCAGACAATTATTTTCTACTCTCTATAGTTATGATCGAATACATCCATAAATAATATGTATTTGTGTGCGTGAGAGCATGCATGCACCTCTGTGTATGAATCCACGCATGGTGTATGTAATGTATATTGAATGGATACATTCATTATATATATATATGCATGCATGTATGTATATAAATGAATATATGTACGTACAATATATGTATCTTAAGAAATTATAGAGAAATTAGAAAGAGAGAGAGAGAGCACATTTGGTGGTAGATGTTGCTGTTGTATTTTGTATGACATAAGCCACTCTGTTTCTGTTTAAGATCTACAAACATGTTAACTCTTCTCCTCAGAATTGCCAAGATGCACTAGCAACTCAAGGCACTATACTTAACATAGGTCACTGTACTAAATCGTAGTTTTTAACTAATATTTTCTGGGTACAGGTACCTTTATGGTTGGACGATCAAAATTTATTTCATGTGGCTATTCAGTGGCTATCTTTGCCATGGTAGCCAAATTTCTTGCAGGCCCTGCCATCATGATCGCATCCTCACTTGCTGTTGACTACATGGCTTGCTTCTACATGTAACTATTGTACAGGTAAGTAGAATTAAACAAATTTATTTTCTGTTTCATCTTTACTGTTAGCTCCATTTGTTGCTGGGTTATACTTTCTAGGTAAAATTTTACAGCTCAAAAACTCTAGATTACCCTAAGACAAGCATGGCCAGTAGTTTATAAATGCCACTGGCATTCAACAATGTCTTCAGCATATTAACAATAACAGAGGAATAGTTTAGAGGATAGTTCTGTGGCTTCTTCTTTGCAACAAGGAGGCACAAGGAATTAAGTTAGATAATGGCTCTTTGCTTTATTCTTTTTTTCTAGAAGACATTAGCTGATACTTTCCATTATGTCGAGCATAGCACAATTTTTAAGTTAAGTTGCATTGGATGTAGTCTTATAAAAGATTTCCTAACCTTTTTTTTATACATTTTTTATTGATATCTTTGCAGATTAGCTCCTTGTTGAGTCAATAAGTTGTAATTTCATCAGTTTGAAATCCATTTTGTGTTGTAAATTGATTCTTGAAGTATTTTGATATAATATAGCCTTGAATTATTTTAGATCAACTAAAATCAGTACTCGAGGGTTCATAAGTGATGGTCTGATCCTATCTTTAAACTACAGGCAGCTCTTCCTCTTGCAACTATTTCTATTGTCTATGCAAAAGAATACAATATACATCCGAACATAATGAGTACCCGGTTTGAGCTTTAACTCAGATATATCATCGCTATATTTCTCATTAAGTTACTGTGATACCCTAAATTTAGTCTCACATTGGATAGAAGAGAAATGGGTGCTGTGCTTATAACTTGAGTTCACTTGCTACCCATTAACTTCCACTCGAGTTTTTGGGCCATGTGGTTTCGGTCGGCTAGAAATTAATTGGGCTAGCGGGTGGGCCGATCCGAGTGTGTGAATGTTGGTGGGCATGAGGAAAGGGCTACCGATGGGGCGGTGGTGGAGTCCCGCCATGGCCTTGAGCCACCCTTATAGCACCAATGATCCAACTCGGGCTAGATTCTGGCTAGCTTGTGGCATGCGACGAGAACGTTTATAAGGTGAGAAGATTGTGATACTCCAAATTTAGTCCCATATTGGATGGGAGAGAAATGGGTGATGTGCTTATAACTTAGTCTACTTACTATCTATTAACTTTCACTCGAGTTTTTAGGCCACGTGGTTTCGGCCCACTAGAAGTTAATTGGGCTAGCATGTGGGCTTAGGGCGTTACAGTTACATTTTGTTAATTTCTTATCTAATAATTGTAGGGAAGGGACATTTATATCTGTCCCAATCACAATCCTCTACCATATTTTATTGGGACTACGAGGCTCTACCATATTTTATTGGGACTACGAGGTGAAGATTTATTGGGACTAGGAGGCTCTACCATATTTTATTGGGAGGTGAAGACAGTTGATGGATGTAAGAAACTCCTCATCGCCCCACCTAGCCATCATGGCGCTAAACCTCATTCTTAGATAAGAAACTCCTCATCGCCCCACCTAGCCATCATGGCGCTAAACCTTATCCTTAGTTTCTGTTCATTGATTGACAGTTGATGGATGTAAGAAGCTCCTCATCCCCACCTAGCCATCGTGGCGCTAAACCTCATCCTTAGTTTCTGTTCATTGATTCTTTAATTCAAAAATCATAATTCTCACCTTTCTTTTAGTCTAATATTCTAAATTTAAAGAGTGGAGATCTTCTGGTAAGTTTTAATAGGCTACTGAAAGGGCATAGTGTGAAGACGGAAGGCATAGAAGGTAGTTAGCAGATGTTATGAAAATGAATATTTTCCACTCATGCTAAAATTTAAAAGTTTCATGTCTTCTTGGACTTGATAAATCATCACAACATACCTATGTAGCTTTTTATATAAAATTTTAGTTTTTGATTCTAAGCATGCAAATCCTCGGAATATTATTAGTTGGTACTAAATCCAAGATGCAATATAAATTACTCCTGAAAATTCTCTATCAAACGATGCATTTTTCTTTCTTACACGTAAAATATTGATCTCTTTTCTATTTTCTAAAATCTTTTTAGCTCCATTTGATTGAAAAGAAAAAAAGTCATATGTGAACTGATTGTAGGCATCTATTATGAGATTTATTGTGTTATGTTCACTGGAACAATTTGCGTGAACTAATATATTAAATCTTCTTCTTCTTCTTTCCATTTTTTTTTTGTGTGAGAATGTAAATCGGTTGAATATAGATGAATAAGTATATATTTTCATGTTTATTTCTAATTCTATACAAATTGAACATAGATATTGGTAATGAAAAACCTGATCTTCACAAGAAGTTGTATCATCTGGCATGTACCTATGTTTCCATTGCCATTTCAAAAATTGGAAGTGGTTTATTATACTTCAAGCTGGAGACTTAATGTTTTTCCTAATTGCCAAGAGCAACAACTCATCAGAGCTCAAAGAATAATGTGCATGATGATCACTTCATAAAAGAGATGCCCTCCATAGGGATGTAAATCTAAATGGTTTGAGCAACAAACCAAACTTTAACATGTTCATGTCCTAATGATGCCCTCCATAATTTTAGTGTGTACATTACATGAAACCAAGGACTCCATAATATTATCCTAATGTCAGTCCTCGTTTTCAACACAACTCTGCTGAAATTCAAGGAAAGGAAACAGAAAAAACATCCCGCCATGATCAGAACCTTGACATTCAAAACTAAACATACAATCCAACATCTGTCTATTCTAGTATTACATAAAAACTCCAAATTTCTATGCTATTTCATGAGAGAGTCATGTACGAAGTGCTCTTTTGTTATGGCAGCTCAATATCTAAATAGTAACATGCCTAATGTTATTCTTTAAGTTTTCATGGTTATGGACTAATTAATATTTAATGCAATCTAACCTTAAACTTTTGATAAGATATTTTAATTTAAATCTTAGCCATCATCCACCTTATGGCTTGAAATAAAACTTATGGTAAATATATACATTTGTTTAGCTTTACATCTCCTGATTCCCAAAGGAAACGATGCAAGGAAAAACAATTGTCAAGATTAAATAAATTAAAATTTTTAAATTTTATGAACTAGAATTCTCTAAATATCAAATATTTCTACACTAGTAGCATTCATCTAATAACCAGAAGTCTTGCATGATGAAAGGTCACAGTCAACCATGCATTCAAAATTATTAGTATAAAATGTTTCAATGCTGAGATCTCTAAATTTACCTATAAATTGGAAAAAAATGATTGTTGTAATGTTTTATTTGTTGCTACTTTGTTATAATAGCTATTTATTAAAACAAGAGAGGACTAGAATATAACTCAATCTGATGCATGGAATATGATTTTTTTTAAATATAATTTTTTCAAATTGTAAGTCAATCAATCCAAATGATCAGCAATTTTTTAATATTAATATTATCGCTGGTGGGAACTACCTGCTGTTAATATTAATATTTACGTGATGATGGAAGAGCTTTGTATAAGTTAACTTTTAATTTTGGACACATGTAGTAGATATTCAGGCTCAAATTTTATAAGAATTAATAATATTTTATCAAATAATATCATCATTTTTCAACTCTTCTTTTTGTTGTAATAATCAAATATCAGTTATTATTCACGGATAATTTCAGTGATCGCTGATGAGTCCAAACAGACCTCGTCAAATAATAATGTCCCTTACGAGCATTCAACGGTCAAAAACGATTTAAATGGGAGGCCTCCCAAAAGAGGGATTCCGGCGCCCGCCTGATATAAATCGCATTCTTCCGGCGAATTCGCGCGAAACCGGCAAGGAAAAGACCCGCAAGAAAGAAACACCGACGAAGACAGCCGGCCATGTCTCTAAGCCTCCGGCGACCTCATTTCCGTCCGGCCCTGCTCGCCACCCCAACCGGCCGGCGGTGTGATTAGAGGGAAGAGGAGGAGATGATCGCCGCTTCGAGCCTCAACCGCGTGGTCGAGGCGATGGCCCCGCTCTATGCCGCCATGACCATGGGCTACGTCGCCGTGCGGTGGTGGCACGCCCTCACCCCCGACCAATGCGCCGGCATCAATCGCTTCGTCTCCGTCTTCGCCATCCCCCTCCTCACCTTCCACCTCCTCTCCTCCAACGACCCCTACGCCATGAACCCCCGCTTCCTCGCCGCCGACTCCTTCCAAAAGCTCCTCCTCCTCACCATCCTTTTTCTCTGGTCCCGCCTCCGCCCCCGCCCTGCCGCCGGCCGATCCTCCTCCTCCTCCCTCCCCTGGATCATCACCCTCTTCTCCCTTGCCACGCTCCCTAACACCGTCGTCATGGGCATCCCCCTCCTCCGCGGCATGTAAGGCCCTCAGACCGATGCCCTCATGATTCAAATCGTCGTCCTCCAAGCCGCCGTCTGGTACAACCTCATCATCTTCCTCTTCGAGTACATGGCCGCCCGCGGCGCTGCAATAGAAGGATGCCAAGCAAATGGTTCGGTTCCAACGTCGCTGCCGGTCTCGGAGAAAGAGGCTGCCATTGCTGCCACCGATTGTTCGGTGGAGACGGCCGTCGATGTGGGTTATCCTGACGACGGCCGGGAGGAAGCTTTGTAGGATCCCCAACACCCATGCCAGCTTACTCGGCCTCATGTGGTCTCTTATTGCTTTCGGGTGTGCAAATGAAACTGACCAACTTTATTGTTATTATGGTTCTAAAAATCTATATTTTACTTTTTTTTTCTTTTTTTTGGGTTATAGTTTTGGAATCAAAATGCCTAAAATTATTGATGACTCGGTTACAATAATATCTGTCTCGGCCATTGGATTAAGCATGTTCACAGTATTGGTATGTATGTATCCTCATGACCATGGTCGCAATGGATGTCTTTTTTTTTTTTTTTTTTTTTTGCTATGAATAAATATTTCAATCTTCATGCAGATAATGGAGTGTAGCAAAATTTTTTATTATGATTATTTCTTATATTCATTTTTTTGGTTCCTCTTTGAAATGAATTGTTGAGTAACCATAATTTTCCAAAGAACAAAAGAGGTGGAAAAAATAGAAGACCTACGAGTAAAATTTTTTCCGAGCTTTGTGTTGAATTTTCCAAATAGAAGGGGTTTGAAGTGTCATGAGATGACATATGATAGAATTGACTCAGTAACACTCTATATAATGGTTCGATTTATCATCTATGCGAAGAAAAAATTTCGAATTTTCCTAACAGCATGCTCCTTATGTTTAGATCACTGTTGTATGTATGATACTTCGAACTGAATTTTATCATTCTCACTAACTTATATTTCTTCTGTAGGGATGCCTAAATTTGCTAACACTGTGGTTATTATCATCTACGTGAAAATCATATATAAATTTAACGACAATTTCATGTGGATACAGGCACATTTATGGCTCAACAGAAAAGATTTATATCATGTGGCTATTCTGTTGCAGCCTTAGCCATGGTTGCCAAATTCCTTGTTGGCCCTGCTATCATGATTGCAAGTTCATTCACTGTTGGACTACAAGGTCTGCTTCTACGAGTAGCTGTCATCCAGGTATTTACATTAAACACTTTTATTGGCAATTCCTCTTTCAACACCCTTTTGGTTGGCTAGGCTTAAAATTTTATAATATAATGGTTAAAGATGCCATAGGGATTCCATATTTGTTTGAGAATATTAGCATGTATTTTAGAACCACTGAAGTGTGGACAATTTTTTGGATAACTTATTATGGAACACCATTCTATTCCAGAGATTGATGCTGCTAGAACACAGTGACTGCCTTGTTGTCTACATGTTTCAATGTTCTTGCTTGACTAGCATGTGTATTAGGGATTCTTAAGAGATGGTCTTTTTTCTGATTTGGTGTTCTTAAAATTACAGTCTGCTCTTCCCCTAGCAGTTCTTTTATTTGTTTATGCGAAGGAGTACAATACGCATCCAGAAATCATGAGTACAGGGTTGGAGATTTAAACTCTTGGCTTCATACTTCATTGTTATAATTGTTGTATACTTGCAATTTATAATTCTCTGTTCCATAAATGCAGGGTTATTCTTGGGATATTTTCATCTGTTCCTATCACAATCTTCTATTACATGATATTAGGATTATGGAACTGATGATTGAGCAACTCGTCATCGCCACCTTGCAACAATCCTGTGGTGGTTTTTGGTGTTTCTTAGAGTCAAAGAAATGATTTTTTTATATATATTTCTCTTATTTAAAGCTCTCATTTAGATTTGATATCTTTTAGCAGGGTTATATTGGTTGATAAAGGCAAAGAAAAGATAAAATAGAACGTTTAGATTATAATCCTTGGAGAACTATAAACTTGAACATTGTACTTATGGTAAGTTTTATATCTTTTTGTTTTTTGTAGATCCTTTGTATTATTGCAGCATACCCATATCCTTTTTATGTAATTATTTAAATTTAATTTTGAGTAGCATGAGAAATCTCAAACAATAATGATTTGTGCTACACCTAAGCATGACATGATTGTCTAGATTTGTTGCATTTCTTTTGGTTATGGAAAACTTGTTTCTTGTGTCTTGATCATGGTTCACTGATTGTATCTTGCAAGAAAGAACAGCATCAATGTCCAACCCCTTCTATGAATGCAAAGAGCATGATGGTGTGTCATTTTCAGGCCATGTATCAGTTCAGTTTTCATTTCAGGCACTCCTTTTCCAATATTCTGGTTTTTTGCCATTTTACTCATCGATCAAAAACCAAACATGGCTATGTTTTTGTGGAGTTGGCCAGGAATTTACAATGAGTGTTTTATTCAAGAACTCAGTAATGGTATTGCACTACTTGCAGATATTATATCAGAGTTGGGTCTCAGTTATGCTTTAAAAATCGATATAGCTGTAATTTGAGGGCTGTCCATACCATGGTGACAGGTTTTGAGTTTTTATAGCTTTTGCTGCAATCTCTTCACACACTGGCACTTGAAGTATGAGTTTCTGAAATCAAACTACATTGCAGTTGGCACCCTCAAATAACATCTTGCTTTTATTTGTTATGCAAGGGTTAAAAGATTTTGTATGGTTTACGATGCAGGTCATTGCTTCATTTTAGGTAGATCTATGACATATGTTGGCTGATTATGTGCCAATTATGTTCTCCATGACCATAGTCATATCATAAGGCAGCTCAACATGTTGTAAGAAAAGAAGCATTATAGCTGTGAATGGAAAACCAGGGGAGAATGAACAATTTTAAATTTTGGTTCGAATGAGTTCATGCCACTCATTTGTTGAACTCATATATTTCGAGGAGCAACAGTTATTCTGGAAGAGTTTCAATTAGATCTTCTATGCTATTTCACTGTCAGGGACTCGATTGCAGATTTGCATGGGTAGTAAATTTCGATTTTCATATCATTTCCTTTGATGAATTCTATTGTCATTACTGATAAAAGCATGAACTGGTCAACAGGTCTGAGAACATCGTGTTCATGATCAGAAAGTGATATGATTTCAAGGCCTGTTTATATTTACCCTTAGAAATGCCGCAATGAGAAGGATCACCTTAGCCAACAACTGTTTGCCATCTCTCCCTACTTGCCCTTAAGATGTCCAGATTCAAATCCTAAACATTACTCTAAATAAATAATTAATTAAAAGGAAAGGGCACCTTAATGTGGTTTTATCATGTCAGATCCTCTTGGCAGAGTTTGCAATTTATTGTCAAGATTTTTATTTTTATAATGCTCTGATCATAAACTTTGTCTCTCTCTCACTCACCAGCTACTGCCAATCCCATGAGCATGAACTCTTTCTCGTTTTCATCTCTTAATAAAATAATGAATAAGATGATATCAAGATTTTAAATTTATAGGCTGAATTGTTTTCATTTTAATATAAAACGAAGCATGTCGTCATCCCATCCTATTCCAAGGTACAAAAAATATATATATAAATTTATTAATTAAAATATTAAGATGATAATAAAATAATAATCTATTTTAATATTTTATGAGTGCATCTGAAACCGTAAAAGCTAAAATATACTTTTGATTCTTATACTTTTATTTAAATTTTTTTTTTATTCTTAAATTTTTTAATTATTATAATTTAGATTCTTATATTTTAAAAATATTATATTTACATTATATAATTAATTAAACTTATAATTAATTGATTAATTATTTTATTAATTTTAATTTACATATCTAATGATACATAAAAGTACATTAGAAAACGCGGAATAAAACTGTTATTTTTGAAAGTATCAGGATTAAAATAAATTTTACGTGAAAGTTTGATGAGACTCTATTTATAAATGATATTTTCGCCAATAATAAATGATGCAGCCAACGTTAAGCTTTATAAATTCCATCACTATACTGCTGTCATTTATTACGGGGATCCGAAGCCGTTTGAATGTTGAAGCGACGTTAATTAAGCTCTCAGCGAGAACAATAAGAGGGACAACCAGCCTACCTTAAATGAAATCAACTCAACAAATTCTCTCACACGCGCGAGTACAAATAGCGGACATATTTTGGCCTCTAAAATCCAGGGACGTCAGCATCATTTCGTAAAACGCCAAGGACTTCGAGCAAACGCAAGCAAAGTTAATATCACACCCCCAACCCCACGAGCGGGACTCCAGGAGTTGGCCAATCCCGACCCGCCCCCCTTTTCGCCTTTCCGCTCCCAAGAACATGGCGGCGAAGGCGGAGGAAATCCCGCCGCCCTCAGCCGCGGTCGCCGGCGGCACCTCGGAGGAGCGCCCTCTACAGGAGGCAGAGAACAGAGAAGGAGTTCGGCAGGCGAAGCGGCCTCGCACTCTCCCGGCGAATCTGGACGCGCTGTCTTCTCCGGGTAAAGAGGGAGAGGAATCGGGAGGATTGGTGCCGAGAGGGATCTCGTTCTCCTTCGACACGAGGAGCGTGGCGCCGATCGAGACGACCCCCAAGTTCGGATCTTTCCACGGCTCGGCTCTGGATCTGGTGGGGTCGGGGGAGTCTGCTCTGATCGAGAAGAAGGAAGCAGAGGAGGACGAGAAGGGAGAGGCGAAGAGGCGGCGAACGGCCCCGCCGGCGTTGGAGACGCGGGCGTCCCCTGCGACGGCGGAGGAGGAGGAGGAGGACGAGGAATCAGGCGGGTCGGCGCGAGTAGGGTTCTCGTTCTCCTTCGACGCGAGGAGCGCGGGAACGGTCGAGGCAACCCCCAAGTTCGGATCTTTCCTGTGCGCGGCTGCGGATCTGGGGACGGGTGCGGCGGAGGCGGGGGACGGCGCGGCGAAGGACGGCGGGGGCGGCGTCGAGGGCAAAATCGGAATTTGAGATTCTTGGTGCAGGCTTCTTAGCCTGTTATTATCTTTTTCTTCTCCTTCTTGTTCTTCTTTTTCTTTTTTTTTTTTTTTTTTTTTTTTGGCTTCCCCCACTAAGTGTAAGCTTGATCAAGAAAATAAAAGTGATCAGTGATGACCACTCTTGTAAATTAACGGCGGAGATTGTTCTTTTTCTCTTTTTGGGTTTGGTTCTGGTGGAAGCACGTGCGACGCATGTGGGCCAGGCCTGGTCTCGGTCAGCCGCCCGCCCCGCGACCGGACGTGTGGTACTGGCTCGGCTGTCGGCTTACCATGTCTGGTTGACCACCTGTGCATGACGGTGGATTCCACGGATTCAAGAAGATCCATGCATGAATTTATATTAAATTTTATTAAATGTTTAGTTAGATGATATGGCTGCACACGTGTGAGTTCTTTTTGCAGTTGTGCAGTATTAAAGATGGATGGTTCTTCTTCTTTGTTTTTTTTTTTTTTTTTTTTTTTTTTTTGTGGTTATCAGTTCCAACTTTTGTACATGGTAAATAATTTTGTCACCTTTGTTCTGTCTATTAAACTAATCTATCAATAATAATTATGTTTTGGTTTCAAAAAGATGATCGTACGAGGTTTAGAGTTTATCCAAAATGTTGCTTTAAGGTTTTTTGTAATTCTCATGAAGAGGAATGAGACAGTCTTGAGTAGAATCCAAAATTGTCACCTCTAGAAAACTATAATATTCTCAGTATCTTTATTATTGGTTGGTGCGAGCTTCGAGTGGCAGCGACGCTCACAATCTTATTATATATAAAATTATGAATGATATTTTCTTTTTCAAATATGCATTTTTTATGAAAGATTAATAGGTAATCACTAACCTGGTTTTCAATCATATATCCAATAATTTCTCTTTGATTTGATGCCTATTGGTTCATCCAAACATCCTTGTGGAATCACTAGCCTGGTTTAATGGCAATCATATATCCAATAATTTCTCTTTGATTTGATGCCTAATGGTGTAGCCAGTGGCATCATTCGACCCTTGCAAGGTATTAATAATTTATGATTTGGTTGTGCAGGTTAGTCATGGTTGCCGTCTGCCATCTTAAAACACAGTATTTTCCTGTCCATTCTGATATTTTATCTGTAGTCCGAGCTGTGCCTACTTCTTCTTCAGTATTTTGTCCCGGCTAATCTCAAGTTGGTGCCATTATGGTTGCCATCCATGTGGCTCTGTGGGATAAATTAACCTTTTTGACCAGCTACCATTCTCAGTGTTGTTGTTTCTTAATGTTTTATTTATTATATGTGTATTCTTGAACTTGAAGATTGCATCCAAATATAAAATGAGTGTGCCAGAATAGAAACCATGGGTAAGGCTTTCCATGCGAATGGTTGGATTAGATGCCGAAGCAAACTTTTGCGTGCTTATCCTTGGACTAGTGATCATATAGGGATAGGAATATTAACTTTCCTTGAAAAAGGAAAGAAAGAGGAATAATGAAAGCAAATTATTGTGGTCGTTAAGATGGCTTAGAGTTTATTCTTATGTATTTATTGACCATTAATAATCATTTTTAAAAAAAGTTTTCGTTGATTAAATAGCCATCTGTTACATCCTTTAATCAAGTGTATATCATAAAGAATTGCTATCACATTAATAGTAATGTCTTTTTCATCATTTCTTTTACTAATAATCATATTTTTAATGAAAAGATATTTATTAGTCAAGTAGTTACTAATAACATCTCTTTTTAATCGCATCCTTTCATTTTTTTATTTGACGATAATATTTTATTATTTCAATTTCTAATCCAACCATCCATATATGGTAAGTCCCACACATGGGTTCTCTTCTCACACATTTATCTTTCACAATATTCGAATGTAATCATCATTTTTATTTTTTCAGTTCTTTCTTCCCTCTTATGGTTGTATTATGGTGAATTTTTTTATTTTTTTGGTCATTGAGAGAAAAAACCATAGGCTGATGCTGTAAGATAGTGATCTGCATACAAAACTATGTTTTCTAATACCTATTTTTATTTATCCTTTTTTTTATTATCATTTTCTTATGCTTTATATATATCTAATAAGTGCTTTTATTTCGATATTTCTTCATAAATTTTAAATTTTGTATAACAACCATACAAATTATATCTTTGGTATTTTTAAAAATATAATATAAGTATGACAAAAGTATAAATAATCTATTAATAATCATGTTGGAAATATAAATCCATGCTTAACCTAATAATTTGTATACCCATCCACTAATTCATTTAAATTTTAACTTATCAGTGCATTTAATAAAGAAAAAGCAAAATATGTATGCTAATATTGATCATGATAAATTAAAAAGTTTAAAATATGAAACACTCATAAATTAATTAAAAACAAAAATAATAGATTTCTAATCTATATCTCAAAACCCCTCTTACCTATCACTCCAAACTTTGTTTTAATGAATCAAACCAGTAAAAACTAAAAACAATCAATTATATTTACTCCATGACCTAATTGGTTCCTATGAATTTACTTTTGATGGAAAATTAGGCACAGAAGAATAAAACTAAATATACTCATTTGTAATCAACTTAATTTTAAATTAACTCGAATGTTGCCTGCTTTTTTTCAGAAAAAGCACCGATTTCTACATGGGTTCATATCAAAAATAAATAAATAGATAAATAATTCTAAAAATACAAATAGAAGTTAGAGAGGGTAATGAGTGATTTTCAAGGCATTTATATTTAAATAGAATGAAAAACAGAATTAAAATTGAGCTTACAAATTGCCTTTAGTTGAGCTCTGCACCTCTACCATCTATCCCTACAGCAAGAAAAAGAATGCTTATTTTTATTAAGATTCATGGACGTCACACAAATAGATTTTTTTATCAAGATTAATCCTAACTCTAGCACTGTTATCATTAATTCACACCAAAACATGTTTAAGAATTGAAACACTGAAATATGTTACCCAAGTCAATCTTGAACCTTTGTTACGAACACTGCTGAGTTTTCTTTCTTCTATACTAACTGTGCTCTATTTTTTTTTAGATTGCAACAAAATGTGTTTCTCAACTGAGCTAACATTGCATTTTCTTTTTATCTGATGTCAGCGCTACCTACAGCAGAAAATGTTCTAAATCCATACGATGGGGACCCAAAGCCAACCACATGATAACACTTCATGCACGAATAAGGTTGCAGATTATAAATCCAACATGGTATCAAATTTCTTCTATTATCCTCCGAATTAAATAAGAAAAGAATATAGCCCATAAAATAAAATCGTTGCTCTTCCACTAGAAAACCTAATAAGGCTTTACTAAAAAAGTGTATAATAATATAAATAGAACTTTGCTCCATCTCCACCATCATGCAACTCTGGACTGGTCAAACTTTATACAGTGTTGCACCTCGAGCCACTGTCACCCTAGCAGGAGGCCACCCCACCTCGGAGCCCATTGTGGATGTTAGTCTCTCAGTCTTAAGGACCTACTTCTCCATCCAAACCAAATCTTCTTACATTAGAGCGAGGTCAATACTTTCACTTTTTGCATCATCCTCTTGCACCTTTAAATGGACCAAATATCCTCCTTTACGTTTCATACCACCAATGCCATAGTTTTTTGAAGGCTATAGACGGTTCATAATCACCAGGGTAGATCACAATTCAT
The DNA here is from genome assembly GCA_017589505.3 of Metroxylon sagu. Classification (NCBI taxonomy): domain Eukaryota; kingdom Viridiplantae; phylum Streptophyta; class Magnoliopsida; order Arecales; family Arecaceae; genus Metroxylon; species Metroxylon sagu. The sequence goes on along the minus strand of JACVBY030000442.1, from coordinate 532,896 downwards.
GATGATGAGATGGTGGATGAAGACTCAATGATTTCTTTTGATAAGGATCGTTATGACAAAACTTATATAACACGGTACATAGGGTACAAACAAATATAGAAAATTATATATATATATATATATATATATAAAAGATATATAAAATTATTATAGTCTAATTACTGACCTACATCCACAAGCAAAAAAAAGTAAAAAAATTTCACCATCGAAAGATGGAGAGTATTAATAATAATATAAGTCTCTCAGGAAATTGTAATTTTGAATGGTCCAATCTCACAATAACTTTTGAAAACACATTTTTATAAAGGTGAATATTATGAGGGCTTTATCTTCGCACCCCCAATGAGGTTAGTGGTGGTCTCCAACCTTGGGCCTATTGTTGCAAACCTTATAATTTTTTTTCACTCAAGTTTTTTTTAAAAAATACCAGCTCAGACCATGCATTTCATTATATCTAAAAATTCAAGACACACCTAACAAGGCTATAGAGAGGCTGAGATGGCAAATGGAGTCTTAATGTGCTGTTTAGATGAAGACTTGATTGTTTACTTTAGAGAGGTTGTTGAGGTGGCCGATGAGGACTTGATGTCTCCTTTTGATAGACCCATTGGTGAGGCCGAAATGGTGGATTAAGCCTTGATTGATGTCCCATCTAAATGAAGATTTGTGGTGTGTTTGGAAGCTTGCATGCGATTGGATTGGCATGGCACCGTCAATCCTATCCCATAGGATTGAGAAACCAAGGTGGTGCAGTCAATTTGACAAGTCCATACTTTTTGAAATGGAATGCCAATCAAATGGTAGGACTCATAACTTATTAATCCCATTTTTATACGCTCAACAAATATAGGATTGAATTATATTCATAATTCAACTCTATTCAATTCAACATTTCAAATATGCCCTTGATGGATTACTTTGGAGAGGCTTCGGAGATGGTGGCTGGAGTTTTGATGCCTCCTTTTGATGGGGACTTTGGGTAGGCTGAGATAATTGAAAACATTTTGACTATTTGTGTACATCCACCATTTTCATGATATTGTTGGTTGAGATAATTGAAAAGACGAACAAAAATATGCCAACCTGTGAATCCTTGCTGAAATTTTAAGCTTTCTTTACCATCTTTTTGTAAAGTAAATATTAGAATGCCAAAAAATATTATTAGAAATGATTAAAAAAATAAAAATGCAGTTTTTATAACTTTTTCATAAACATTTCAACAGTCTGAACTGAGATGAACCTTTACCTCAGACCATCTCAACTTCAGTCATACAATGGTATCAGTCAGCTGTTTAAAAAATGAAGCTCTTTTAACCTTGAAATCCTTGACAGAGCATGGACTTGAAACTCATTTTAGATGCAAGCTTATCAAAGCACTATCAATATGTTTAATCCATATCTAGCAATCTTTTGAATTAACTCCGGTTAATCTCAAAGCTGTAAGAGAGGAAGCATGCAGCATTAATGTTTTGGTGGCACAACTTCAGGAAAACTAGAAGCAAATCTTTTGCTTGGCTATTTTCGGGGCGAATAAAGAAAATAGCTTTATTACATTCATTCATTTCTTAATGGCATCTCCATTACCATACAGTTGCAAAGTTCACAAAAATTTACAACGAAGCAATGCGTTGCAGGAGAAGAGGTGCACAAGTTTAAAAACTACTCCACCGATGATGCTACTCCAGAGGGCATATCTCTGCTAAAAGAGGCTGTCGATGAAGTGGGGGGAGTATACCACTGGTTCTCTTGACGGGTGAGGAAGCCAGCCTCTGCAACAAATCACATATGTCAAAAGACTCAAGACATGCATTTAGAACAGTATGTGTAAGATTAGTTCCAAGATGATTGGTGCGTTACACAGTAGATGGCTATGGCGCTAGGAGGTTAGCAAATTCTGTGGAGTGATTTGTGTAGTGTGGCAGTGTAGGTTAAAACCTCATGGAAAATATTTTAAGCTAGACATAGCTTACCATATAAACAACCCTAACTAGTGACAGGCTGAAAGGTAGGCATGGCGGGTTGGTCATGTACCTGATACAAACACATCTCTGTAATCATCATCATCATGGACAAATGATGGAGGCTCTGGCGAACCAACACCAACAATGGTGCTTCCACTGCATGAAATATCCATACAATATCATCCATGATTGCATCAATAGTATAAAAAGAAGACAATATATTGATATAAGGATCGAGGTTGGATAAATATTCTCAGGCCTTAAAAATATATGGATACAATTATTTAAACCAGACCAAATGAAAACCAAAGAGGAGGATCTGAGATCTGATCCCACAAAAACCAGGCTACCCTGGAAGGTTGCTGTATATTTCCGAGCTTGTGAAATTCATTGTCATTTGGAAGAACCTGAAGCTTTCTCTATTGTGCTTTTAATGTACATATGATTATTTAGTTGCAAAGGAAGAAAATTTCCATTTAACACCCAATACCCTCCTTTCCAATCTCTTTAAGACAGCCTGGCTGGTATATGACATCATAGGAAGTAAGAGAAGATCCCCAATGATGCAATCAAATTTACTGAATGACACTAGGCTTTTTCATACAAGAAAAGTCACTCGAGCCTCTTTTGGCTCCAGAAGTGGCATTACCCACAACCGAAGATGATCATGAATCATATGCCTTTTTAAACTAAAGGAGACAGATAATGGTTCCCCAAAAATGTCAATCCTGCTTGCCTTGCAGGCAAGAAAACCTACTCTGAGTTGATATATAGAACTATCAGGTGAGCATTTTCTAACTAAAATGTTAAGATTTTGGTTGTATAATACCAACCCACTCCTAATGGAAGTTGATTTTGGCACAAAGAAGGTGAGAAGGCCAGCATCCAGTAGGGATCCCTTGACAATAGTGTACATATTTTAACATTTGATTGTTAGGTAATTTGGAGAAATCAAATCCCATTAAATCAACAATTTTACTTCAAGTCCTTGGCTGTCATGGGCTCATGGAAACAATGGGAACATATTGTGACCAACTCACTTGGGTCTTGCAGCCCAGACTAACAAACAGAGTCTTGCAGCCTAGACTAACAAACACATGGTAACCCCCTTTACCACCCAACAATAAGGGCAACTTAGAGTTGTTGGTAAGCAAGTTATTATGAACATGCATTGTACGGTACTTCACTCCTAAAGACCATAATCAGCTTCAGCTAAAGCTAAGTTTAATGAGGAAATTAAAAATCAGACAGAAAGAAATTGCCAACAATATCATTTACAAAAGCTAGAAAAGGGAGAATCATCAAAGAATTGGAGAAGGTAAAGGATGCTTTGTCAATAATTTGAGTGCATCACCATCAGGCACTTCATCAAGCTCTTTGTTTGACGAGCCTCAATTTTGCTATCAAGATAGGACAACAGAAGATATTTATATTCTATAAGCTGTCTTTGATGCATTTTGATAATGGATGTTGATGATTTAAAATTTTATCTATGTATCATTAGCCATTCCAACAATCAGAAAAATAGGCTTTTGACTCCACTTCTTTTATTCTTTGTCAACATAATTCAGAAGGGTTAAAAAAAAAAGAATATAATCCTAGATAGCAAATTAGGACAGTTTTTTTTAATCTGAATATTTGAGCAATCATTCTTAACTTCAGCATTTCTTATCCATCCATTCAAGGACCCGTATTCTTCCTTCAATCTCTTATAACAGCACTTGAGGTCTGCCTTTTCTTTAAGGCAAAAGTTAAGTTTTTAACCAATCATTGGCATATCCAAACTACTACATCATTGTGAGACTATTTAACTGTCGATGCAAGTAGCAGTCTTATGGAGCCTGCTCTGCCTTTGGTGTGTCCTTGTACCTCACCTGTCTGTCTTTAATAATCACTGAAGCAACACCATCTACTGGCAGTCGTACGGCCATATCACCTTCCTTATCTTAGGACTGTTATATTTGTGGCAACAAATGAGGTTTATCCACATTCTGAAGTTTGGGAGACTATCATTATCCGCAATCTCCGATTCCCAAGAGCATATCATCTTCAATTTCCTTTGTGGTTGTATCCTTTGACTTCTGCATAATGGCTTTCAAGGTCATTAACTCCATGTTTGACTTTTGTATTTATTTCTGTAGCTATAAATACTGTCACTCCTGCCAACCTTCGATTCTAAGTCTGTTATTATCCTCACGAAAATAAATCTTTGTTCAATGAGGTAATTCATATATTTCATCCTTTTTCATCCTTCTCAAAGTCACGGACTCTTCTCTCCATGTTCCACTCAAACTTTGCAATACATTGTTATTTACATTGTAGTTCCTGTAAATCCATTTCCTTTCTTCTGGATTAGAATAAAATTGATCCAGAAATACATCCAATCAAAAGAATCACCTTTACATATTTAAATTCAAATAACCTAAATCTAGACAAAGCTCAAGAAGGTCTTCACCAGAAGCTTCATCCTGCTGACGAACACTGTGAACAGGGGATAAAAGCTTCTCTGGTCTTCACCAAAAGCTTCACCCTGCTGATGTTCGTTGTGAACAGGAGATAAAAGCTTCTCATGAACTAGTAAGGAAAAATCTTGGAGACACTGACATGTTAAAACCACCTTCCTCTTTAAGGGGCTAATACAGGGTATTTTTCTCACTACTGTCTTACGCATGAGAAAGATAAACCATTAAACAGTTTACCTTCAATGATGGCCAACTGCATGATTACCAAGTCAGAAGTCCAAGAACCAAGGTAAAAAGGAAATGCATTTGAGAAAGCTCCAAAGAAGAAATAAACTAGAAAACTTGCTGAGATCATTGATATTAAAAATGAGAAACTGATCAAGGTAGGATTCATTTAAAACTTTTTTAATCAAATATCAAATATGCACTTGTTGTTGAAATCATTGATATTAAAATGAGAAAAGATAGGGATTCATTTAAAACTTTTTTTAATCGAACATCAACTATAAGCAATGAGGGTGGGCCTTGGCACAACAGTAAGGTTGCTCCATTTTGACTTAGGTGTCACAGGTTTGGAACACAAAAACAGCCACCCTAAAGGCAAATGAAAGGCTACATATATCTTGACCTTCCCCAAACCCAGCAGAAGCCTCGTGCACTAGGATGCATTTTTATCAACTATAAGCAGTGAGCATGGTAACACTATATTCATATTGATTATCAGATTTGGACAAGTCCTCACAACTGAATCTTGAAGAAAGCCCAACTCGTTAAGGAAGAATGTCAATGTCTGACTAGACCACATTGCAGTTACACTAGGCTTTCACATAAGTCAAGGTAAATCATGTATCACATAAGGACAGGTAAATCACGTATGCAGAGGACCAAACAATAGGAGATATTCCAGAAGATTGCCTCCAAATTTTAATAAGAAAGTACATACAATGTAATGCACCCTAGCTTGAAGATGCTGACAACCAATTTTTAAACAACAGTGGTCATCATCAGGATATTATGCAACAATTACAAGATAGCCATGTCAATGAAATTAGTGAGTCAAGATTCAGAAATAACTATGTCAAGACTCCTGATAGAGTACTGCTGCATTTCATGAATGCAATGTCAACATATATCACCTCTCGTGTTTCCTCTAGCAAATCCTTGTTTCTCATTCATAAAATGGTATCTACATGGACTGGTCCGAATTTACAACGTCAAAGGTTTAACATATTGCTTGTTTTGCTTTCCTTTCACCATTCCCTAAAACCAGGATTTTATTAACAGAGACTGCAAGTATTGTAACCCTTGAACAATGATCTTTGATGAAGATCATTATATGATCAATATGACACTGGCGATACCCATTCTGCTGACTGTTTGAGACTATTTCAGTTTTTTTTTTTTTTTTTAATTTCCAATTTGTGGATACGATGATCCCAACCTTGATATTTGAATCCAATTTGCATGTCCTGTAACGGAAGTGATTGTGGCAAATCCTGACAGTTTTTTGATATAGCATAAGAAATAGTAACTGCTGTAGCTTACTCAATGCAAAGGAGTTTGTCAAGACTATACACCTTCCCTTCTCATGTTATTTAAGCTAATATTAGATCCCTCAGACTTGGACTCTCCACATAAAGATTTTATTCCTAACAGAAGTCCATAACACTTTTGGTTTTAACATACTCCTGTAATTTGCAAATCTTTTATACAATTCCCCCATGCCCCGCAAGGCAAAGAAATAATCTGATAAGTTGAGCTCAAATAAGAGACTTGTCATATCATGTAAAATTGGTAAATATGTATGATGACATTTTCCTGCAGCTTTCTTCAACAATGGCTTGCAGATCCTTTCTTGTTTTTAGCGAAAAAAGCCTGTTGTTCCTTCATTGTCTTTAGAAAAAGAAGCCCATTGCACATGTTTCCATCCATGAAGCCTAAAAATAGTACATAATAATGTTCAGGATGTGATTGTTACATTCAAAACTTAGTCGCAATCTTCTACCTAGGGTGATGCATTGCTTTGGAACTTGAATCTTGAACCGACACCCCCTTCCTAAGTGCTTCCTAGAATATATACTGTCAACTACTTTCTTAACTTATTTAGCTTGCCAAGTGAATCAGATGTTAATTTATCCTCATTTCTGCTGAATTTCTACACTCAAATATTTTTAACTAGAACAATTCTAGGGTAAGGATGTACAAATAGACTGCACAATAACTTACAAGACAAGTACTAAAATAATAGTAAGTATGATTCTCGACCTTCAAAATACATCGCAATGCTTATCCATATGAGATAACTAACAGATAGGGATCTAGGCCATATGAAAAATTAATCACCTTAAGGAGAACTTTCTACAACACTCTGACTTGAACTGAACTTTTAAGGGCATGAATTTAAAAAGTAGGTTCAAATTTCCATAGAAACTATGAAACTACCTTCTACAGGTCTGAGATATCCACATAAATCAAACTCAACCACTTTAGATTCATGATGCCTTCTGACATTTGATCTCAAATATATTGAAAAATGAAATAGTCGGACAGCATATTGATAACACCGTATACAACAATATTGAGATGGATATTTTATTTCCAGAACTACCATGCCTTAAAGGGCCAATATATATATATCCAACCACATGCCAGCTCTCATCTTTGATGAAGAGAAAAATCAAGAGGAACAATAAATTTATATAAAGACTGGAAGGATTTGATCTTCAATAAGATCCCATCACTTGCTCTGACACCAAGCTATAACTAAAGAATATGGTCCATTATAAGATCATTTTAAAGGGAGAAAATTGGCATTCAACATGCTAAAGAATGGGGAAAAAGGAGAAAGAAAGAACAGAGATAAGGGACCCAAACTGCCCCCAACCACCCCAAGCCAAGCAGAACCACCTGGTTTCACACGGTTTGGGCCGGTTCAGGCCCTATGCTGACCCGATATTACCACAGTTCAATGTCGTACACCCCAAACCAAGCAGTTTGGGCTTTGGGCCGGCAAGGCTTACCTTGCTTAACATTAAATGTTGAGGTCAAGACATGATTGTGCTTATAACTACATGAGTTATAAAGGCCTTTATTGTTGGAGAAAAGAAACAGATCCTTAATATTAGAACAGCCAAAAGATAATCAAGAAGGTCCTTAGATGTTGTAACTTGTAATCAATAAGTTGATGCTTTGGCCACCCCATTTCTCATTAAAGACACCACTTAGTTGGCATAAAAAACATAAAAGTTACAAATTCCACAACTAAAAAGTTTGTGAGAAGTTTATATGAATAAGCACATACAGATGTACATTTTTTCAACAAGAAGTGTGCACATTTGACTACACTAGATTAAATTCATATAATTGAAATAGGAATGTAGGAGCTGGCAAGGTAATCTTTTTACCTTCCTGACATGAAAACAGCACTATACTCCCCACGGCCAGCAGCGAGCACTCGTTTTTTCAACTTTTTGAGAGATGGCAGGACTTCAAAAGCAGGAGGCTCTGAGAATAATAGACAAATAAAAATATCAATTAACTGATAAATTATCAAACATCACCAAAATACGAAAAATGAAAACATTCATATATCTCTAAACTGCTGAGGAATACCTAGATCATTTATACAAACATCTTGAGATATTCCATTCTGGGTGATTTCCCTAAGCAAAGTCAATGGATCAACAGAACTAGTTTGGTCAAGCCGAAGTCGCTGCACCAATTGAAATGGGATCTTAGTGGAAGGAACTTAATGCATAAGAAGATAGTGATTAATTAGTTGAAATTGCTCTTTGTTATTACCTTATAAACTTCAGCAGTTGAACATGCCTCCTGCGGCTTTATAAGAACCATAGGCAAGTTGGAGGGTAACGGTTTTGGAATATCTTGAACAAACTGACAAGAGATAAAATTTCAAGAAGGATTACTTTTGAGGGTAAACTCCCGTTCTCTCATAGTCAATATAAAATAATGCATGTGTATTTACCTTTTCTAAATGGAAAAAAGTGAAATCAAATAGAAAAGCTCTGGATTGAGATACAGGAAACAATTTATGCATTGGTGGATGTCATAATTTTGACATACAAGTATACATATCATCACATGTACCTAAAAGCTAAAAGGGATAATTTATCAATACTACTACTTCAATATATTTTTGTATTAATATGAATATCACATTAAATTATCGCCATGGTACAACACTTACAACCAATAAAAAGAATCCGCTATCATAAACACCCACTAAAATATCACAAAACCTTGCTGGTTATCTTAAATTACCAAACATAAAGTTTTCATTGATCAATAGGCTAAGTTCTTCTTGCTAACTTTAAGACAGATGCAGATATCTAGCATATGAATGTTTACAGTGCATCCAATAAAAAATACACATCTGATCTGCAGAGACACTCCCCCGATACCTCTTGAGGTATGTAGAATAAATTGTTGAAGAGCCTCTGACACAAAAAAAAATGTAAAATACTGATTTGCATTCTGCACTTAGGGAATGCATCATAAATAAAAGGTTATTGACAAGAATTTGAAAGCAGTATTTCTAATAATAACTGGCATTATATATAAGGAGATGCACATTTGGAGGTTTATAGAAAGTGGATCATTATGTCATGGTTTGGCTAGCTCTATCTGCAATGCTTTGGCATGTGTTAAGGGGAGAAAAGAAAAGAGTTTTCCTTAATTTATGATAACGCTTGTCACCATAAAGACATTTTAGAATGTATGAACGTTGAAAGGAGTACCCACAATGAAAAGTTAATAGGGTGGAATGAATAAGACCATGAAATCAGGTTTATCTGCAGTTTGATCAACACATACAGAACAGAAAATGAAGCACAACAAGAAAATCATGTGCAGAAGAAAACAGGTATCACACCAAACTGGTTGAGGTCATGCCAAACTCCAATAATAAGGAGCATGCCTGCGTCTGGTGTGAGGTCATGCCAAACTCCAATAATAAAGAGCATGCATGCATGCATGTGTGTAGAGAAAGAGAGAGAGAGCTGGACTTAACTGCACTCACGTGCAGTCAAGCCCATATCAGCTTGCCCTTTTTACCCTTAGATCCACACGGATCATGTATTCCAAAGGTAGAAAAGATGAATTCGAGATCCATGTATATTTAAAAGTGGAAAAGAGGACTGGATCTAAGGCTTTGCTACATGTGAATGTAGCCAAGTGTGTGTGGCATTTCAGAATTTTTTTCCAAAGAAAATTAGTTGAGATTGTCCATGGACATGGAATGATTTAAGGCACTGGATATTGCTAGTTAAGCAGAACATTTGGAAAAATGAAATGACTCTTTTAAATGCACTCTGTCATAAGCCTACCTCACCCCTACCAGTACAATACGCTGCTCCATTCGAGAAAAAGAAGGGAACATCCGAGCCAATCTCACCAGACCATTCTTGAAGCTCTTTTTCAGTAGCAAGACAACCACTAAATTGATTAGCAGCCCATAGTGCAGTTGCAGCATTACTGCTTCCACCACCAAGACCAGCACCAGTTGGAACTTTTTTATCAAGATGAATCTACACGCATAGCACCAACAGACACTAAACCTGAGTGCCATCTGAATGCAAATTTATATTTGTGTACACCATTTTGTCTGATAAAATCTTACCCAGAAGAAGTTATCAGTGCCGGTTTTCTTTCTGTAAAGGTTAAGTGCTTTGATGATCTGCAAAGTGTAAGATAAAGAACCTATTTAAGCAGTAGAACTCTTTGTGTTTCTATGAGGAATTACCGAATAAAATAAAATGAAGTCAAACAACGAGGCAAATAAAGCCAGACCGACAACATCATACAACATACATGAGAAGTAAATAAAATAAATAACATCTGCCATCTGACATACCAAATTCCTGTCATCAAGTGGGACACCAGGCACATTAGTTGACAGCCGATCTCCATTCTTAGTCGGAGACAAGGAGAACTTTATCGTATCTCCTAAACTTATTACCTGAAGGTTGCACATGCAATATAAGTAGGAAAATCCACATCATAACAATAACAAGGAAAGAAACATAACCAAAAAATCAAAGCCGAAAGCAGATGACCCTCCAAGACCCATAGCTGATTTCATAACAAACCCAAGAAATTATAGGACATCATTTTGTACCCATAACTTCACTAGGTAAAAACAGATTTTGTTCCTCGCCCAATACAGCTTGAGGACCATGATTATCAGATACACTTTCGACAACAAACACTACACATGGTATTCTCTGAGGACAGTGGACAAACAATAAACATACCATTCATTAAGTTGCAGTTTTGCAACCAATTAACCAATTAATTACACAAAATTCAAGCAAAATCCAGCTAGACTTTCTACTAATGGCATCCAAAATTTTATTCCTATCAAACATGAATACCAAACAAACTTACATGAAATAGAGATGCCAATTCATGAAAGCCGTCTATCCTCTTACCAGTTATCCTCAAAAACACATTAACCTGCGCTCCATAAACCACAGTAATCAGCTCAAATTTCAACCAAAAATCAAATCTTTGCCCTCTCAAAGAAAATTAATTACCTTACAAGGCGAAAAGAGAGAGAGCCTCGAGAGGCCGGCGTTCTTATCCACCTCATCCGCCAATCTGTTTATCCTCTGATCAGGATCATATACTATCTAAAATCCAAACAACCCACCAAAAAGACCACCAATTTAAGGAGGGGGAAAGGATTCAAAAAAACTAGGAGGACACAGCGATTATTTGAGTTACCTCCACTTGTTTCTTGCCGGAAGCTGAGCCAGAAGCCTTGATTCTAAGAGACGATGGGCATCCCTTTAGCTTTTGGGGTTTGAATCGATTGGGGTGAGAGGCGTAGAGATGGTAGGAGAGGAGGTGGGAAGAGGCCATCACTGGCGCGTTTGGATGGGAGGCAGGCGGAAGCGCACGGGCGGAAGGAGTCCGGGTTTGAGAATTAGAAGGCTTGGAGTTCCAAACAAAATTCCTCCCTTCCTCTTCGAATGTGGAAAGAATACGGAGGCAGCTCTGCTCTTGCCCTTTTCCAAAATCTCATTCTTAAACATGAAACGCATGCCGCTGACTCCCCTGCCCCTCCGCTGCAAAGCATGGTCAGAATCATTGTACGGTGGTTTGGAAGAGGATTTAAAAATAAATTCTTGTGACAGCGAGAAAATTCCAACAAAATAGTTTAAAAATAATTTGATAAATTGTAATTTATGAAAAACATTGATGTTATTTTTTAGTTATCCAAATGAAATTAAATAGTGATGATTGTTTGTTGCAACGATGAGAAGTCAAATTTATTAAGGAAATGATGATAAACGTTAAAGCAAGAAGTTAAACTTTTCATAAATTAGAAGATAAGAGAATTAATGAAATATAAAAAAATAGAATGCGTAAGAAAGTATTGGCAACAACAAAAATAACTCATGTGCATCTAATGCAAAGGTATATTCGAAACAATTAAAGTTTGATCGAACTTTTATTCGATTGAGGGTTGGATCAATAATTCAACCATTTGACACTTAATAATTAAATCATATAAATAATTAAAATATAATTAAAATTGAAAAAGCATAATTCATAATGGTATGTAAAGATATTTATCGGTAAAAATCAATTAGTTTGATGGTTTTAAAATTTAAATTTTTAAATTAAATTATTTAAACTTTAATGGTGTATCACATTCATACAAATAGTTAAAATTATTTTTTAATTTTTTAAAAAATAATAATACTTAAAATTTATTAAAGGATCCAATTAAAGGAAAGAAAAAAAAAAAGAAGATAGGTTTACACATGAATTATAAAAAGTTTTTAAAAAATAAAATTAATATTTAAATTATATTGACTAAAAAGTAATTCTAAAAATATGAAAAGAATAATTCAATTTTACCGATTCGCATCGAATTATCGGGTCAATAAAGAATCAATCGAATTATCTAGTTTTAAACGAATCAATTATACAATTGATCCAATTGAAGGATCAAACTAATCGAAGATCTGATTTACAAACTAACACTATATAATAGCATAGATTTTAAATATAGATAATTGCTTACTTATCATGATAATTTTATACAATTGATTGCCATTTGGGAGTTGATTGTAACACTAACATTAAGAAATGTTGCTCCAAAATGACCAGCTCAAGGGCAACTAAAGATGCACTAGTTAATTTGGGACCAAACATGGCGATGTAGGAAAACCAGAGAGGATATGCGGTGGTTCCCATCTAGTCTCGAGGACAACAAATATAGCTATTTTATATCTTGGTTCTCATGCTCCACGTTGAGTTAAGGGATTATGATTCCTTTTTTATTTCTAAAGCTCATTGCGTTGTTCATGCTTACCAAGTCAAGCTCTTATAATTTGTAACATGTGTTTTCAGTGCAATTTTAGTTTCTTAATGCTTGGAGTCCCACGTTATTTTATATGGCGTCATGTCATTTTGGTATAAGTCCTCTCTCATTGCAACTATTTCTTCCACAAAGTAGAAGAACATTTCTGGTGCACTCCAACGGTTGGTTTGACAGGCTTGGGCTGTGTAACAGGTGGGATATGCTTGCTTGCAATCAAGCTCGGCCTTGAATACGAATTAGCTGACTTTGACCCGAGTGAAAATGGGCTACCAACTTCTGGGCTCAATCTCTTCACCCAACTGGAATGTGGTGTGCATTGGGTTTAGACCTGCTCATAGGCGCCAGGCCAGACTGGATTTTGTCCAGTAGTTATCTTAGGTGTGAGGCTATCCAATTTTCTTTATCTCTCTCTTACTTTTTTTTTACGATCATCTAAACCTTCAACTAAATCTCTTATGATAATAAATAGGATAAAGATAAAAAGAGAATAAGATTGCCCGACTTCTAAGTCTTAAACCCTACCCTTGCTTGGACCTCAGAAGCTTCCTATCTCTTATTTTAAAAAATAATAATTTAAAATGCTAAATATGAATAATTAGGTACCGCTTGGAACCTATGAACCATCTATTATGCCATATCAACAACATATGTCAATTAAATCTATGGTATAGCTTGCTTCATTTACTTACTCTTTTCTTTAACACTATGTAATAAAATAAATTTAGATATTCATCTATTAACATTGTTAATAGCCTTTAGAAGAAATTTGCTGCATTCACCAAAGGCAGCACATATCCAAGAAATTTAGAATACCATATAGGTGGATCATGTGCAAATAAAGGCTTTTTTTTTATTCTTTTTTTTATGAAGTCTTGTTTTGATTTAAGTTTGGGTCCGCTTTTAATAGTTTTAAAAATTATGCTTACTCGGTAAAAATCACCCAAGTTTCTCGAAGTTCTTGCTCTTAAATCTCAATGATGAGAGTTTGATGTAACATGGCTTCTTACTTTATTTATTTTAATTATTTTATAAAAATTGATACGGGAGAAAATATTTTTTTTTTTTTCTTTTGAGATAGAATAATAAATTGTTAGCTCAATTTTAAAAGATGGGCAAACCTAGTTGATATTAGGCTAACCAAAAGTCAATAAAAGAGAATGTGAGCCATGCACTTGGCCAAGCCAAGCTTTCACTAATATTAATTATGCTCAATGGATAAGAGACTCACTACATCATTTCTTTCCAAGGGCAGCAAAAATGGACCTAACCCATTTATTTGATCCTTATTTGACCTATAACAAATAGATTTGGATTTGAATTAAACAAGTTCAGATTGTAAATGAATTAATCCATTTATATCTATATATTAAGTGGGTTGGATTTGGATTTACTGTGCTTAATCCGTTTAACTTGTTTAAATAACTAGTTGGGTCGAATGGAGTTGGATTAGCCCATTTATATTATTTAATAGGTTAAACAAATTAAACGGTTTAAAAAGGTTGACATTTGATCTTTCTATTATTGTTTAATGGGTTAAATAGGCTGGATCAAATTATTTATTTATTAAATATAATATATTTAGATTTAAAATTTTGATTTTATTTAATAAATAAATTAAGTTTAGATTGATAATTTTTATAGCAACCCCTATGATTTGATTTATTTATGGTCCGATCCAATCCGTTTGCATTTTGCCATCAAAAGAGCACCACCCTCTTCCATCTGCGTTTCAGAAATGGTTCAAACCACCCAATCCACCATAGGCTTGACCTCACCCAACCCGGTTCGCACCACGATCCGGTCCAATTCTCAACGCCCGAACCGAGCCACCCCCAAGTCCAAATGTAACGCAAAAGATTCCACTCTGAACATCCCGTTTTACTTAACAATCCCGTCTCTTTATCCATATTTACATCTCTACCCACGCCTTAAAGCTCCATCAAAACAGTCGAAGAACGCTGAGAAATCGCGTAGGGACACTTCTGTAAAACAATGGATCATGGTGCGGCATAGACGGTATTTAGATTTTCAGAATATATTTCTAATAATCTTCACGCGTCCTCATTTCTCCTCGCAATATCGATCACCGCCATTGTTGTTCTTTCCTCCCGGCCCCTTCGTGACTATCCTTCGCCATTACTGGCTCTGATCTTTAGGGTTAGGGTCTTCTATCCTCCTCTCCTCCTCCGAGAACCTAGACTCATCGTCTCGCTCTCGAGAATCTAGGGTTGGGGTTTGCTCCCTGGTTCTCTTACTCTCGATTTCGCCGCTCGCCGCCAAGCCCTAGGGCTGCGATTTTTCTCGGGTTTTCGGGCTCCAGAAACCCTAAATCCGTTCCTCCTCGCTCGAGATAGCTAGGGAACCGCGGGGATTGCTGTTGTTTTATAAAAATCCCAGGGCTTGTCGGCAAGAATTCCTGATTCGCCTTCGTCGCTGTCGTGGCTTAGGGTTAGGGATTCAGATCAAAGTTTCTTCTTTTTGTCCAGCTCCTCTTCGAGATGGGTGGAAAAGCGATCGTCTCCGACGAGGAAGGTTGGGAGTCGTTGCTTGTTTCGCTTCTCTGTTTTCCCCTCTCGATTTGGAGTTCTTTGGTTTTTCAAATAATCTCTCATTTTCTGAGTTTTTGCAGATGAGGTCGAAGAAGAAGATTCGCGTCCTTTGGACAAGGACGAGGATGATATCGAGGAGAGGGGCGACGACGATGAAGAAGACGAGGATGGTAGGGTTTCTCCTATGTTTGTTGGCATGAGATTAAGGATTCTAGTGTTTGGTACTTACTTTAGGGTGAGATGGTCACTAGTGTTTTATTGGGTCTAATGGCATGTTACCGTAAGCAGAAGAGGGTCAGGATGAGTACGAGAAAGATGGCTTCATAGTGGATGATGTTGAAGAAGAGGAGGAAGAGGAAGAGGAAGAGAAGCAAGAGAGTGATGACGAAAGGCACCGGAAGAAGAAAAAGAAAAAGAGAAGGTAAACACGTATCGATATTTTCCTTGTTGATGTGCTGTGAAAAATTATGTCTTCAGAGAAAAATCGAGGTTTTGATTGTCCTGTTTGTAATTTAGAGAGTTTGAGAGAAGCTATGTGCTTGATGAAGATGACTATGAGTTGCTTCAGGACAATAACATCACTGGCTTCCATCGGCCCAAGCCTGTATGTTTTCTGAGCTTGCTGTTCACTCTAATTATAGTTTTTCCCCACTTTTTTTGGGATGGAAAATAGGTTGGTTTTTTGTGTGTAGCGCACCTAAGTTGCAGTTGTAATACTTGCATCACTGCTTGAAAATATTACCAGGGGAGCAAATTTAAGCGCTTGAAGAAAGCAGGAAGGGATACTGAGGTGGAGGCGCACTCTGGGTTTTCAGATGAAGAAGAATCTGATAGGAATAGTCGGGGTGGCCGAACTGCTGAGGAAAAACTCAAGCAGAAATTGTTTGGTGATGATGATGGTAAGCATCTCATTTCATCTCTGTCAAGAGCTTGGATATAACATCAATTACTAACTGTTCATTGGAATGCTTCCAGCGGCACGCCTGGAGGATATTGTGGAAGAGGAGGAGCAACCGGAAGAAGAAGAAGATGCGGACGTTATTGGTGAGGAAGATGAAATGGCTGATTTTATCGTCGATGAGGATGAAGTTGATGAGACTGGTGCTCCTGTAAGGTATGCTATTGTCTCTTCTTACATCTACATGTTTGATTTTCTTGGAAGTTTCATTATTTACCTGTCATTTATTTTCCATTAATAATGGTAACTTGTTTCTTATAGAAGGAAGCAACCGAAGAAAAGGAGGCCGAGACAAGCACTGGGTGTTTCATCATCTGCTTTACAGGAAGCCCACGAGATATTTGGGGATGTTGATGAGCTGTTGGAGCGCCGGAAAAGTGGCCTTGCAAGGGATGCTGGTCATTCTGCCGGGTGGGGTGAGAAGAGGCTCGAAGATGAATTTGAACCATCTATTCTTTCAGATAAATATATGACACAAGAGGATGACGTTATAAGAGAAACTGACATTCCAGAGAGGATTCAGGTAATAATAGATTGCCTGCTTCTATCTGCAGCTTTGATCTGGCAAAATAGGTATCATACCTTCTGGTTGATTTTAGAATAGAACTTAATGTATTGGGGTTGCTTTTCTCTTTTAGCTTTTTGAGAGTATTACAGGGCCGCCTCCTACAGATGATAAGAGCATAGAGGAAGAGAGTGCCTGGATATATAATCAGCTTACTGATGATGGTATTTCACCATTAGTTGGGGAGGATCAAGTAGTCAAGGAAATTTTTAAGGAGGACATTGGGAACGTCTTGACAATGATGCATGTACAAAAGCTTGATGTAAGAACTTTTGTAGAATATAACACATATCCATTAATGTAGTCCTATTGAATGCAAATCATTGAAGGACGTGATTACTAAAATTTCTGCTGCTGCTGTTTCAGATCCCTTTCATTGCTATGTACCGGAAGGAGTTATGTGGTAGTCTGTTGAGAGATTCTGATGCAAACATGCAAGATGGTGAAGAAACACCACGCAGAATGAGGTGGCATAAGGTAGTCAGTTTTCTATTTATGAGTACACTCAATAATTGAATATTTCAATGAACATCCTCAGCAGCTTGCTGTTATCAAGTTGCTGAAGAGCCACTTCTATTTCATTTTCAGGTGCTCTGGGCCATTCATAAATTGGACAAAAAGTGGTTATCTCTTCAGAAGCGGAAGAGTCAACTTCAGGCATATTACAGTAAACGCTTTGAAGAGGAAAAAAGAAGAGTTTATGATATGACAAGGCTTGAGTTGAACGATCAACTTTACAAATCAGTCACAGAGGCGCTTAATGATGCACAATCAGAGAGAGAGGTTGAAGATGTTGATGCAAAGTTTAATTTGCATTTTCCTCCTGGTGAAGTTGATATTGAGGAAGGACAGTTTAAAAGGCCGAAAAGGAAATCGTTATATAGCATTTGTTATAAGGCTGGCCTGTGGGAGGTCGCAAACAAGTTCGGTGTTAAATCTGAGCAGTTTGGATTGCTTCTCTCACTGGAAAAAGTGGTTTGTATTTCTGTTCTTTGACTGTTTTTTGAACACTGTAAAAAATGTGAAAGGCTGGTCACATGCTTTGTCAAAATTTTTCGAGGCATTCTTTAGATATGTGCTTTGCCTCTTGCTATTCCTGGCCATCAGTGTATCACTGGGGCCTGCATGGAATCACCAATTCTGTAACTGCAGGGATTCCTGAAAATGTGTGGCATTATATATTTCCTTATTTGTAATAAGTAATTTTCTGTCTATCTTTTCTTTGCTTTAGGGCTTGCCAGAACTGGAAGATGGAAAGCTAACTCCTGAAGAAATAGCTGCAAATTTTACATGTGCAATGTTTGAAACTCCGCAAGATGTTCTTAAAGGTGCAAGGCACATGGTATGTATCTGTTATTATGTGTCTTAGAGTTAAAACTTCCCCCGTTTTGGACATTCATAATCTGCAGTATCTTTTCCTGGATGAGGGTTTTTGATCGTTCTCTTCTTTAACAATTTCCTTTTCTTTTATATATAAACACACACAGGCAGCAGTTGAGATTAGCTGTGAACCAGTTGTGAGGAAGCATGTCCGCACCACTTTTATGGATAAGGCTGTTGTCTCTACAAGTCCTACACCTGAAGGAAATGTCACTATTGATCCCTATCACCAACTTTCAGGGGTCAAGTGGCTGCGAAACAAGCCATTATCTAAGTTTGCAGATGCACAATGGCTACTTATTCAGAAAGCCGAAGAAGAGAAGCTCCTTCAAGTTACAATAAAATTACCAGAAGATGTTCAGAAAAAATTATTAAACGATGCTAAAGAAATTTATCTAAGTGAATGTGTTAGCAGGTCTGCTCAGCTTTGGAATGAGCAACGCAAAATGATATTGGAAGACTCATTCTTTACTTTTATTCTTCCTTCAATGGAAAAGGAAGCTAGATCATTGTTGACTGCCAGAGCCAAGAATTGGCTTCTTATGGAATATGGGAAGCAACTGTGGAATAAGGTCTCTGTTGCACCTTTTAAGCGTAAGGATGCTGACAATGATTCTGAGGATGATTCTGAGTTAAGAGTCATGGCTTGCTGTTGGGGACCTGGAAAACCAGCAACTACTTTTGTTATGTTGGATTCAGCAGGGGAAATGGTCGATGTGCTATATGCTGGTTCCATTAGTTCTCGGTCCCAGGCAGTTGCTGAACAACAACGCAAGAAAAATGACCAGCAACGAGTCTTGAAATTTATGACCGACCATCAGCCTCATGCTGTCTGTGTTGGAGCGGCAAACTTGTCCTGTAGGCAACTGAAGGATGACATCTATGAGGTACTCTCAATTTTCTTGGTTTAGTTATCTTTAGCATTTCCTGTTAAGTTGTCTGTTGTGTGGGCTTGTGGAGTCTATACTCTATGCTGTGAGTGTATATGTTGCTGTGCATTTGTAGCACTATATAGCTTTTTAACATAGCCTGCAAAGATGCCAATACTGTTTCTTCCTTTTTTTTGTCACACTGAGCTTGCTAAGGTTTTGTTCTCAGTAAGATAAATTATTTTGTTGTGTGTTTGTGGTTATTCTATGGTCTAATCTCTCTGAATTGTCAGGGAAGACCAGCTGTTTTTGGACATAAAACTCCAAATTCATGTTGAGATCTGATTTTGTTGGTGTGATCCTTTAATTTTAGCTTTGAACTTTGTCATATGGATATAGACTAGTCCTTGGCTCATCTTGGTTATGGAGTCTTGCACATGTGCAAAGTGGCTAGATTTGCATATAAAACTTGTCATGGTTTAATTAGAAATTCTAACTCTTTCCTTAACAAAGCTAATCATTCAAGTTGGGACATAATTAGGTTGAATATATCAACCACTTGTTTATTCCCTTATCACCTGGAGGTGAAAAAAATTGTATCGACTGCTTCACTTGTTATATTTTTAACCAAAGGCCAAATAGTATGCTGATTCTCGTTCTTATAACTGTACATGTGTTTGTTGGGAGTATGATTAGGTTTTTTTGTTGGCTTCACCTGTCGAGCCAACAGAGATCTTGGGATGACTTCTCTAACTGAATTTGGTTATACAACTAAATGTACTACAAGAAGTTTGTCATGTTCTAAAATTTGAACATTTTGCTCCAATGACTGTGAACTGGGTAATTGCACCTTATGAGTAGTCACTGTGTCATTAAAAATGGTGGCATTGCTACACTTTGATAGAGTAACTTGTCGACCAGCGAGTTTTGGTTATCTGGATTGCATCTAAGTTGGTCTGCTAGGCATTTTGCATTAGTTCCTCAACTTTTCAACTGTGCTTTGTAAATTTAGCTGCAGACTGGTGGGTCTAGGTTGATTGGACATTTATGTGCGTGACACAATGTGTGGATGAGGGGTATGTTAAAGAGAATGGATTGTGAGAAGGGGCTGCATTATTCTGCTATGTTGGAAGAATCTTGATAACCTCATGCTTCCATTGTCTGGCTTGTAATAATATAAATGTTATGTAAATAATGTCATATTAAACACTTTCCCTTACTCTAGAAGGCTTACACTATGGCTCTTCCTTGGTACTTCTGAATGAGTTAGGATGATTGGTTACTTGATTATGTATTCCTTTTTGTTGAAGACATCTATGATTATGGTCAATAGATTCTGTAGTAAGATGAAATCCAAAGTTAAAATCAATGCCCATGAGAATAATTATTATTGGTTTATATTATCATTTCAACAATGTCTTTAGAAGATTTTTCTATGTTTGCCAGCACTTATTGTTTACGTGTTTCTTGGCTTTGCCTGTTAGGTTATTTTCAAAATAGTGGAAGATCATCCGAGGGATGTTAGTGGAGAGATAGAAAATTTTCATATTGTTTTTGGTGATGAATCTCTGCCTCGCTTATATGAGAACTCTCGGGTTTCTTCAGATCAACTACCTGGGCAGCCAGGTAAGATCAGCTCCATCATGAATTGTTGATTCAGCAACATTTTCTTTCCCCTAATATATACTTATATTCTTTCAGGTATTGTGAAACGTGCTGTGGCTCTTGGGCGCTACCTTCAAAATCCTTTGGCAATGGCTGCAACACTTTGTGGACCAGGAAAAGAGATTTTGTCATGGAAACTTTGCCCTCTTGAACATTTTCTTATGCCTGATGAGAAGTATGAGGTTGTTGAACAGGTAATGGTAGATGCAACCAACCAAGTTGGTATTGATGTAAATTTAGCTGCAAGCCATGAGTGGCTTTTTGCCCCTCTGCAATTTGTTGCTGGTCTTGGACCCAGGAAAGCTTCTGCCCTACAAAGAGCATTTGTAAGGGCTGGATCTATTTTCAATCGCAAAGAGATTCCAATGGGAAAAATCCTGAGAAAGAAGGTTTTCATTAATGCTGTTGGATATTTGCGTGTTCGCCGGAGCGGGGCTGCTGCTGCTAGTAGTCATATTATGGACCTGTTGGATGACACTAGAATTCATCCAGAGTCATATGATCTGGCAAAAACTTTAGCTAAGGATGTTTATGCTGAGGATGCTCCGCAGGAACCTAATGAGATGGATGATGATGTACAGGAAATGGCAATTGAACATGTAAGGGAAAGGCCCCATATGCTCAAAGTGCTTGACATTGATGAATATGCGAATAGCTTTTTCAGGCAGTTTGGGACTAGGAAAAGGGAAACCCTCTATGACATAAAGATGGAGTTGCTTAATGGATTTCAAGACTGGCGGATGCCTTACAGTGATCCAAATCCTGAGGAGGAGTTCTGCATGCTTTCTGGTGAAACAGAAGATACAATTTCAGAAGGAAGAATTGTTCAGGTAACCGTTCGTCATATGCAAGACAACCGGATCATTTGTGCATTTGATTCCGGTTTGAAAGGGTTGCTTATGGCAGATGACATTTCAGATGATGGATATGATCCAGAGAAGTTGCAAATACAGGAAGGTGACATACTTACCTGCAAGATTAAGAATGTAAATAAAAATAGATTTGTTGTATTCTTGACCTGCAAATCCAGTGAGCTACGAAAAAGACCATACTTTATACGCAACCGTGATCCTTACTATCATGAAGATGAGATCAGTTTACGTAGTGAGCAAGAGAAGGCCCGCAAGGAAAAGGAACTTGCAAAGAAGCATTTTAAACCAAGAATGATTGTTCATCCCCGTTTTCAAAATTTGACAGCTGATGAAGCAATGGAGGTATGTTTGTTATGTCATTAGCATATTTAATTTAATGCATCACTTTATGTTTGATATGATATATGCGAGATGCTGTGATATGTTATCAAAGCTAAGTACTCAGTTATGCATTGGAACAGTACCTCTCAGACAAAGAAGCTGGTGAGAGCATTATCCGCCCAAGCTCCAAGGGGCCATCATTTTTAACTTTGACTTTGAAAATTTTTGATGGAGTCTATGCTCACAAAGATATAGTTGAGGGTGGAAAAGATCACAAGGACATCACAAGTTTGCTTCGTTTGGGGAAGACATTAACGATCGATAAAGACACTTTTGAAGATCTGGATGAGGTTAGTGGCACATCACCAGTGTATTGCATTTGCTTTTTTCTGCCTCTTGTCATGGACTAGAGATTACTTGAGGAGTGCCATATTAGGACTGTGAAACATAATTCTTAATAACATTTATGGATAATTAAATAAGAAGGCTAGTTATCTTGGTGAATACTGAAATTATTTTAAGTTTATTAAATTTCTTCCATTGCTATGGAAGTTGAATTGTGCCATCAATAGATTAAGTGACTTCATTGTATTTTTGATGGAAAAATCCGAGGCCCTTTATCTGTTGTTTTGAATTGCACCACTAGGCCGACTTTATTTTTCTTTAAATTTTAATTGAACATGCATGGAGAAAAAATTGCTGGCTTCATACGCTGCAGATGGCTAGCTATATGCTGAAATGGAATCTGAAAAACTACACCATTATCATCGTTAAGATTGAGATCAAGGTCTGTTGTACTGGCTTATATTGGTTGTAATGGTACCGTATCGGCAAGGTATCGATATGGTATTGAGTTTTGATTTCGTATAAGCCAAACCATTCCAAACCGAATGGAACCTTCCGGTAATGAGTGGTATTATGGTTAAGAATGAAAAGAATTGGTTATCGATATGGTATCGAGTTTTGATTTGGGATGAACCGAATTGGTCCAAATCGAGTGAAACCATCTGGTACCAAGTGGTATTATGGTTAAGAGTGAAAAGAATTTGCACCATGTTTGTGAATGGGGTGTGTACCATACTGCACTGATTTGTACCATACCGAATAGGTGATGCATCAGTTTTGCAGATCTTGATTGAGATGGTTTAAGAAAAGAAATATAATGTGGCTTATTGGAACACTATGGCTTTGGTAATTGATATACATTCCTTTATTTGCTCCTGGTCAACATTTAATAAGTAGAGGTAATTAAACTCATGATGAGGTGAGGCATTAGTTTCATCATTTTTCCTTTGTACACCAGAAATGCATGATATGTTAGAAAAACTACATAAACCAAGTGAATATTTCTTTTGAACCCTCTCCTTCTCTCTCATGCACAACTAAATCTTAATCCCAAACTAGTTGGGGTTATCTACATGAATCCTTTTTCTCCATTTTGCTTGGGTTAGGGCCATACTTCTTGAGAGATGTTGAGATATTAAGTCTTTTCTTATAATAAAAAATATTCATTTGAACCTTTTGATAAGAAAAAAATAATATATGTTGACAAGAATCTATTGGTGCATGTATCAAATGTGTCCACCTCAAGAAAATTACTGAAGAAGTGACCTGCTTTAATTGATGTTCGGGTAAATATTGTGTGGTGACAGATACTACGAAACTTAAGTTTGACATCTGAGTGTGCGTTACCTCGTGTTGCTATAGTATTGACTGGCCCTCTCCTATTGTCTTTTAACTCCCATAAGGGGTATAACATAAGGTGCAAACTATGCATCATTATGCAAGACATTATTTTTATTTGTTGAGCTTTGGCTGGGAGTGTCAAGGTATTCTGTATTTCCTCACATGAGGTTAGGCAAGTCTTGGATACCTTCTTTATATAGTGGTCCTTGTGCTTTGTTGAAGGGTGTTCTATTCTTCTAATTTATAACTTCATCTTTGAGTGTAGCTGGTAAGTTAGAGTAATTGTCTTTTATAGTTAACCATCTGTTCCTCTGTTTATAGATGTGGTGTTTGGGTAAATGCATTTTATTTGTCAGATTTATTTGCTTCCCCCCCTTACATGTGGTTGCTGATCTGTTTCCAGGTGATGGATAGATATGTCGACCCATTGGTAAACCACTTGAAAAATATGCTTGCATATCGCAAGTTCAGGAGGGGCACAAAGGCAGAAGTTGATGAGCTGCTAAAGGCAGAAAAAGCAGAGAATCCAATGAGGATAGTTTACTGTTTTGGCATTTCTCATGATCATCCAGGAACTTTTATTTTGTCCTACATCAGGAGTACAAATCCGCATCATGAATATATTGGGTTATATCCTAAGGGCTTCAGGTTTCGGAAGAGGGATTTTGATGACATCGATCGCCTAGTGGCATATTTCCAGAAAAACATAGACAAACCACCTCCAGATGCTGGACCATCTCTTCGAACAGTTGCTGCAATGGTACCAATGAAAAGCCCTGCATGGGGAGGTAGTGGATCTGTCGGGAGTGGTTCAGCAGGCAGCAATGATGGCTGGAGAGGCCAAACTAATTCAGACAGGGAAAGATCTTCTACCCCAGGATCTAGAGCAGGTGAGTGGGAACCAGGATTTAGTCCATATTGTCAAAAGTAATGAAGGAAACTATTTATGCATTGATACTACTGGTTGCTGATTGTTTATGCATGATTGAATGGAATCCCTGTAGAAGTCTATCTCATCCCAGAAACTAAATTTTCTACCTGGTGAACTTTAATGCACTTGGGTTCTATGCATGATCATCATTATTTGATTTCAAGTCTTCTATTTTGAGCATATAATGGTTTGATGATTGCTACCTCAAATGATCTGCAGAGTTTTGATTAATTGTGGTTCCTGTTTTGGTTCTCTGTCTAGCGTCTGCCAGCTACTTATATGAATGCTTTTTTTATTTTTTTGGGCATCCATGGAGGTTTCGTAATTAAGAGAGTTTTCATCTTTACAAAGGATATGAGTTAGACTCAGGTATGGTGTACTATTGTCAAACAATTTGGATTTCGGTCTGGGTGTGACAAATCACCTCAACTGAGCCCAGCCCGTGTTGAAAATTGGATTACATTCCCAAGCCCAACCTACTATAAAATTTTCAGCCCAAATGCAATTTGGGCTAGGTCATGCGGAGTCAGTTCTGTTCAAGACAAGTTCAAGTTGGTTAGGATTTTGGTTGTAGAAATGTTAATCAAGTTTGGGTTTGATCAGGTTGGGAGATTTGCATAGAACAAGTTAAAGTAGGGTATGGTGTGTTACTATTAAAAACTGGGTTCGATTTGGGTGGGTCAGATCACCTATGATATCAACTTGACTCTGACCAGACTTTGACATTGGTTGATATTATTCTACTTAAATTAGGTATGTGTTGGCCCAGCCCAACCCAAAATATGGAGCCTTGGTAGCGAGTTGAATCACTGCCATATGGCAAACAGTTAGTATCAGGTCAACTATCAAGTAACCATTATCTGTTAAACTATCTGTTACCATCAAATCTTTACTGTTATATATGAAATGCCAAAATGGTTATCTTTGTAGTAGATTTCAAGTTAGAAAGCCAAAGCAGTTAGTACTAGTCGTTACTCTTGTATAAACATCCTTAGAATGCAGGATGTGTTGCAAAAAAATTGATTGTCATTGTTATGTGACAGGCACACTTCTAAGGATTATAAGTGATCCAGCTTACCAAAGTCTAAGCAACTATTATTGTTTTGTCATTCTGAGACAAATATACTACTTTATCAAGTCGATGCCTATGTGTGTAAACATGTTACAATCTTCAGCTGACATAATTTTCATAATTAGCACTTTTGGCACGAACCTTTTGACAAACTTATTTTTATAAGCTAAAGTTGACTCTGTAAAAAATGATTGATTTTGTTTGAGACTGAACCAAATTGACCCTCAGTTTCGGATTTTGGTCATTTTCAGCTGAAACCTGACTACTTTTGGTTATATCTGCTAGTTTCAGATGAAACCTGCCAAAATTGGCCATGGTTCTGTTTCTATGTTGTTTTTTTCGATGCTTGATATTATATTGTCTTTATTTTTGAATTATTTTTGTACACACTATTAAATATCAATTTTCAATGATTTCTCTTTTCTTTCCTCCTTGAGACCATGGAAGAGGGTCAATGTTCACATGGGGAGGGTTAGAATTCTAGGAGGGTTATCATGGACAGTGGGTGTGAAGGGGGGGAGAAAAGTGAACAAGGAGTTGGCGTGATGTTACCAATGCTGGTGGTACTTTGGAGGAGGAGAGTGGTTTGGAAAGATAGGGAGGAAGAGAGAGAGATAAGTCATGAAAGTTGGGATGGAGTTGGTTTTGGAGCTCAAATTATTTTTGGAAACGGAAATAAGAACTTTCCATTTTCACTTTTTCAATATACTTTGAAAGTCACTTTTAAAAATAAAAAATAAAAAAGAATCAAACATCTTTTTTTGTATTGGATTTTGTGTTTTCACTTTTAAAAATAAAAAAAAGCAAAAAAAAGTGATATCAAATGGGGCCTTAATATACTAGTGAAATTTATTAAAATTAAGAAAAATATTTAAATGCAAGGACAATGAAAGACCTCAGAAATAATATTTTTGAATAATTAAAATTCAAGAAGTAAATGATATTTATTCAGAACACAAAGTCCAGCATATTTAATGAATTTCACTTACAAATAATAGATATTATATATGTTGTAAAATAAGAATGGAGAAATCCTAGCTGAAAATGCTAGGTCCTTGGTACAACCTCCTAAGACTTTACCAGCTGCACTAGTAGGCACCATCTCACGTATGTAATACTAGCTTGAGCTTAAAATAGAGAAAACGACCCAAATAAAGAATCCATACAACAATAAACATGGAAATGTTGTGTAATAATTTTTCTTGGCTTCTTATTTTTTTTTTCCTATTTTAGAAGTTCTGATGTATTTTTCTTGGCCGTTTTGTCCAAAATTCCTAAACCTGGATAAAAGCTCGTGAAATTGTTGAAATTACTTGAACCGATAGTCCACAAAGCCAATAAAAACTGAAATCAAATCCGAGTTTTTGAACCTTGGTATGAGCTATTCCTGAATTAGCCTCATCTATTTGTCCCTTTCAATCTCCTTGTTTGAGTGAACCATTTTCCCCTTATCCATTGCCATGTGTCTAGGCAGATGCTATTTTGTAGTTAAGAGTGTCAAGGTCAAATGGGAAATTTAGTGCAGAATCGTCATCATTACAATTGTCATAGCAATGCTATCTTAATCCTGCCAAGCATGTCAAACTTATGCCCCTTTCCAGTGATCCAGTCTCAACATGATTGGTACCGACATGACTACAGCTGGCTCTCTCATTTGCATGCCCTATTATAGTATATTATTTAACCACTCATGTGTTGCTCAATAATTTCATTTTATATTTTAATCTGTTATTGTTGGATCTTCGTCATGAAAGACATGCTTAAGTGAATCACTGAGGTGATGCAACAGCCACTTTGGGATGGCTTTGCAAAGCTATGGACAACCTAAATCCCTTGGATGAAAAATAATTTGTTGAAGTGCACCTTGCTATGCTGTTGCAAGGGAAGGGGACAAAATGTAAATGAATTACACTTCACTGTAAAGTTCAAGAAAGATGGCATTGATGAACAAAAGATTACCCATTTTGATGTATTGCTAATTTGGAAAGGTTAGGTCTTTGTTGCCAGAATCTAGTGCAGGTGCGGACAAGCAGATGCTTTAGGAACCTTGTTTAGGTAAGAAAGCATTTAGGAAACAGGTACCTGTAGGTTATCTGGAGACTCATGCAGCTCCAAAATTTCGTGTACGGTACATATCTGAATTGAATACGGGTCAGATACTTGGGTACTTGTGAATCTCTTTGATAGCCATTTTTAAGTATCGGAAGAGTGGAACTCTTCCAACAATGAGTTTGATTCTCTAATTTGATATCAAGAGTGAGTAATTATTCTTTTTTGAGATTTGATAAAGATTTAGGTCTCGATGGGACGGGGTTTGAGACAGTCGAGACATCTCGTCCTAGAGAGATTCCGGGACCGTTCTTGACCATCCTGTCCTATTTCGGTCATAATACATTATAATGTTAATTTTATATCTAATTCACCATAAAGATATAACTTTTGAAGTTCAGAAATGTTTAAAAATTGAATAAAATATCAAAGCTTCATAAAGAAGTTTTTTAAGGAAA
This sequence comes from Metroxylon sagu, assembly GCA_017589505.3. Taxonomy (NCBI): domain Eukaryota; kingdom Viridiplantae; phylum Streptophyta; class Magnoliopsida; order Arecales; family Arecaceae; genus Metroxylon; species Metroxylon sagu. The sequence goes on along the minus strand of JACVBY030000442.1, from coordinate 504,745 downwards.
AAAAAAAGGTATCCCATGCAAGTATTGGGATGTTTTACCGGGTTAGGATCGAGATAGAATAGGACGCAGGACATCTAGTTTTGTTGAAAAATTGGGATATCTCTGTTTTACGAGATTTAAAACCTTGGTTTGAATGAATAACTTGTATATTTGAAAGATCTTAACGAATAATATCTTTTTAACATTTTCTTTTTAATGATTAAATAAATAATGTTTAAAGGTATAATTATGTAATTTAGTTAAATTTATATATTATCCTATGGATCCTCTTCTCTTTTTTCCTTGTTGTTGAGTCAGATACTTGGATGCATGTCTGAATCATTTTTTCATCTCCATCTTCATGCTACAATATCCTGTTCAAGGATTCTGTGAATATTTCGAAGCAAGTTCATGACTCCAGGTAGAAGATTTCTAGGGGTTAGGTATCAATCAAGAATGAGGGGGTGCTATGCTGTTGCACTGTGAGAGAAGAACTGGTCTGATTTGAGTTCAAAGCTGTGATCTTTGCTAGGTTAGAGAGCTGTAGCAGATTGCAATTTACAAATTTGCAGACTGTAATATTGTAGCAATTATAAATGAGATTATTTGGAGTATTCTCATTTTTGGAAATAACTTTGGTAATGCATAGATTACCAAACCTCAGTCTACTAATCTCTACCATGTGACCGTTGTTTGTGCCCTGTTCTCCCCAGGCCAATTCTCTCTCTCTCTCTCTCTCTCTCTCTCTCTCACGTATACACGCATGCAGACACATGCCCTGCTCTCCCCAGTCCAATTCTCTCTCTCTATCTCTCTCTCGCACACGTACACGCATGCACATGCACAAGGAGGGAGATGCATGTATGTGCACAGTGAAATATCTTTTAGCATATGGCCATCGTAGCTAACATATGTTGCACCATCTTCTTTTAGTTGGTTGTCTGGCATCAAACTCTTCCAGCAAATTCAGATATCCTGTGTTGCATTGTACCTTCTCTTTAATAATGTTTGTTATTCAGTCTCTGAATAGAATTTCATCTAGATTTCTCTGACGAGTATGTGGCTTTATTGTCTCAAATGATAAAATCAATAGTCAATGATATACATACTGATTCAGAATTCGATAGGTGAAGTCATTCTTGAGTTTTAGAGGACCTACCTTGAGATCTTTACAGGCAAAACATTCAATATGATGTTGTCTGGGCTCTGTTTTTGTACAAAACCTGGTTGAATAGGCTGACATTGTAAATTCAGTTATATTTTATCTTTATTCTGTAGAACTTTACCTGGCTCTAATCTCTATATAGTACAAAATATCTGTTGAAGCTTTGCTGGGTTTTACCAGTATAAAATGCTCTTTCCTGGTAGTGATCATATGATTGCATTGTGCTTCAATGATGCAAATGTCTTCATACTTTATTTTCCTCAAAATTGGTTCAACATGCAGTTATATGTTTATTTTTGTTGTCTCAAAAAGGTGGCAGGTTTGATTCTAGAAACAATAGTGGTGGTCGAGATGGTCATCCCAGTGGGCTGCCTCGGCCAGGGCGAGGCCGTGGGCGTGGAAGAGGAAACAATTTTGGTGGGGAGGGACGTGGTTCTGATTTTGGTTTTTCAAAATTGGGCGTTAGTTCAAAGGAGGATGATGATGGCTTGAACAGCTTTCCTGGTGCCAAAGTTCAAAATTCACCTGGGAGGGAAAGGTTCCCTGGTGGGTGGGGAAGTGGTGGTTCAGGTGGATGGGGCGGAAATAACCATGCTGGTAATGACGGTGATGGGTGGGGAAGTAGTAGTGGTGCTGGTGGGGGTGGTAGCGGGAGTGGAGGATGGGCTGAGGGGGGCAGGGGTGGCGGTGGCGGCAGTGGTGGCTGGGGAGGTGGCAGTAGTGGATGGGGTTCAGCTGTTAATAGTGGGGGTGCCAGCAACAATGACTGGGGTGCTTCTGGGAATGGTGGCAGTAGTGGTGGAGGCAACTGGGGGGCATCTGGGAACAATGCTGGCGGTGCTGGTGCTGGTGCTGGTGCTGGTGCTGGTGCTGGAGGTGGAGGTGGAGGTGGAGGTGGAGGTGCTGGGTGGGGTCCTGGTGGTGGCAGCGGTTCCGGTGGTGGCGGCGGTGCTGCCTGGAGTGGTAGTGGCAGTGGCGGAGACAGTGGCTGGGGAGGTGAAGCTGCGGCCTCCAAAGGTCCAGGTGGGTCAGACGCAGGTTTTGGTGCTGGTAGTTCAGGGTGGGGGGATGCGAAGAGGGTGGTTCTTCCACGGGCAGATGCTACAAGTGGGTGGTCCGGGGGAAGCGGGAGTGGGGGTTGGTAAGGAAGCACCTGCGGAGTTTCTGCTAGCGAGAAGGGAAGATCATGTTGATGCGTCATTTTTTGCAATCTGGCTGATTTTGAAGGGAGAAAAAAAAAAAGAAAAAAAAAAGAAAAAAGCTGCTTTCGCTTACATTCCCTTTGCACTCCATTTGTCCTCTAATTTTTGGGTTGTATAGTCTAACAGGGGCTTCATGGCTGTGACCAGTTAAAATTACCTTGAGGTAGATAACTTAGAAAAATTTCTTATTTTGAAGGTGCACTTGTATTTCGAAATCGGATACTTGGCAAGAGTCGTCTCATGGATAAGTCGGTGATATCTTTTAGTGTAGTATGCCAACAGCATATCAAATGTGGTTCCAGCTGCAATCTCACTGCACATGCTTAAGAAATTAAGCAATAAATAGTAATATAAGAGATGTGGCGTTCTAAAAAAATGTTTCATACTCTGCAGCATGCTCGCACGTACGCGTGGTCCTGAACGGACTGTGATTTGTATTTGCAATTCGATGTACCGGTCATCGTCTCCAATCACTGCTAGTATGCGTATGCGTATGCGTACTGTCATGGCAGCATCTCAGCATCTCATGGGGTGGATGGGGGAGGCAGGGATGCGATGCGGACCCTAAAAACTGGTCCTTTGTTCTGTTTTATATTGGTATCATTTTATGTTTAATCATCCTTTCTGTTATATAAAATTTGGATGTGTTGCTGAACATGATGGGTTAATGGATCGTGAAGTTGTAAGCCTGGTGAACTATTCAGGCATGTCCGATAATCTTTTATCTTTTTTTTTTTTCCACAATAGCTATGGCGGTGAATATCGATGGCGCGCTGATTCTTTCACTGGTGTTTGTTTGTTTTTGGGGTGAGTTTCATTATGGTTCCCATCTACGGGATCGGTGCGATAAACTGCTAGGTGTTTGTTGTACCATTCGAAGTCACCGCATCAGATTAGCAATTTTCTTTACCTTCTCAGAATAGGTTGTCTTGTAACCTATCATCCGTCATACATAACATGCTAGTGGTGATAATATGAGGGTTATATATTAAAGATTTTTTAAAATAATAAAGGATTCTTTCATATTTATTTGTGTTTTTTTTTATTCTTTAAGAGGGAGAAAAAGGGATTTGAAAGTTTAGTCTTTTATATTGGAAAGATAAGAAAAGAAAGGGTGCTTATATGAAAACCCAACCCGAATGACCATGGTTAGTGTGAAGCACCATTCATGCATGTGGGCAGTGAGGTGCCGAGAATTGACCAAGCAGTCTTATGGTCAGAAAGATGCGTGTCTGAGATCGGATGCCAGTGTGTCATGCCCATGTCCAAAGATGTATTCAATGGATGAGCCTAGACCTCCGCTACAAATAGAAGTCATTGGATTCAGGATCAGATACGAATATTGACTAAAAATCATTTCAATGTTTCTTTCTTCTCTTTTCCTCAATCTTTTTTTTTTGTTTCCTCTTTTGCAAATTAGTCTCTTAAATACTCTATTTGATTATAGAGGGCAACGCATCTGTTTTTTCGGCAACTCAATCTTTCAGGAGGGCATCCTCCGGCTCCTCTCCATCTGTTTTGTAGCCACACACAGGCAGGCTTCTTTCTTCCACCATGAGAAACAAGCAAAGGGACAAATGCCAAGAAGAAAATAAAAGTTGCTTTCTTCCACCATGAGAAACTAGGATACTTCAAATAAGAATATCTACTGCTGAAGAAGAAGATAAGTGCACTAGATAAATTTATATTGCTATCTTTGAAATAAATATATTTGAAGGAGATGATACTTAAAAGGTTGACACAAGTACAACAAAGTACCATATGCAAAAGATAAAGCCTCTTCAAGTCATTCTAATCAGTGAAAGATGGTAGCATCCTCTACATGAAAAACTTTTCAACAATAAAAGCCAAAGGCAAGAAGCTGTTAAATTAGAATTCATCTTTGAAAATATTCTTATCTTTACAGATATTTGTTATGCACCCGAAATTCACATGAACTTTATATTTGCAGGTCTATTAAATAAGTTTGAGTTCAAACTTATTTAATAAATTCTTGGGTTTCATGTTTTAATAAATTCTCCTGATACGTAAGTAACGTAAAAATTTTAAAATCAAGCTACATGTGAAGACTCCTATTGTAGGGTGCATGTGGCTTAGGGCTGCTTGGGAATAGTCGGAGCAAACCAGCTAGTTTGTGATTGGAGCACCTTATTCCGGCTTGGTTCATATCAAGTTATCAACCCATTCCCCAACCCAGGCCAGATCAGGGGGGCTCCAGCCCTCCCTCTTGGTCCTCTTCCTCTTCCTCATCATAGTTGACCTTCTCCATTACGAGGATTGGGAAATCAAAATGGTACAACCATTGGTGCTTCCTTGCATCCATCACAAGTTCCCGCTCTCCATCCTTCTATAACTACATTTATTTTTATTACAGTCGCTCCTTTGTTTCAATTGAACTCCATCTCTCTCTCTCTCTCTCTCTCTCTCTCTCTCTCTCTCTCTGATGAAAAGAATTTAAGTCTAACCATTTGAAGAAACTACTGGGAAAAGCTAGTCCAGTAGAGTTATAATCGTGCTTCCTCTCGCATTAATTCTGTCAGTATTAATTAATGATTACTTCTATATTTTAGCATGGACCTGATATTACTTTCAAAACTAATGTTAATTTTTTTTTCTTTTTTTATATTTTTTATTATTCAGAGTATTGGATTCATTGAAGATTTATTTCAAATATGATTAACATTAAATATAAATTTTATTCTAGTGTTAACATATTTGATGATATCATGGTGGCTGTCTTGCATACGATGGATATAAGGTAGTTGCCATCTTCGAAGGTGTGATAAATCTAACTTGTGATATATGATATCCTTTGATTTGAATATTAATAATGATATATTATAAAAAATAAATCTTGCATGTTCTGTAAGCTACACATTAGAAGAGATGGGTGCGACCGTATCACATGTCCAACCACAATTTGGTTTCAGCATCGCGGCCTAGCAGGCATTCTTCATAGCAATTGTATAAGGTGCCACCTCGTGCACGGTAATTGAGGTTTAATAGAAGTATGGTTCTTGCTCTTGTGCATTTTCTAGCAAGCACTGTATGCAATGAGATTGCCAAGGAAAAAATATGAAGGGATGTCCCCTCGTTTCATTCTTATTCTTATTCTAAGTGAAAACTTTTAGTCCATTTTGCAATTTTCTTCCGTCACAAGTTATTTTGTAATCTTTTTTCGTTAAGATACCACAAAATTAGGTTCTGGTGAGCTTTAATCCGTCGTCTCATTCAGTGCCAGTATTGAATGCTGTTTGGCTCTGACTATTTTTGATTTCAGTCTAGTGACAACTGGTCCTGGTGTGAAAAAGAAGAAGAATGTTTCATTATCTTGAGCTTACAACTAGCACCTTATTTTGGTCTTGCAACACCTTTATGTCACTCTGTCTTACTTTTTCAAAATAAAATGATAAAGATTTTGTTGTGGTGTTGCCTTTCAGATATTGATTGTCATTTCAAAGCCAGATGATTTCAAGAGTCCAACATCAGGCATGTTATCTTTGGAGAGGAAAAGGTCGAGGACCTGAGCTCTCAGCTGCTTACAATGGCTTGAGAGTATATCAAGGCTCCTGATGTCAGCTACACAATCTCCAGACCAAAGAGGTCAGCCATGGCACAAAATGATGAAGGTGTTGATGAGAAAGGTAGATGTTGGACCCGATGGTAGAGAGTGAAATATCCTTTTCAAGAGACACCACTCGGATATGCAAGAGAATGTCTGATAAGCTTCCAGGATACAATGAATCCTAGTGTTGATTATGTCTTACGCAAACATGGTCAATCCATTGAGCAACCATCAATGTCTATAAAATATTATGCTGATCTGATGCGAATCTAACCAAAAAGAATGAGTGAGAAAGAACTGATCAAAGAGAATGAGAGAAGTGGGCTAATTGGATTTTGTTTTGGTGGATTTATTTTGATCCACCCCATTGCTCTAATCTCCTATCTATAGACTTCTTCGCATCTGGGATAGACGACTCCATATGAATAGTCACGAAAAACACCGTAAGAGTCACCTATGTATGCCCTAGAAATTTAAGAATTTTATGGATTTTTTAAAAACCATCAGGAGGAATCAAAACCAGGGTCAACGCATCTTCTAGGCTCTGCGTGTACTGGTGATCAAATATTGTTTGAAGAAATACCTCAATATGGCATCGCATCCCAGTGCTTCGCTCTTGGTCGATTTGACCGAAGTGGGAAGTTGGAGAGGCATCAATACCCCCTCTGTCGTTGAATCCATATTTCCTACTAGATGTGCCGGCTCAGTTTTATAATTGGTTAAAAACTATATGCATCATTTTTCATGCACTGGATTTATGTACCAAAAGAAAGATAACTTAGTTGGCAAAAATCTCATGAACTGGTAACCATTTACACAGCTCCCTTAGGGTGGATATTGAAGTAATTTAAACATCCATGGTCATTGGACATAAAATCAAGGAAAGAAAAATTTAGAGGACAGAACTTAGATACAGCACCTTATCTAACTTAGATACAGCACCTAAGTTCCGTTTAAACTTAAAATGAACAAAAATTTCTAAAAAGAAAAATAAGTTATCTAACTTAGATACAGCACCTAAGTTCCATTTAAACTTAAAATGAACTAATTTTTTTAAAAAGAAAAATAACTCCACCTTACAAGATTTTTTTGTTCATGCACCAAGAGCAAAATCTGGAGCAAAGCTTCAGAGCAAAATAGACCTTAGAAACACAGAACTTCAGTTCTTTCTATCCAATCACGAGCTCACAATTTTTTTTTAATAAAAAAAACATTTGGGAAGCAAAAGCGGGACATAACTATTGTAGATTATCATCTCAATTAGGTCAAACCAACAATGAAAAAGAATCGACTTTAGTATTTGGTAGTTGAGAAAGCCTGTCATCCACCTAAGATAAGATCTGTTCCTTCTTTATTTCAGAATATATGCTTGCGATGGTGAGCATGATCAACCTGGAAGTTTACCAACCGAACATCCAGCCAGGACCACAATAACATAGGACGAATCATTCAAAAAATAAATGAAGGAATCCAGGGCCACCACAAGCATTAACAGGCATTATGAGAAGGTGACATTTGAGTAGAGAGATAAAGCAAATGTTATGCAGAGGTTTTGACTTTTAAACAGCTTAAATAGCATAAGGAGAGACTTTGAGACTCCAAACAACCAGTTCTTTCGTCAACAAGAATTGTAGCAAATCTTCCAGAACCCAAGATGTTGGAATGAAAACTCCCAGGGCTTGGGTGCACGGCAGATTTTTAGCCCATCACCCATGAGCCCATCACCTAACATGCAAGCCCAAGTTACACAAAATAAAAGATATACCGAACTACAGAAATTTCCTACGATCCCAGTTGAAGAAGATTTGCAGCCAAAAATAACCCATGTTGGTACACTATTGAAACAAAACCACTGCACTCTTTTCATTTGTAGAAATAAAGTAAATCCAAATTATTCCTGATAATTTTAAGGTTAACATTCATTTGGTAGACGATAAAGCTAAAGCTATAAGGGTAGGATCATAGAATCAAGCTTGACATATCCAAGTTAAAGGCAGAGTCAATCACCGTGTAAAAGGAACACATTGCAAAAAACATTTTGGGCTCGTTTGGTTCACGGTAAAAAAGATTGCGAAATTTTGTTTCCCGTGAATTAGAATGTTTGGTTCGCCATTAAAATGTTTGGTTCGCCCTTTTAGAACCCGAAATACTCTATTCTCATGTGATTTAAATTCCTGCATTTTATAAAAAAATAAATCCTATCGATACCATGGGATTTACTTTCCCACCGCAGCGTGTTTCCTTTTTTCTTCCCAACATATTCTTCTTTTTCGTTGTATACTTTTTTTTCTCAAATTAGCGAGCGAGAAGAGAGAAAAAAACGCTTCGCTTCAGATGTCAACTTGATCTAAAACTTTTTATCTTGATTTAGAATTTTGGTATCTTGATTTCTTGATTATTTTTTATAACCCATATAGAAGTTAAAAAAATTTAGATGAAAAAAAAAAAAATTTAAGAACTAAAGGATATAATTGATATTCTGTACTACTTTTCTGGGAAAGAAACTGTTTAACCAAACGTGACAGCTTCATTCTTTCTCAGAAAAATGCCTGTTTCCCATGATCAACCAAACGTAATAGTTCAGACATTCTATGCCTAATAATATAATTTTCAGATATCCTATTCCTATACGTAAGTTACTTTCTGTGAACCAAACGAGCCCTTTAAAAAGATGACTTAATTCATTCAAAAACTTCCATATTTAACTGAAAAATGCGAAAAAAAGCTGAAGCACTAAGTATATTAAATATATATATATATATAACCTCATTGCTTCATGATCATTGAAAAGATCGTACTTCAACAACTAGCAGAAAGGCACTGGGCAACCAATACATTGGGGTCCACGCCAATATGCACCACCTAGTCCAAGTATGCACTGTGTTGATAGTATAAATCTCAGTCTTTTGATATACCAATGGGCTATGAGTGCCTATTGATAAAGACCACAAATCAGAAGAAAAGGAGCAACAGTGAATGGTACAAACTAGAATACCTTCTCAATCAACTCCTTCGGGAAAAATCACTACCGGCACAAACAAGAAGCACTAATTAAACAACATGTCTCAGGGGCACATATGAAGATGATTATTATTTTTAAAAAAAATTATTTTAAAAAAATTATTAGACATCCACAAGCAAAATAAGGCAAACAAAAGCATACTTATGCACTACATTTCAAGAAGCTTAGAAAATAAGAAGCAAATGAAGCAAATAAAAACATAACCATCATTTACATTGAAGACAGCATGTCACCAAAGACCTTTAAATGTTTCATGACCGTACAACAAGGGTTTCATATTAAAACGTCAATGCCACATCACAATGAAAATAGCAGAACCTAGTTGAATACAAAACACGAAACAGCAGAGGTATACTATGATTGTTGACAGGAGAATTACCATAAAACTAGCTAAAAGATTTCAATAATCAAAGGGCCACCCAGCATAACTCATCTGGTTGATATCTTCATGAACAGCAGCAGAACTGCTTCCTCCTGATTCATTCTCGTGAGAATTAGAGACAGAGTTTGAGGAGCGAAAAGGCCACAGAAAGGAGAGCGGGTTTCGCCTGCCTTGACTTTCTCCACCATTTTCCCTACTTGTGGAACGATTGTTATTCTCACTGTCTCTGGCACCAGCACTTGGAGCTTGAATGCTTGAGCGACCGCGTATGTTACTACCAGAGTGCTGTGGGGGCAACTCATGGCGACAAACTGGGCAGGAATTGTGTTGGACCAACCATGGAATGATGCAATCTGAGTGATATAAATGCTTACATGGCATTTCCCTTGCTTCAGATCCCAACTCAAACCTGTCCTTACAAACAGGACAGTGTGAATCACCATGAAGATGCCTCTGGTTTATCTTCACAGTGGGCATGGCATCAATTGCTGACTGTGTAGCAGGTGGCGGGCCATGCCGATCATTCCGAGTAAGCTGTTCAATCAGCTCATCTAGACCTGCACCAACAAAGTAATCCCCCACATGGGCACGCCTCAGCCCAAGTGCCGGAGCCCCGTTAAGAAGGACCTCAATACCTCCATTACCAGACATACGAACAGGAAGCTGGCCATGAAAGATCAGCCAAGGACCTGAGCCAAATCCCATCCCATGTTCTGCGATCATACCAGGCCTACCACGAACATCGATGTCATGGTTCCTTAATACCATCCGCTGCCTCATTAAGGCAGACAGGACCTCCATAAGTCCAAATCGATGGTCATGGTCTTCATTGGTTTCCGGTCCAACGAAATCAAACGGGCTGAGGACACCACCATCCATCTCATTCAACTCCTGCACAAAGCCTCCATCACAGTAAGGGCAGATCATGTTCGGCCCACAAGGCCGGATTGCTTGCCTGCAAACATAACACCAATGCGTGTTTCCACTAGACATTTTCCACACTCTCTCTGTCAACGCTCTCAGCCTTTAGGGCCCCCTCAAAACAAAGTTCTCCGGTCAGATCTCAAATTCAAGTCTCGACTCCTCCTTCCAAGCAAAAATTCTGCAGCAACACAGTGATTCTTAAAAATCCACAAACAAAGTAACCATAGGGGTAAAGTCAGTATCGGATCATCAATTAATATCCACAGCATGATAAGGAAAATGCCCAAAATCAATTGTACAGTATTACTTTTTTTTCAGATGATCACATGCATCAAGCAGTTTGCGTGATTGGACATCTTAGATATTGACAGGACAATGTCAAAAATGTTGACAGCTGGACTGAATGAATGCAGTTTTGCATTAATAGTTTCCCCATTAATGTTTTTGTGCACAAACAATATTGCACTAGCATGCTAAAAAATGAAACCACCCAAAACTTCAATCCATCTCCATAACATGCTCAAACCAATTACAAAACCAATTATCAAGAAGGCACAAGGATTTTCAGAGGAAGGAACAAGCGATTTCAAGCCAAAAGATTATAAGGTGGAAGACTGTTCTGAACATGGATTTGGAGCATGGTGGCTTACAGATTCCGCATGAGAAAGAGAACTTGGAAGGGGAATCTTCCTAGTCCAAATCCAGTTAAATATCACCTTAAAAGAACAAGGAGAAAAAAAAGGTTGAAAGCATAAATTCATCCAACTCCTTTACAGGTGCAATACAACAAGTCCAGTCATTCCTACTACAAATATTTCCACTAAAGATTATAGCACGTTTGTTAGCCCAGTAACCATTAGCACTAAGTAAATCTCAACGTAAGTCAAAGCAACAGGCAACACCGACATCAATTTTGCTGACATATCATCGAGAATCAAAATGTCGACGCCTGTAACGGCAAGATGCCATCTTTTGCATCCAGGAATGAAATCTAAAACTTTCATGTTTAATATTGTTCCTCCTCCACAAAAAAAGAAAGCAGGGGATGGAGAATCCATATATTTCAGCACGATATAAATAAAATATACCACTAATTTACAAAGAGGCCAACGGATTTCATCATCTCAGGAATCAGGAATCCACTATTGAGAAAGTAACCCCCCACAAGTAGCAATATGCTGTCTCCCCAAATCACCCAAAAATCTCAGATAAATCCATCAGAGATGTGAAATAAGAGCATCAGGACCTACAAAAGCTCGAAGAAAAGACATCGATCACACACCAATTGCACTCCCACAGATCGAGAAATTCACTGAGAATACACTAACAAAGCACTCATCCAGTGTGAAATTCTCGAGGATCGGCATAAAGGGAAGGCGTTTTACCTCCAAAAAGGCCAGCTTCCAGGGGGAATCCGCCGAGTATTGGGGAAGAGGAGATCGCGGCCCCAAACCCGCGTCAAAGAGTTGGGATTAGGTTTGGGAGGAGACAAAGGGGAGGAAAGTGGGGGAAGAGGAAATGATAATGGGGGGCTGGACAGGGGATGGCGCGGATGGGGATGAGGCTTCGAGAAGGACTGCGAGCCTTTTCGCTCTCCAGTGGACACCTGGGGGCTCACTGTGCCGACACACTGAGACACTGTTTGTCTCCCTCTGTTGGGCACTGAGCCACCATTGATGATTTGATGGACCGTCTGATCTGGGAGAGTATCTTGTTTTTTTTTAAAAAAAATTATTTAAAGAAATAAACTGACCGGTAGCAATGCACAGTAACACGATGATATCTTCGGCCGAGATGAACTAAATGTATCAATGGAGATTTCCTAGTTGGTTGTTTAAAGATTTATATAAAATTATAATACTAATTTTGTTCTGATTTGATAAGTAATTTTGAGTTTATCTTAGCTTTCCTATGTTATCTAATATCTAATATATATAAATAAAATTAAAATTTTTTTTTTGAAAACAAACTGCTGCCATGTGTAGATATATTAAATAAATTTTAAAATCTTATCCTTTAATATCTATTAATGTACTTTACTTTACTTTACTTTTTTCGAGCGTCCTATCTCGCGTGCTCTTCGTTCTTGAAGCCCTCGTTAATGCCTTCATGGTACAAATTTTATATTTTTAAATTTAAATTATAGTAATATAAAACTTTTAAAAAATAAGTTTATATATATATTTTTTGATTCATCTTATCAATTAAATATTTTGAAATTCTTCAATTTAATGTGGTTCGTAGTTTTGAGTTTATGTTATTTATTTTCTATCATATTTTTAAAATCAAAAAGTAACATAGTTTTTTTTTTTTTTTCATATTGTATGCATATACATGAGCATATATATAATTTTATTTTGATACTCTTTTATGTTTTAAAAATTATAAATAAATTAAAAAATTTAATATGATACGATGTATGGGAGATCGTTAGGACGGTGTCCTTTATTTATTTATTTATTTTTGAGATCTCTCGTCTCCATCCCTTTTCTTCTTCGTTCTTCATGAGCCAGAATCCTTCTTTTCTATCTTTTCTATACTTAATCCTCTTTTATAACCTCTTTGTTCTCTCCTAGCTAAGGCTGTAAATGAGTTATATAAATCTGCGACTTAATCTGATCCGCTACAAACTATATTTTAAGGATCATTGAGCCAGGACAGGTCCAAATATCAAACCTAAATTATATTTCTATTACTTTTGGGTTTTATAAATTTTAATCCAACTTAACCCAATCCAATTTGTATAGAGTTCGGGTTTTAAAATATTCTGCATGATCAAATCGATCCAAATCTATTAACCTGCTTAATAAGAAGAACTTTTCCTGTCAAACCCTTTAGATCGCAAGACATGACCATGGTATTTCTATCTGGAACCCTAGCCACCTCTCTCGATTCTCCATTGACATTGCTTCTCTCAGTTCTCTACTTCTCCATCGACATCCCCTTTCTGAGTCTTCTCCATTGACATCTCACTCCCTGAATCCAAATCACGGCCATGGTATTTCTAAAAGCCAAAAATTAAAAATAAAAATAAAAATAAAAAGAAGAAGAAGAAGAAGAGAACGTGGTTGCAATACTCTAGGTTAGTAAAGCTATTATCTGGTGTTATTTTTCTTGGAATTATGGATTTGCATTGGTCCTAATAGTTTGAACTAGTGATTTTTCCCTGCCTTATCTACCGAATGAAGGACCCAAAGATTGTGCTTCTCATTTTTATATCGGGAAAAATAGTTCTCATAGGATCCAAAGTATTTAAGTGCCTGTTATTCTTTTAGTCTCCTGTTCAGTCTTCAGTATTTTCAAATCGGTTGATGTGTGGGCGGTTGTAATTTATGCGATCAGTCGAGAGATGAAATTTACAGGGCTTTTGAGTAGATATATTCAGTGGTCTTGGAATACAGAAGAGCCCCATAAATAGATACAGCCTTGGGCTCATGCATTTCTTGCTCATGTTTGAATGACAGTTTTACTTCGGATGATTGTTGGTCTTTTATTCCATTGAATTCCTGTGATCAGGCAACGAAGGCAAGGACTCTAGAAATCCAGTGCCACAAGCATAGCCTAGAAGCGGTAATGTCTGGCTTATGATCATATCGAGAGCTGACTGGTTTTTAGTGCTGCCATTTTATCAAGCAGACTCTGAATATGTTGGAAGAATATTACTGGATGTAGAGTTTAATTTTTCATCAATCTCATGAGTTCGGTGAGATTTCACTTCAGTTTTTAGTTTTTTTTTTCCTCTTTTCTGTATGCTGCATATACCACTGAGTTAATGGAGTAATTTTGTTTTACCACAATGGCCAGTGGCGTTTGCCAACAAAGGTGACTATTGAATTTTAAGTTATGATAAACTTGAAACATATTTCTCATACAAACTTGGGCCCAAGTCTGATCTATTTTGGATTAGGTCCAGGTCAAACATGTCCATGACCTGACCTGAAGACCTGCCGGGTCTAAAATATTTTTCTCAAGGGCGTTGACCCTAGATCCAATATTAAGACTTGAACATAAAACCATGTTGGGCCGGGGCCAAGATTGTTTCAATGTTTCAATAGCAACAAGAAACTTCGTGATATCCATACTTAGGTTGGTTGTGAATGGAGGAGATCTTGTAATTCAAGCTCTATTGGATTTTAGATTTTTGTTGGACACGGTAGATTTGTGATGTAATTCAACATGTGTGTTTTGATGAGCTGTGGACTTTGGATGTGGATGGTTACTGTGTTTGAAATTAGGTTATCTAAGTTGAGGGCTTAGCTGCCTTACGTTAAAGACCTTTACGTGTTATATATTCTAAAGGAATATAATTTTACTTCACAATGCCCCCCGATGTGATTGATGGTTTACAAGTTACGATCTTGTATATCTTATAGGTCTATGCTTCGAGGGATATGCCACAACGTCACTTATCTAGCTTTGCAGCAAATTTGAGGCGTGACAGTAAAAGTAATAACCATTCTATCTCGGGCGCAAACAAAAAAATAAAATCATTATCAATGGCTTGTTATGCACCTCCATCGATGCAATATATAGTCTTGGCTATCTTAGCCAATACACTAATAAAGTTTAAGATAAGATACATGCTGATATCTTGATACAATATAATATAGCTTGAACCGTTTATATATTGATAGGTTGATACAATACAATTATATTATAAACGTAGAAGTGAGTTGGTTGATATAATTGGATTCAAATCTATCCAATTATGAATATAAATTTGAACATTTAAATAATATTCATATATATATATATTCATATCTGCCTCTATACACGCATACTCTCTATTATTCAATTCTTATTCAAATATCTGATTTTTATAATTTTATTTTATATTACATTTATTAATTTTTTTAAAAAATAAATAACTATATTAATTTACTATTAATTTAATCATTTCTCACCTAACAGTATCTTTGATTTGATAGTTATAAAATCAAGCTAACTTGTAAAAATTTTATATCCATAATTTTAATATTCAATTCGCATTCACATTCATTTAAAATAAATATGAATATAATTTTTCTTAACATCCATACAAATACTGATACAATGATATCCAAATTCAATCCATATTCCGTCTGTTTTCAATCCTAAATAGATAATACACAACATACATCTTTACCTTTCTCTCAACCATCAAGACAGTCTATTCAAGACAGTCTATTCGATCAACTGTTTGTTTATAAAGCCATCCGATACCTTGATCTTTATTTATACATCTAGTTGTCAGGTTTAGCCAAATCACCTAACTTGAGCAGCTCTCGTTATGCCTATGGTTGAGGAAAGAAAATTATAATTTCATGATTAAAATTTACTTCATAGAAAATTTTATATGAATGAAAAGAAAGAAAGCTAACCAAGAAGATAACATTGAAAGAAAGCTAATCAAGAAGATAACATTGAAATAAAGCTAATCAAGAAGATAACATTAAACTAAAGGTGTACATTGGACAGATTAAAAAGTATATAAATGGCCACACTTACCGACTTTTTCATTATTTCATCAGGAAAGTATGCACATCGATTAGTATTTTAATCACCGAAATCCAATGAGTGACAGCGCATTGGATATGGAAGAATCGAAGACAAGGGATGGTCCTGTGGCCTTCATTTTTAAAAGAGCATCTCTATTACATAAGATGACCAAGTGAAGGTCCATTTCACCGCCTCAAAAAGATTCCCTTGTCTCTTTGGCTCCCCATATACGTATAAGCTTAAGATTTTTTACATAAATACCTTTATAATCTCTGATTTTGCATGCATATCTTTATAATGCACCAATACCATTTCAAATACAAAGTAATAAGTAATACGAGAACTTGTCGGAATAGTCAGAAGTCAAATGCTTGTACATATAATATCTTAGTTTTAATGTTTTTGAGATAATCCTTTATTTGCTCATCTTTTCGTGTTACAGCAAACCTTGTGAATAGAATTAGTTTTAAGTTGGCGAATTAGATGACCATGGCTAGAGTATTCTATCTTTTCATCAGGCTGATTTAATGAACCAGTCCCAAATGAATGCCAGCTAAAATCTGGGCAAAATCTAACTGTATGTAAGCATGGCAATCCAAGTCCCCAAATTTAAATTTTAGAGTATATTGTTCTCTAAAATTTACAATGAACTAGGTGGCATAGCTCCTGTATTATGTAATTGCTATAAAAGATGGGAGAAACTAAGATAAGAGCTGATGGACAAAAGAGTATTTGGACAGAAGAAATTAGGTGGGAAAGAAAGACAGTGCTATTGAGGACTATAAAAACTAGATGGGAGGAAAGGAATTGAAGGATATGCGGTGAAGAGACTCTTTTTCTTCCTCCCTCTGGAACATTATCTAAATGATTTTCTTAAAAAAACTTAAATTTTCTAAATTTATTTAACAAAATAACCCCTTCTGTATAGCTACTTTGCCATGTTATCAGTGCCTCTCTGCTTGGTTATGGGCATCCCGCACCACGCGAGAAGCTCCGTCTGTACCTCTGCTGTTCTTGTCGCCACCAATGACTAGGCCTTGAACACAGAGCACCACCTACACCACCACCTCTTTGCTGGAGATGACTTTGTGAGCTTCTTTTCCACCATCAGAGTCTGGAAGGATGATGGTGGAGAGGCCTCTGATACCTTAAAATGATAGAGCTCTCTGATTGCTTTATACAGGTGACAGACGTGAGGTCACGAGAATAATTTTTTGAAAAAAATGATTTTTGTTGTCACCTACCAGATATATTTTCTAGAAATCAGAAAATAGGAAATAAAAATTGTTTTCAAAAGACAAAAACAAAAATTGGAAACAGAAAATATTCATGCGCAGCCTTACCTTTTGAACAAAAAGACCTATAGCTCAGCTATCATTACAGTAATGCTCCTGGGATAGCGGTCTCCAACCGTGCTTCCCTCTTCCATTCCACTACCACCTAGCCAATTAGTGAGGCATCATTTAACCTATAGCTTTACTGTATCCAAAAAAGAACTCATACTTCTCAACATGGCGCAATGCAAGAAAAATTTCTGAGCACACTAGCCGTGATGATGATCAGAATATTGTACAAGGTTGCAAACAATGTAGTCAATCAAGCTATGACCCCATCCACATTCCAAATAATTTACAAGTTAAAAATCCTGAATTTTCATTATCTGTCAATGGTCAAAACAAATGAAAAAAGGGCGACCTAATTAATTAACTACCAAGTATCCAATAATTTGCATACTTTTGTGAATCATCCATCAGCTAACTGTGGCTCAGATATCATGGGCTATTGTTTAGTGATGTTCTGATGTTGGATAGTTTGGATCAGTAAGTTTGCCAGGCAGCATGACATCAAAGTTTTGCATCCTAGTTAAACTTGGGGCTAATTGCACAATGCGAATCCTTGAGCAAGTTTTTGGGATACTATTTCTACTTTTTAATAGCTGCAGTAATTGTGACTTAAACAGGCTGTTCAAATCTGCAAAACTTAATGGAAAAATGTTCAAGTTTTCTATATTCCAGGTACACTAGCAATTACATTGTCATGTCATCTTCTACTGTATTCTACTCCTTCCATGATGGCACCAGCAGCTCACAACCATAATTAACAAAGGTGGATCCAGGAATATGAGAGGAAAAACTAACAATACAATCAATCAAGTGTATCAAAATAAAGATGTAAGCACTATTAATGAGATTGAAAGAGATGTTGGATGAAGACTTCCCACACAAGCAAAGCCCTTTTATGAATATTAGTTGCTTAATATGCACATTGCTGACAGCATGCAAGCGTACTGATGCTTAAAACAAATAGTAGCCAATTAATTTTCTCTTAAAAACGAACTTGACAAAGTCTATCATGCTGTGGACACAAGTTCTGATTTCTAATGCTCCATAAATGGTTTAGATGGAATGAGTTGGTGGAAAGAAAATTGAATAGAAACCATGCAAATTTTTATTAAATGTACCTCTTCGTGTAGGAAGTGTCTTACCTAGAAGAATTCCAGAATAAAACTGGCATGGACCAATCTTGATCAGCACAAACTAGCATCAAGCAACATGTTAGACATAATTGCAGTTCTTAATAATGGTAAACCACATAACATTAAAGTCAAATTATCAATAAATAGTTGGACAAACTTCAGTAGAAAAAAAAGTAGTAAGTTCATGAGGCTTAAACTTTAGTTAGCCAATAATAGTTCTCAGGTCTTGTGCAAGAATCATTTTGCAGATTCAATCTACTACCTATAAATAACTGCTTGAATAAAGTTTTTGAAATCAGTTCTAGATTATTATTATTATTATTTTTGGAGGATGATAAAATTCAATATGAATATACCGGTTAATAACTCACTTTTCATAATGATACTTGCAGAAACTCCAGTTATGCTCAACACATATCTTCCCTCCCTTTTTACATGTTTTTTTGTTGACAATAACAACAGTCAATGGAAGTTTTAATTCTGGTAGAAAACTTATAAACAAGAAAATATTCTGCTACCAGCCTCCCATAACTCAATCATTAAGAGGAAATTCAACAACACATTCATTCGCAGGAGATGCATCAAATGAATGCACAAGTTAAAAGTATATAAGACAGTAAGTACGACTGACTAAAGTTGACGGAGAAGAGTAGTGAAATGGCATGCGAAATGTAATCAACAAAAGTTTCCTGGCATTGAAGAATGATATCAGATAACGTCCCACATAAATAACATTTGACATCTAGAAACCTCAACAACATACCATATGGCTTGCGTTAAAGGTACACAATTGCTGGCGATCGTTCTCCATGTCGTTCTGAATTACAATCTCCTTCTTCAACTCACATGTCCCCATGAACTTCATCAACAAATAGAGCAAAACAAGGACAACTCTTCTTTTCTTCTGATGGGATTTTTTTTTCCTTCAATGCATCGTTTTATCTTCTCAGAATGACCGTTTGTAATTTTACTGAATAAACTTCCAATAACCAATCCAAAGACAAAAATGAGGGACCCTGAAGCCGCCTCGGAGCTTATTTCTAGAATCTCCTTAACTAATCCGAGATGTTCTACGATTCCTCAACTGCGATCTTGCCGCAGTAAACATCCCTCAATTCCGGAGCCTCCCTGCTGTATCTCACGACATATCTCTCCAAGAACTCGTTCTCATTGCAAGTAAACAGCCACGGCGCCAACTTATTCCTCTTACGATCCCCATTTTTCGCGAGCAGCCCTTTCGATTCCAGCAGACGATATACCCTAAACCTCGGCAAGAGCCTCTTCTCCAGCCCATACATCAGCATCTTCGGCTGCCGGGCGATATCTTTCGGCGTCAACCCGGCCTCATTCACGAAGAACTTCACCATCTTCTTCATCTTCTCCTGCGACACCAGCACGAACAGCGGGGCGCGGCGGAACGCAATGGCAAACTCCTCGTCGGACCAGCCGAGATCGCGGCAGAAGAAGGCGAGCCGGGCGTCCCAGGTGGAAGGCCGCATGGAGCTGAGCGCGCGGATGGCGTGGACGAACATGGCGGTCTCGGGGCGGAGGCCGAAGCGGGCGGCGGCGTCGGCGGCGGCGGAGAAGCGAGCGGGGGGGAGGGTGAGGACGCGGGGATGGGTGGCGAAGAGGGCGGAGATGTGGGGGGCGGGGACGCCGTGGGAGAGGAGGAGGCGGACGTTGGGGGCGACGGTGGAGGGGAAGTTGGAGGAGAGGAGGCGGGGGGAGCGGCGGAGGGCGAGGAGGAGGGAGGGGGGGGGGGGGAGGAAGAGGTGGAGGAGGGAGAAGGCGGGGATGATGTGGGATTGGAGGCTGGAACAGAGGAGGGAGGGGGAGAAGGAGAGGAGGAGGGGGAGATGGGAGGGGGGGACGGAGGAGGAGAGGAACGAGAGCTTGGGGGTGAGGGTGAGGTCGGGGCGGGAGCGGAGGAGGGAGGGGCGGACGGAGATGACGCGGGCGATGTGGGAGGGGGAGAGGCCGTGGGAGCGGAGAAGGGAGAGGACGGCGAGGGACTTGGAGGCCGAGGAGGGATCGAGGCGGATGCGGCGGGCGGTGGAGAGGGCGGAGGGCAGGGAGAGGCCGCAGGAGGAGACCAGGAACTGGACGGTGAAGGAGGAGGGGGAAGGGGGAGTGTCGGTGGAGAGAGATTTGGTGGAGAGGAATCTGGAGAGAAGGGTTGGAGGGGAGTGATTGAAGGAGACCATCCGTTTGAAGGAGAGAGAAGACATTTGAGAATCGGGAGGAGGGAGAAGAAGGGTTTGAGGGTTTTTGGTTGGGGGAGGCTGAGAAGAATTAGAGATGGAAATGGGTTGGGTCTGTTTTAAATCGGATATGTGGGTTGGGCTGGTCTGAAGTAGAGCATATATCAAACCAATCCAAAGTAATTGGGTGAAGGCTAATTTTTTGTGCACTACGTGCGCGATGATTCATCTATGACGAAGCGCGATGTCTGAAGAGCAACGGGAGAAGAGGACATAACTGATTTTTTTCATTTCTTTCGCTCCGTTGGATGAATCACCGCGTGCTGTGCAGATTTGCTGTACCGTATGCGATGCACAAAGAATTTCTCGTAAAAGATTAGTCAGATCGTTGGATTATTTAGAAATCATGAACCATGAAGCACTCATTCTAGTTGCTTAGCATTATTTATATCATATCATGAGTAAATTTAAGAATGATATAATTTATCAAGCAAATATTTTATTCTCTCTAATTACTTTAACTATATAAGTTTAATATTTAATGATGCATGAAAAAAAACTCTATCATCTGACCTCATTGTTTGATAAGACCTTCTCCTAGGCCTTTCTCACCCATCCAATTTGTAGGATTAGAATGGCATGTGTGGCGCAAATGTATATTTATTTAGAAAAAGAAAAGAGACCCATCGACATAAATAATAAATGTTAGAGACATGCAGCAATAAGTATACGATTTTTGTTTTTTACTAAGTTCTTTACAATGCACAGCACAACTATGTGTATTAATACTACTTATTTTCCTTATGGAGCAAAATATTTTTTAAAGTTTGTTTTATGTCTAAAATCTTCAGTGGTGATCAAATGTATTTGCATGTGTATTACTGTTAGTAAAATTTAAAACTCCTAAGCTTTATTGTATCTTTTATTGGACTAACTCCTACATGCAATCTGACTCAAATCCATCTGAGTTCGTGCTTACTCCAGTCTAAATAATGTCGAGGATTTAAAATATTTTTCAGAGATCTCTGACTTGACTTTTAGCTAGGTTTGATAAAAGATACAAATCAGGTTGCTAGCTTTGCGTTTTTAAGTTTACTGAACTTTATATATCACTTCATATAATTTCTCCAGTTATTATGAACAATGTGGATAGAAGTGGCTCTCTAACGGACATCAAATCGATCCAATGAACTATATTAGCCTAGGCTCACATGTGGATGCAAATCATGAAATAAGACATGATATATGGTGGCCATTGGATGCGATCCATTGCTCCATCCAAGGATTGTGCAGTCACCTGCAATTCATACGAACTGAAATCAAGATGGATAAAGTAGCAAAACATATATTTTGACACCCCTCCTCTTTCTCCACGCATCATCAAGTGGTTATAAAATTAAACAGTCCGGATAATAAGAAATAATTTATTTTCAGCTCTATTCTGAAAAGGGTGCAATGGAATTTAAGTTGCTTTCTGCCAAAAATATTATTCATGGGTCTGATAGACAATTGGGCTAGTTCCTTGCAAATTGATTCAGGAGAACATTGTCATTATCTAAAAACAGTCCCGTTACTTTAAAATTGGCTATCTACCCAGTCCATCCATTAGCGAGAAATTATGAAATCTACAAGAATTTTTTTGGTATTTCAAAAAGGTTAATTCAATACTTTTGACATGTTACAAACTTAAAAGAAAAACTAGCCATGGTTAGTGTCACACCATTTGATTTGACAATCTTGATTTAGGCAAGTAATTCTTCGATAAAACGCATTTCACCATTTACTATAATTTTATAATTGCTTGTGCACACTGTTTGCTTCGTGTTCTTATGCTTTGAAAGTACACAAACAAAGGCCCAAAACCTTGCAGCTGGGTTTCAAGGGTAGGCATCTCACATAAAAAACATGTAAATCTCTAGATCTTCAACGCTAGGTGGGGCACCAAGGGTTTCATAAAGCCAGTGATGAAGAGGTAGTTTTTGGATCACAAAGAATAAGCCATGTAACTTGGAAGGAACACAAAGACACCATAACTTTTCTGTGTGACATAGTTCTTACAGGACAGATGAGGCATCTAATTAGGTTGTCATTATCTAAATTTTGCTTTATGAGATGATATTTCATAATTACTGCTCAATTAGTGTCTTTTACAGATCCTGCACATAGTACTCATGCATGTGTGATAAATCCAAAGACCAAGATTTCTGAATGCTCCATTCAGTAATTACATTGGTTTATCAACCAAATCAAGAATTATTCAAGATTAATAATAGTGGGTTCCTAAAAATTATTTCATCGAAGTTTGATGGCAGAGTTTTTTTTTTCTCAGCAACTATTAGAATATGGAAGAGCTGACAAAACATGCACATTGAGCAGAATGTCTTATTTGGTGTGTATATCTATCTCCACAACAGTTGAGAACTGCAGTGAGAAAACAATGTATTAATGCCATGCCCATAAGTTTAGGCATATAAGGCGCCCACTAATTTTGTTACGTAAAGAATAAATTATATACAATCAGGAAGAAAATTTTCAGTAACTTAGAGAGCATGATGAGCTGCTCTATCTGAAATTGATTTGCAAATTTGGAACACTGGACTTCAGAAAAGAGCCTATCAAGTTCCAAACAGAAAATTTTGATCCAAAAAATTGTACTTGAACTGATCGCCGCAGTCCTTCTCTGACATACTCCAGTTCTCGAGAGATGCCATCTTGAACATAATCAGGTTCTTCAAGAAGAGGCAGTGCAACAGAGCCTTGGGACTCAACGTTCTTAATCCACCCACGTAACAAGAAGTTTACAACCTGTTTGCCACAAATGAATCAGACTCCTCATTCCATCTTCTTTCTCATGAATCATATACTTGAGTTTGCATGGTATCAAATAATCACTGGAGTAAATTGAAACTACTTTATTGCACAAACGAAAATATGCCAATGTAGATAAGCACCTTCAGCTTATTTGGCAGAAACTGGCATACACAATAAAAGAATGAGCAGATATTCTAGCACTTATTGAATGTGAATATATAGAAGACCATAATTTCAGTTTAGTGAGAGCATGGTCCGCCATACCAGTATGCAATGCTCTATATTAGAACGTACTGCTCCATAGTCCATACCACTACTCAATATGGGAGGAGTATCAAGTCTAGGTATCAAGGTCTGTCGTACCAACTCATACCGACCATACTAGTACCTTACCAGTATAATACTGAGCTTCAGCTCTGTAGGAACTGAACCTGTTTAAACTGACCTATACCATTGGGTACTGATCCGTACTGCCCAGTACTGAGATGTTAAGAGTAAAAAAGAATGAGATATTGTCTTGGCATGAAATGCGTATCATACTGTTCCGACTCACACTATACCAAATCAGTAATGTATCAGTATGGGTCTCAGTTCTGATCTTGCGAATCTTGCTTGGCATGTTGATTTGACCTCTGTACTAGGCATTTTAAAATTATAACAATATGATACTGCTATAGGGACCTAGTACTAAGATAGCAAATCTTGTGATGGTCAAGGTAAATTTTATATAGTGAGATTAAGGATTAAAAAAAAAAAAAAAAAAAAGTATAGACACAAGTCATTAGATTGTACAACAGACGATATGAAGGGAGCACATGATATGAAGGGAGCACAGATTGGTGCGGGTCCACACCTGCTGGTTCACATAAGCACAAAAAAAAAAGCGATACGGGTCAGTACAGAGTGATACAGATAATGTTGGGTGGCACAAGTTGGACAACCTGAAAATGCCATTAGAAGTCTAATATCCTTGATAGTAAAACAAGTAAATTTATATGATACAAATTAGTCTCCATGGTAACCCATTCACATTATTAGTGAAACACCTTCATATACTGATTTATTAATGATGAACTTTGAGCAAGTGAACTATTACTGCTCTAGCTATGGCCTCCTACATGTCATGTTCCGGCAATATATATACAAGAATCTTCAGCTGTATTTTTTATAAATGGGAGCATTAGAACAGCAAGGTGAGAACATGTTTGTTTATCAATATTTAAGCAATATATGTAAATCTTTTCCAATCCATGTAAGAAAGACTTCATCATGAGAACTGTAATGCTGTGATCACTCAATCCACTGAGCATGCATATGTACGTATAAGTCTCCTGTGGTAAATAATATCCTACTTACTTAGCCGCTTCGGTCGATATTCATTTTCAAGGCCCCATCTGATGGCAGAGCCAGAGTACACTGGTCAGTTAATTGGTAGGCAATGATTGTAAATGTTTTCCAATAAGAACCCTCATGCTACAATTATTTTTCCCTAACAATTACTTCACTAGGAACTCAAATGAACTATCAAAAACAAAGCCCAACCATACTGCAATAATGAGAGTTGCTGATGGTTTTATTTCTTTGCTTTTCATGAAAAAGGTGACGACCTGTCTGAAACCCCCTCCCCGTATTTATCATGGACCAACCTGTTACAGCATGTACACAGTACAACAAATAGTCTCACCAAAACCTAGTTAAAGGGTGAGTGCTGAAAGAGAGCTTTGAACAAACCTCACCAAACCTTTTCTTCATTTGGAACTTTGGAAGCACTTCATATGTCCTTCCATTTGAGTACCACCAAACTAAATCCTCTCTCTCTCTCTCTCTCTCTCTCTCTCTCTCTCACACACACACACACACACACACACACACCCTTTTCAAAAAAAAAAAAAAAAAGAAAAGAAAAGAAAAAAAAAATGCAGTAAAGATCCAAAAGGGGAACCCCAGCCTAAAATAATCTTTCCTCCCACAAATATATCAACCTTAAATTCTTAAGATATGAGAATTGATGTCAAAGAATATTCAAGACAAAAGTTGCTCGTGGATGAGTAAATGCAGAAGCCATAATAATAAAGGTACTAAGGAAAGTTGCATCTCCACGATAGTATTTAAAAGTTGGTTCTCAAAGTGGGGCATTAATACTAGCACTACTAAGCAGGGCTAAATGAAAAACTAATATGAAAAATGGCTAACGTGCATTGTTAAGTTGTTCATTGGAAATAATATGTCAAAGGGTTGATGTGTTTAGAAGTTTCCCTGTTGCACACTCACAACATTTTGGGATGACCATGCCTTTGTGATCAATGTATGACGCATGACGGTAGAACTGGTATTCACTTTCCTAGCTATAACAGAATAAAAATTGAATCAATGTACTAAAAGGCTCTAAAAATGAGCAGGATTCAAATAAAACAGGCTTAGCATAAATTTTCCAATTAATTTGAAAGGAATTATTAGACCAATGCTGCAATGAAGAAGGGCTCTAGTTACAGTTAACATGGACGACAAGTTATTTTCCTGACAAGGAGTTTGGTGAAGAACATACTTGGTGCCTATCAGATTATAAGACTACTGGACATGATTTGGTTCCATAGTCTAGAAAATTTAGCTTGCTGCTCTAATCTTATGAATATGATGTGCATGAAGAGGACTGATGCATGTATTTATGAGTCTAAAAAGATTACTGATTATGGGATATAATTGAAAATGAAAACTTATGATTTTTATGTACATGAATGGAAATGTTAATTGGTAGGCTTTCATCTAGTACTTATGTAGGTTTCCAGTCTGAATCAAGAACTCCTGTATTTGAATTACTGAAAGTTGAGAAAACAGCCAACCAGATGAACTTTCAAAGTCATATAGATTATCTGAATTTGTTGTTGTATATTTTATGTATTCCTTATTTACTCATATGTTCTTTTCTTTTCTCCCCCTTTTGAAGTTTCTCTATTCTATCCTTCATTCTTGCATGCTCTTCAGTTTCCTATTGTTTTGGGAGAGTAAGAAGGTATGGCAACAAAAACAACACCAGGGATGAAAATAGACTTTCATCAAACGGATATTAATAGTTTTCACTACAGCCAATATTATATACTGACGTACCAATCTGTGCAACATCAACAAAGGTGAAACAACATTGGAAGATATAAAGGAAAAAGTGTCTTTTATAACTGTTCGAATCACTTATTACAGATGCCAACAATAAAATCACATGGCAAATCACAACCCAAAACTCTTTGGAAATCACTAGAACGTTAGTTCAATTTGTAATCAGGCTAGAACAATAATATCCCAGGACATTCTAGCTGGATTCAGTTCTTTTGTTCGGTTTGACAACTAGCTTTAAAAAAAGCAAAGAAAAAAAAAAATCTTACAGGGGCATAGCAGATCACTTTTTCCAGCCAAATAAATTTCTGTTAAGTTACACCACATAATTTTTTTTTTTTTTTCCATTTACCAAGAGTAATTGAATGAGATATTCAGATGGAACAGCAGAACGGGGGCTGATTTGCTGCTGAAATATCTCTAAACTTGTAAATAGATGGAATATGAAATATTTCTCAACACCATGCTTCCTTCAGTTGAATTATGCTTTCATGGGATTTCCAATAATTCTAGCTATATTTAGTTAATTTCTTTTTTTTTTTCTTTTTTGAGGAATTATATTTAGTTGATTTCAAGTGTTAACAATGGCTATCTATGGTCTATTACTGTTAACATGTATTTAGCTGGCTCTGAAAAATGTTGCAGGTTTACCAATGTGACTTTGAAGATAAAAGGTAGTGTTTCCGACTTACCTTATCCATTGGTCACTCAAGAAATATACCAAATTAGTAAGAAAATCAGTTCAAATTACAAATTACTATGCAGTCAAACCAAACTAAAAAGTGCTAACTCTATAACCAAAAAATGAATGGTGCATACCTCAGGAACCTCGTCATGGGGGCAGTGACCTGCTGGGCTAATCTCATAATATGGTACTTCTGGCAGTTGTTTTTTCACTTTAAAGCCCCAAACAGGCCTAACCCAGGGGTCTTCCTTGCCATACATAAGGCAAATGGGAATGTCTTGCATTTGACACCTACATTCAGAAGAAAAAATTAGAGATGGAATAATAAACAACTCTGTATGTTAAGGGCATAAAGGTTACAAGCTTTGGACAATTCTTCTGCATGGGATAATTGGCAGATTTGAACTTGGGTCTAATAGTTTAGTTCCTGCAATACCTCAACAAGGCTTCCTGGAAGGATAGCTGTCCCTTGGGAGCAAACATTATTGAGGCAAATGATGCAGCTGCTGCAGGATGTTGCGTTGTTTCAACTATGTGGGAGAAGACTTTGTCAACCTTAGTGGAAGGGTCAGCATAAACTTGATTTATTAGCTCCAGAATGCTCCTGGGGTCGCTTATCTTCTGCCATCTAAATCATAGAAAAGACCATCTCAGCTCATTCTTATTTAAGAATAAAATGAATGGATACTTGAGCTTATAAGATTTTCTACGTCTATAGTTTGATGACTAGAAAGCATCTAGTATCAGCATAGAAAGCAATTGCTTTTACCCTAAACTGACACCAATTATATTTATAAGATTTCAAAATAATGGGTTTCCACTGGAGTCCAAACAAATATTGACCCAAACAGGTTTACTGATCCAATGGTTGGATATGGATCCAATTATCAAATCATCTGTGTAGGAATGGTGTCATCACTCATTAAAAAGAACTAGATCCGGTCTGCATATCCCCAAGATGACCCAGTCAGGCCCCACATAGCTGGATCACATCAAATGGTTCCTTAAATTGAGACTTGACTGATTTAATCCATATTACAAATGATTAAGACCATTTTCCAGATTTGTTTCTTAAGCAGGTGAGGAAGAAAAAAATCTGAGGTGAAAATCGACTCATCAGAGAACCCAGAGAAAAATAAAATGTTCAAAAATTTTATGACCTATACTTCATTACAAAATTACGCTCATAAGGAACTGACCACAACCGTGAGTGGGAAAATCAACTCATCTTTATACATATGCCAAAAAAATAGAAACTTGCAATGACCTGCAGTCATAAAAAGGTCACAAAACTACTAAATACCTACACGAACTCAGTGAGCTTTCTCACACTTGAAGGTAGAGGAAATGTCCCAGCCCATGGAAACAATTTGGACAGTCTAGGTGATCTAGTGGGGTTAGGAAGGAATCCCCAAAATGGTGTTGCGTTGAGCAATGTAACTCCTTTTACTAGCTCTGGGTTGCATGCTGCAAAGTAGAGAGCAACAAAGCCTCCTAGAGAGTTCCCAACAACATACACTGGTTCACCAATAACCTGTGAAATGATATGCCAAATATCAGTATGCAACTTGCAAACAAGATTTGCAAGAACCAAAAGATAATGAGTTCACTGTTACAGTGCAGAGTTTTCATGACAGTGAAATTGGTTACTTGGCTAACAAGGTCTATGCAGACATGAAGATAAAAAGGTTAAATAAATGTTCTGATAATGTTCCTGAGTTCTCTTATGTTAGCTGGTAACAAAAGGAGGAATGAGAGCTAGCAAGTTAAGTAGCAATTCCTGATCTATTTATTGAGAGAGGTTAAAGATCATCACTGGCATGATCTAGCTAAGAGCATTGTTCACAAAAGACCCTAAAAACAGTTTGATCTAGCTTGCATAAGTAATAAATTTAAAAGCTGCATAAATAATGAGTCAAGCAAATATACCTGTTCAATGAAATGCTTAACTTGGTCCTGCCAAAGATCAATAGAGTAGACTAGGTCCTGCGCCCAAGGCTCGGAAACCTCTCCAAAACCCCACACTGCATCCCTCCCTTCAGAATTCTCTCTTGAATTGTCAGAAGGAGCTGGATCTTCAGTTGGCAATGACTGGCCTTGTCCTAGGAAATCCAATGCCCACACTCTATAATCACGGCCCAGATCTCTCAACTGCTTCTCATAGTGAAAGGACCCAACCCCAAAACCTGGAAGAAAGAGCACGTTCGGCGCATTAACATTCTCCAACCCAGACTTCTCATAATGCACCGAAAA
This sequence comes from Metroxylon sagu, assembly GCA_017589505.3. Taxonomy (NCBI): domain Eukaryota; kingdom Viridiplantae; phylum Streptophyta; class Magnoliopsida; order Arecales; family Arecaceae; genus Metroxylon; species Metroxylon sagu. The sequence continues at coordinate 475,494 of JACVBY030000442.1, read as the reverse complement.
TTTCGGCTTCCATTCCCAAAAACAACTACTGATTGGAGAACCAGGATTGCCCTCAGATTCATCAGGTAAGCTCGGAATTAAAACCTTCTTGACCTCACTGACCTTCTTCGGGATATCCCTCAGACCCACTTTTCCATCAGTCACATAATAATTATAATTTTCAGTTGTGATCTCAGATTTGGCACAATTTCGGAGGCCTTCGAGCAGACTCAACAATCTAGCCTCTTCTTTCTGATAGAGATTCTCAACCTTATTCCTGCCCTGGTGAGAATTCCCTAAATCCCAAGGGGGTTTGGCTGCAACACAGAAAATTCCATTTTTTCTATGGATAAAGGGCTTGGAATTCTTCAAACTTAGGCTATTATCTCCCACTTTCCAGTTCAGAGTAGCAAAGTGATGGCATGGCACAGAAATGCAACTAATAGAAAGCAATTCCATCTCTTAGAAGGTACTTGCCCTGCCAGTTCAGAGCAGCAAACTCATATTAGATTCAAATGATCAAACTCACAAAGGGATTCCAAGAATTGTGTGAGGGCAAACAGGATCTTAAAACTTAAAGAAAAGGCAAGCTACTTAGATGAGTCCACCGACCCCAAACGAATACATACAAATCTAAAACACCAAAAGAACAAAATTTGGAAGCCCGATTAGAAATTTAGAGCACAAGAAAAAGATAAGAATCCACGAACTTTTTCTTCCCTCAAAAACCGCTAAGCAGGTAGAAATTTGGAAATAGTTGGAAGAAATCTAAGGAGGATTTTAGTTTATACCTCTCATTCGTTCGACGGATCAATCGAGTTCGATTTATTCGTTCCGCTGCTTCCCCTACCTGTAGAGTTCCCACCTTTGCTTCCAAAGAAGAGGGGAAAGATTTCCTGAGAGGAGCGGACCAGCCCGGAGAATTTAAGGAGAAAGAGAGGGGCGGCCTCGGTGGGACCCACATGTTTACTTAAGTAGGGGGGAATTCTGATTTGTCTGAGAGCCTGTTTGGTGTGTTATCTAATACATGCGGCCCGAAGGGGCAATTTTAATCGTGCACGCTGCGCGAAGGCAAGGCGATGGAAGGAGCGAGATTTCTTTGCGTGGAGCCACCTGGAGACGATTTTTCCCGCGGCGGTTTGTCCGCAAGTATGCTCAGTTTGAACGCGGGATGTGAACAGGCGTGCAGGTATGGGTCCGGCGAGGGTCTGAAGTTTCTTTCGCTTGGACGTAGACTAAGGTCCGGCTTTTGCTTGCTTGAATCAAAGGGTGAGTTGGAGCTTGCTATAGTGTTCACACTACTTCATTTAGCTAATCCAAATTCTGGACTTAAAAAAAAGTTGGATAGTGATTTTTATTTTTTTTAAAAAGCTAAAACATACTTTTGATTTTTAAATTTTTGCTCAAAATTTATTTTGGTCCTCAAACTCTCATTTATTACAGTTCATTTATTACAGTTTAGTTCCTTATATTTTAAGATTGCGCTTCTAATATTTCGTTATATAGATTCCGTTAAAATTAACGTAATCGCTCCCATATCACCAATAATGGGACTTTAGAAATGCAACATTTTTAAATAGATGGACTAATATTTAAAAACTAAAAATTTAAGGCCAAAAGTATATTTTAGCTAAAAAAGCATGGCGTAACATTGTGTCTATGATATCAGGCAAACGATCATCAAGCCGAATACAATAATCAAGATCGAAGCAACATCATTATCATTAAGAGGAAGGGGGTCACCAACATATCACTAGGAGAAGGTATTGCTAAAGAAGAGTACTTGCTCGATAATCATTGACAAATCTGATCACCTTTTGAAAAGTGAGCACCAAACTTGCAAGTTGATAATAATGCCTAATTAACAATGAAGGCTAGTTATGCAAATTTTTAGTAGAGATTTTTGAAGCAATGAAGATTACTGATAAGTAAACGTCTATAATAGGTTAGGGTGATAGCTTGATCATGAAGACATCAACAAAGGACCATAATTGAAATTTAAGATCTTTTTAAGAATGAGAAAAAGAAAACAAACCTTATCTTTACCTTAATAAGACTGAGGTGCTTTCAAAGGCTAAACTTGACACCCACTTAAAATCTAGTAGCTTTTATTAGGTTTTGTGATTATGACCCTTATCTTCGAAGGTTCATCACCAAACTCTCTGCACCACAAAGCCCTAATAAATATGAAGAACAATAGTAGCAGGAAGGATGGCTTGTGATACCTTCGCTCTACCCAACATGCCAAGCATGCTTTCAATGGTCATTAACCAATTTTTGAAGCTATTCATGGAATAGCACAATGATTTAATTGACTACCAAACTATGCTGAAGTTGCTCAACGGATTAAACCACCATACCTTTTCTAAAGAGCCTCACCTTCAGCCTAATTCACTTGGGAGGACTATGCTGCAAGCTCTATAGAACTAATAAAGGCTTTTATTCATTGGGAACCATATTCTTCAAGTAGAAGAGAGCGTACAGGACAAGAATGCACTGCCCTGTATGCTCACACCATCTTACATCAAATTTGATAACCAAAGTCTTCATTGGTTGAAAGAGAGGCTAATTATCATCAAGGAGGAGGAAAATGCCATGAAGGCATCCAAAATAATGTTGGAGCCAAAAAAGTACACTATATGAAACTTGACTCATAAGTGCCTAATGAATATAAATTTTATAAAATTAGACATTGGTAGGCCAAGTTGCAATGATAGATTCCATCCTATGTATATTAATCCAAAAGATAGCTTTAGCATTGCTTAGATTTGAAGCTTAAATTTCTTACATTATGTCCGTCAAGTTATCTTTTTAATGTATCTTAGATCAATTTAGTCAAAGTTTGGATGAGAAAGTTATAACTATTTTATTAAAAATCTGCCACATCATGCATTATTAATAAAGATCAAAATAATTATGAAAACATCATTGCATGACCTCTGAATTTAAGGATGGCTCTTCTTGCTTCTCTTTGTTTCAAAAATACTTGTTGGAGTCTTAATTGATGTTGTTGAAATAAGATTTGTTATAAAGGCTTATTTCATAAGTTTAAGCCAAGTTGTAAGGTACCCCAAATTTCCTTCAATATAGAAGTCCTAGAATTTATATATACCCCTTATATACTTAGCTTTAAACGTTCAACGAAAGCTTCCCTCTCGAGTATATGTTAGCTCATGGTTGCTCTCTCTCTCTCTCTCTCTCTCTTGGTGATTACTATGCAAGTCCTGATAGATTTTGAGTAGCAGCAAAGTAGCCAGTTCATAGAGTTCTTAGCCTCCCAAAGGTATCAGTTGCTGGAGTCTTTGAAAGATATGGAGTCTCTTCATTGTGAGATGGGAAACTTGCTATTTATCCTCAGTTTAGGTATCTTATATCCAGCCCTAGCTTGGATTTTAAAATCTTATTTACTTTAAGAAGCTTATGAATGAAATACTAATCACATGCACCCCCCGCCCCCCCCACAACCGAAAAAAAAGTCAATTATGAACCACAAGAATTTGATAGCTAACCATATCAAAATGGTAGATTAAAATTGAAAAGATACTACTTAATTGAAGTCAAACTCAAACACTCAAATATGTTTTAGTATGTGATCATTTTCATTCTTTCTATGACACTAAGTTATAGAATGAAGTCTCATATGCCATGTTAGAAATTGCAGGATATATACATAAAATTAATACTACAACATGACTATAAATAAACTTTTTGGTAAGACCATATACCCTTTCCTATGGATGTGATGAATCTTAATCTCTTCAAATGACCTCTTTCCATCTATTAATCTTGTACACTAAATTCTAAGTCTATTACGTTATCCAAGTGTGCATGTGATGTAGCTGGTGGATTCAATCAAATTGGCATCCCAAAACTTTATGAAACACTATTTCAGGTCCTGTTACGATGCTTCAGAAAGCGTAGGACTCAAGCTTGGCTAATAGCTCGCTGTGATCACATGAAACCAGTGAGGTGCATCAGCACAATAATGCTTAGTTTTATAAAAGCTTAGGCTCATCAAAAACAACTAGTTAATTGAGCCCTTATTCAAATCTGAAGATTACCTGAGAACAATGTCTAATGATTAATTAAAATGGGTCCTCATACCACTTCTACCATTAAACTTTGCCTTGGACGAAAGAGTTCGAATAGAAGAGTTAGGTAGACGCACCATCAAACTTTGTCCTTGTTAGACATTTCAAGCCCGTTTACTTTTTTGTTGCTTGTCCCTCTTTTGCTACCTCAGCATCCTTTGTGTTCAAGGTATTGACTCTGAAGAAAGAATCAATCTGACCAACTTGTTTGATTAAAAAAAATGGCACTGCTTGCTTTATGTTGCAATAATTTATGGCTGGTTGATGTATGTATAATAGTTTAATGGCCCGGCTGTTATTAATGCAGCTTAAAGAAATATTTTAAGGAAGATAGATAAACTCTAGAAGATAATAAGGTAAACTTTCCAAGGATTGAAGTGGAAAAGAGCACTCTAATTTAAGATTGCTCATCACTAGGAGCAATACTGATAAAGATGTAGCTTTTTAAATTTTAACAGTCAGTTTTTACTCCTTGCATATAACAAGGTTAATTACATTTAATTGTTAGTGATAATCTGTATTACCATATAACTGCTCGACACTTAAATTTCCACTATATAGAAACAGACTCTTCTTAGCTAATTTCACTCCTAATTCTTTTACTTGTTGCCGACGTCGAGAAATCACTCTTCAATCACATTATTTTCTACAAAACTGCAGGATTGTCTGTAATGTGAAGCCTCTTTCTTAGTTAATCAAGTTTTAAATTCTCTTATGATGTAATCTATAACACTAAGCTATCATTAGCATATAGAAAGGTGGGAATGTTTAAATAAATGAATGCTTATTATCTTTGACCTTTTTTTTCCTTTAAGTTACATGTAAAATCTTTCTAGATCCTCCTATTTCCTAATTTGATTAATTGAAACACTGCTTCATTGCTTTTGCACCCGAATCAGCTCTGGCACCTGTTCTAATCCAAGTTTGTTTAATGCCGTACTTCCTTTCCATTAGAAAAAGGCATCTGGGAAGAGAGAGAGAGAGAGAGAGAGAGAGAGAGAAGGAGGGGGGGGGGGGGGGGGTTGTTCCTTGAATCCACATCCCCTCTAGCTTGATCTGATACTATTGTTCAAATCCATGCTCATTTATCCAGTTTAGTGAAGGGTTTGAAGGAGATTAAACAGTAGCTCTTTTATCATCTAACTTAGGTTCTCATTTTCCAGTAATCTAAAGCCATGTTTACAAGCACCAGAGCCAAAAGTGGCAGACAAGCAGCCGGGAAACACAATTCAACAGAGTCATCACAAATTGAGGTCTGGATTAAATAAAAAATCAGGCATGAAATGCAGTCAAGACCCGTCATTTTAAAATGTCAATTTATTCTGAAAGAAGCTTGTTAGTACAGCCTTAGTAGTTTATAATTTAAGCAAGAACATGTAATTCAGATTTCCTCAAAAAACAAAAATGTCAGATCATTAAAGGTCAATTTGCAGTGATGCAATTGACGTGCCAAGATAAAGTCATATTTGGTTTAGTTTGAGCTCAGTGAGTCTCTGATCTAGAATAAGATTCTCACAATATGTATCTGTAGCCTGAGATATATATTTAGTTGATCAATGTATGAAAACTATTGTTGCATCATGGATCATTAACATAAGTTATTTGACTTATCAATGTATATATATCATCTAAAAGAGTCCTGTGGAATGGTGTGTGATTTGCATTTGATTATGTCAAGCAATCTCATCATTTTTATCACAACCGCTTTAAACAATCATATAGTAATTATATTATAATAAGTCAATCATGATATTTTATTATAAGATTTTGAACATATATGTATGTATGTGTATTTTTAATTATAACCACTTTAAACATCCATATATTGACTGTATTATATTAAGTAAATGGTGATATTTTATTATAAGATTTTGAATATGCATGTATGTATATATGTATGAATGTATATTAATCCTCTTGCTACTTGCTTTCTATTTCAAAGGAGGTGGAGGTTAGGTGGCAACAACAGTGATTGGCTTAAAAAAATGCAGTTACTTCTCCAGCATGGTTACGTATTTGTCACGGTTAGATAACAACAGATGAGATGCGATGCCATTTACAATATCAAGGACATGCCAACCAACTGCTTACGTTACAACACAATCATATTGCTAGAAGGAACAACAAAAATATAGATATATGATAATAGTATTCTAACCACCATATAGCATTAACATTCAACTTCTGTGAAAGAATTGTAGTTTTCAAATTATAGGAATTATGGAAAAATAGTGAGATGAGGGGAAGTTAGATTAAACTCAAACAGAGTGGAGAAAAGATAAGATGCAATCCATGGATGAAGCTTATGGCCAAATAAAGAGATGGTCAGCTGTAATCATAAACAGGGCTTCTTCACAAATTGTAGTCAAGGCACGCAGCTCACCAGGACCCATAATAACATTTTATGTAGTGTATGGGATGTCGACCATTCAAACAGATGCTTGTTGACATTATGATGGTGCACTTATGATCTGAGCAAGAAAGTAAAGTGTCATATCCTCTAAAGCATCATTAGGTATTAGTTCAGTCAATTGAAGCTCCAAACTGTGCGAATTATTGCAAGGACTGTGTGTAGTACATTGCAAATCCAAGTCATGGTATCTTGTAATTTAAATGAAAAGAAATGCTACAAAAGCATGCAAGTGGCTAAGATCTTTCAGAACTAACGTGCTACCATATTAAATCAGTTTATTTTATCTTTTTTAAACTGAAGAAACTATTACTTCCATCACAATGCAACTACACAGTCTGGCCTTATTTCGCTGGTTATGCCAATGTTAGTGATTATGCATTTATTAACATATCCATATTTTTCTGCATTTTTGATTGGCATTGACAGCAAAACAAAGAAAGTTAAATTGTTTATTCATTTCAGTACATATTGCCTTTATGTGGTTTCCACTTGCCACCTGAACAAAGATTCAGTAGATTGACACTTCTATCATGAAGAGAACCTGATTAATTTCTTTTGCCTAGATTCATTTTTTCGATAAAGATAATTTAATGTCTTACACACAGATACAGGTAATATGTATTCTTTATATAATAGTAACCATATAGTTTGTGACAATATTATGACCAAATTACGTAAATGGTAGTCATGATTCAGATAATTCACACATCTTAGCTTCGTCTAGCATATATTCCGACGTACATACCAGTGAGTAAAATGTGTACCATAATACCTACTTGCATAGTGATACCGATTTGAGAACTTGAAGTGTCAGCTTGGATGTCATTGCAATTCAGGATCTTATACACACAAGGAATTCTGATAGTATCTAGTTGACCAATACCTCCAAAAGCTCAGAATCATTATAGGGCAAAAACATATTGAACATCCCTATAGATATATAATAAAGCAGAAAACAGAGCTCTTACAGTGATATCAAGAGCAAATAGAACTTTAGTATAACCCACGGGCAATATCAATATCTTGGGACACTAAAGGAGCATACTTGTAATCTTGTGCCAATTTTTACAGACCAAAAAACTATCATTTAAAAGAGTCAGAGCTTTCTTCCATTTCTCTGTTCTAGTATCGTGCAGTCTGTTGTTGATAAGGCTGAGATCATGGTCAGAAATCCAGCCACATATAGTTCAATTCTTACCATAAGCCAGTTGTGATTGGTCAAGAATAAAGCTAACATCCTTCAGTCTCCATCTATTACTACCAGATCTTCCACAATAGATTGTCACGTATTAGGGACAAATCTTTAGTTAATTTTTTGATGGTGGCAAAGAAATTGTTTATTGCCAAATTAAACCAAGTATTCTGTGTTGCTTTAAAAGCACATTTTTAGTAGAGTTTGCTATGGCAAACCACCTTCTTTTGATTCTATTTCTATACCCAGTGCCCCTCCTTGAATGGCTGCCAGCATACTTAATACCATGAAAAGGACTTTGCTTCTGTTCAAGAGGATTCCTATACCCTGGAACTGTAAATTAACCTACACCACCCACTAAGCATCTAGTAAACTGAAAGATATTCGACTTCCTTCTCCGCCTGCTAGAAACAGAGTAAATGTAATAACACAATTCTAAAATAATGCTTGAGAAAGATTTTCTAAAGTCCTTGTTCACATGATGACCTAAATTGTTGTTCAAGTTAATAGCCCATTCAGCAACCTCTGTACTATCTAATTAAGCTGAGTGTGTCCTGAAAAGCATTTGAAGATTCTAGCAAAGAAATGCCATACAACCATAGTAAATTCAATGTTGCAAATTAGATTTCTAGACATCGCCTAACACTGGAGACTTCAACTACTTAAAAACAACAGTATGCTATTCTCATCCAAAAGATGGAAAAAATCTATAAAAGCAACTTTCAATCTTGGATTCTATATGATCTACAAGCTGGAAAAGTTTAAGCATTATAGTGTATTACATGAGAAGCAATCTTCTTGAGACAAATGGGGACGCCTTTTGCAAGTCAAAATTAGGAACACAAACTTCTAACTATTAAAGAGGCTTGGATAGTATAAAGTTCTGACATCAAACAGATCAAAACTTATGCCTCAGATTTCTTTAGTAGTTGATAAACATGATAAGGACTTCCACCACTTGAAACCGATAACAATATCTCATTTGCAGTAGCCTATAAGACAGTAAGAAATATCAGAACAGCTCCACAAGTTATAGCACGTTGGCAATTTATATTTGCAGAACTACAAAGTCTTAACAGTTAAACACATGATAATACCACTGAACAATTCAGGTGGTCAGAATTTCTCAAAACAGCAAGAACATATTTTATTATATGACTATTATGTACATCGATCCCAAAAAAGACATTAAATTATTAGTTACATAGAAAGCTTCCGATTACATATTACCAGCAGGAAGCATGTGCCTTTCATGGAACATTATTCTTATAACAGTTCTATCATCCTTTCCTATACCTAGTACCGGAAAATCTCCACTCTGGTTGTTATTGACACAAGTGACAAAACATTTCAAAAGATAACTCAAATTATATGAGAATCAAGAAAATAGCAAGATGACAAAGAGCTTAAACCTTGTCGTTTTGGCTAAGCAATTCACTTAGCTTGGGAAGCAGATGATACCAAACTCCTCACAACATTCATTGAATTCACAGCTTCAGCAATCTCCAAGTTCTGCCTGATATCCCCATTAGAGTAGATCTCACAATCCACAACTGCAGGTCCACAGCTCCCTTCCCGACCAACCACCCCACCATTCCCACCAAAATATTGCGCAGCGTTATTACACCTTAAATCAGCACAATTGCATTGCTTCTGGAACGGGAAGGTACCCAATTCACCATCAATCTTTGCTCGGAGATCCACAAGAAGGCTTCTCAATCTAACCACTTCAGCCTCAAGTGCTTCTTGCCCCTGCAATCTCCTCAGGAGTTGCTGGTTCATAAGCCGCAATTTCTTAACCTCCTCCTCCAAATAAGCAGCATGGGCCTTCTTCTTTTCCCGATACTTCCGAACAGCCTCTCTGTTCCCCAATGGTTTCCGTGATTTCTTCCGCTCTTCTTCTCCTCCCCTCTCTCCGTCATCGGCCGTGGCAAAAACTTGGGTATGTGTGTGGTAGCATGTATGGGTATGCGTGGCAGCTGCAGGTCCTGGAGGGTTACAGGTGTGGGTATGGGTGCATGTCCTAGTGTTCCTCATGTACTCATCAAAGCTGTTGGCCATCTCAGGGTTTGGCAACAGGAGGTGGCTTGAAAGGTCTACTTCACCATCGTCCATCCTTACAGCATCTGTTGCTCTATTGAAAACAAAACTAAATTTATCTCGACAATTCTTTCAACCCTATTGATGAATTAGACCAACACTCGCCTTGCAAATTTAAGCGAGCCCAGAACTGAAAAAAAGAAACCACCTTTCCTTAAACAGATATTGATTTTACAGGAAATCTATGAACTTCACACAAAATATCTCCCTAAAACCACAAATATTCAATCAAAATCCAAACAAAAGAGTCTCATACGATTATTCCTTCCCTATCCTTGATTCATCCAAATAAGAGGCCTAACTAAAACCCCGCTCCATAACCACAAATAGCAAATTTATTCAATTCAGAACTATAGATTCAGAAAAGAAATAGAAAAGCCCACCCACTAAGATTTAAGAGACTGCAACCAGAGGAACAGAACCCTAATTTCATCACAGCATAATTAGTTCCACAACACTAAAACCCAAAAAAAAAAAAAAAGGAGCTGTAAGATTGGAGATATACCCAGATGGGGAGTCGCCCTGAAATGTCGAAATCGAATATCAAGATGAGACCTTGGAGCAAAATTTATCGACCGGCTCAGACGATGGGTACCATTAAATGGCTCCCAAGTGGAGGGCAAAGTCGCGGAGACGAGAGAAAAGGGCGAGCCTTTTCTCCCAATCTTTCCTTTTTTATTACTCTTAGGGGAACAGAATCTGGCAAAAGGGACATGAGAGGTGGAGGTTGGAGGCTTGATTTGATTGGCGTGGAAAGGAAAGGGAAGACTCGGAGGAGGAGCTCTTCCCCTGTTAGCTTCCCAACATAGCTTTGAATTGTAGACGTCCTGTTCCCTTTTAAAGCTATTTTTGTGGCTGTTTTGGCATAGATTTCAAGCCAACGTGTCTCCACTAAATCTAGGGTCGCTTGATCTTTGTAGTTTATGTTTTGTGTGGATTGCATCCATGACAAAGCTCTATATTTTTATCCCCTTAATCTGGAAGTGAGGAAAATGACCAACATAGATCGATGGCAGTTGCCAAGGACAAAGGATAGAAAGGGTTAAACGACCAGTTTGCTTTTCTGGCATTGTAGTTGTCAAAGGGGCAACGATAACTCGGCTGACTTGGGAAAGTCCCTTGGCAAAGGTAGCTTTTTTTGTTTTTTTAAGCTCCTCAGGAGAATGTTTGGGGGCTCAAGCCTTCACCTAGAAAAAATTTAGGTAGTGTTTGATATAGAATGATCTCTTGAAAGGCCACCGATCTTGATATGATTATAATATTAATTTATTGATACTTTAATTTTGTCATTGGTTATCTTAGAATTAAAGTCACTTTCTAAGAGATGATATTAATTCCATTTAAGAGATAAAAAATGTTAGGTCATTCCGATGTTGATTTGTACTAAAATACTTGAACAACTTTATCCCTATTTTTATCAATTTCTTTTACCTATATAATAATAATATAATATATAATAATATAATATATAATATATAATTTATTTATAATATATTATAATAAAATGTATTATATATCATATATAATATTATAATATATTATGCAAATAAGTTTTTAAGAATATTTTGATATTGCATGCATGGTGATCTTTTATCCTAATGGTATATCAAATACAATATTCTTTGATTGTTGATGATCTTTAATTATTAAAATATCAATAATTCTATCACTAAGTAAAATTATCATGGTGATTAACTATATAGGGGCTAAGAATCGTGAGATTAATATTTTATAATAAGGTTCCATTATGTTTGGTACTAATATTCTGCTGAAATTTATTTCCTTTTTATCATATGACCTTTTAGTTACGAAGGGGGCTATAATTGGCATTATATTTGGATCCAGTAGCATTACTATGGCTATATCATTATCATGAGTAATTTTCATCTTTTGATTTAGTTATAATTTTTAGAATAACTTTCAAAAGAGGTTTTTTTTTTTGTCTGAAAAAACAAAGGGACATAAATGATAGCTTCATAACATGAATAATTTGAGAGATACCACCTAGAATGGTTATACTTAGTGTTAGAAAGCTCAATTGGGTTGACTATTTTTAACTTGGGCGTTGCCTCTCTAGGTTGTATAGCCAATATAAAACTTATTTCGAGTCTTACACTAGCTTTATCCCTAACTAAATATCATCTTAAAATTTATCATACAACTAATATGAATGAAGATTGACTAGAAATCAATAAGCTAGTTGTTTTTTTGTATTTCTAAGTTAATTTGGTGAGATTTCTGAATTCTTGATTATTTTTCCTTTTTTTTCTTTCCAATGCTAGATAACTTTTTCAAAAAATATAGCATAAATATAGCATAAATATAGCATAAAAATATAGCATAAACATCCGGTTCATATAACCTACTCTAGAATGACTTCAAGTTATGGTTTCTAACCTAGTTGACATATTTATGCTTGTGAATAGAGTTGAAAAATATATTGATTATCAAATTTTTGATAAAGGGCTTGGTGAGTGAAACCCAATTGCTAAACATGATTTATACAATAAAAAATCAAGAAATAAAATATTATATATTTTGGTGGCCATTAACTAGTACCAAATGGGTAAAAAAAATAGAGAATTTTACATAGCATAATCTTATACTTTGCTAGGTAAGCTCGTGATTGTCTTAGTGGTCACATTTTATTAGTCTAGGATAATTAATACTTTTTATTTTTATACTAAATTAGTATAAAGTGACATTTGGTTCACAGTAATGTAATATTACAGAATGAAAGATTACAACTAATAATAAAATATGATAATTAGTTTACCATATTTTAAAATTTTATTATAAATTATTTTTTATCTTTTAAGTGACCCTTTTTTTTTGTTAGAATACGAAATGTTCTATATAAAAATAATTTTAAAAATATTATATCTTTAAATATTTTAAATATTAAATATATATATTAAATATAATATAATAAATATTATAATATTATTAACATATAATTTATAAATATTTAATATTACATTGTATAATAATTTAATATGCAAGGTCATAAGATTATCATATTTTGGTAATATTAGATACTCACCTTTTAAATAGGAATCGGATTACCATGATTTGTATGGTAATTTTAGATTACCAAAATAGATTTTTAAAAGATAATAATTTTATATTCATCTATTTATTAAGGTGTCAGTCAAATTCAATCTTCAATTTAGATAATCCATCGTAAGTTTGCATTCAACTAATATATTATAAAAGAAAGATGAAAAAAAATCTAAACTAACATATTGATTAGGTTTCAATTTATATTAGTTTCTTAAACCATTGAATATCTCGGTCTTACTATATTGCTCCATTTTGATGCAATATTTAGAACATCTCAAACATGAATCATCACTCTAATCACACATAGAGGATAGATTTTCTTACAACTATAATGGAATATTTTATATGTTAGTCATTTTTTGATAGAAATGGAGTTATCCCTCTTTTTATTTAAAAAAAGAATTACAAAAAGATCAACTGATACCCATCTTAATTTTAAGGACCCGATGGCCTTGGATATGTTTATTATGAAGGGCAAATGAGATAAAGATCTCGATCATTTTAGAAACAACTGCTCTACAAATCTGTTTATAAAATGGCCAAAGAACACCATTTCGATTAAGAAAATAATGTAAGAAGTTTACCATAAAAGTACGTCCGAGCTGAAGAATCAGCACACCTATGTTAGTCAACTCAGAAAGATGCGGCGGTAGAACAGTCCATTGTAGAAATTCAGCATTAGCATCACAGCCAAGGCTATGGTGCTTGTTTGACCAATAACGGACCTGATAGGAATGGACGGTCCATGCGTAAAGATGGTGGCTTTTGGTCCCCAAGGTCCTCTTTGGTGCACTAAGACTGGCTGCTCAAAGAGCACATTGGGTTGCAAGTCAGTGCCCATTCGGTGGGTAGATAAAGAAAAGAAAAGAATTCCATGGTCAGATGCATTGTTAGAGGGCTCTCTTGCTTCGTAAGTAATGGTCAGAAACTTTCCATGGCGTGATGCATTCTTCCTTCGCTACATTTATCCCCTGGGCCAGCCACACATTGCCAATTCTTCACCAAATACCAGGCCTGCTTGAGAATCCTTTATCTATAGATTTGTTCTACCGGTACCGAGGAATGTACCAATAAAATTCTAACACAATATATGCTCTCGGGTGTCGGTATGCCCCCCGTATCAATACTGGTACAGTATCAGTACATGATGGTTTGCCTGATACGACTCTTATCCCATTTGGTGACTCTCGAGCTTGCTCACAATTCAGTGTCTTGATCCCTCTATCGATCAATTGTTTGTATACACTCATTCTCTCTTTTGAATTGCAAAACAAGTACTGTTTCCCCTGAGTCTTTCCAGTCTACAACCTAGAATATGAAACTGCATGAACAAAAAAGCATCTTCACCGTTACAGGCTCTTGCAAGAGTGCAATAATACGAGACAGATGCTACTTTATCTTAGGGAGGAAATGGATGCTATTTGATATGATCTGCACCACTGATGAGAAAAATTCTCATGTGCAGGCACCATAGTGATGACCAGGTCAAGACTAGCGGTGCAATAAACAGGAGGATAACTTAGAAGTGAGATTGCAAGAGGTGCAGATTTTAAGGATAAAAATATAGCAATAAATTTGATCATCTAAGTCATGCCAAAAGAGAACAACCTCACCAACATAACAAGAAAATAAATTATCTAAAGTTATTTGCAATCAAGAAAGTCCGCAAATTTTTGAAGTTATATTCCTCTGCATCTTATGAAGCCAAATCAGCTAGCCTACCTCTGTTAGACAAAAACAATTGCAATATAAATGACAAGAATTCCTTGCCTGGCCAGAACCTTTGCACACACTGCACAAAATATAATGGCATCAATCGAGGTAAAGTATTTCATTGGACAAACCTGAAAAGCAATTCAAACAAGATCCATCTAGAATCCAAACAGCAACCCAAACAACAACAAATCTCGAAACTTTTAAGTCCAAACAAAATAGAATCTCGGTGCTGGTTGGACCTTGATTAGACACAATTTCAAAAAGCCAACATTCTACTTTCTTGTAACTAGTATAAGCATGCTTTCATCATATTATTTCTATTATATATTATAATAATTAAATTTTTCTTAAAAATTAACTTTAAAGAAATAGAAAGACTTTAGTATCCCTCACTACTATTAAAGGAATTTATTTATTTATTTATTTGTTTATTTTTTTAGGGGGACGGGGGAGGTAGAGGCACCAATAAATGTGCCTCTGCCCCTGCTTTTTCAAGGCTCACACTTTTTCAAGGCTCACACTACAACAAGAAACCGAGCTTTGATTGATCAATCAAGCAATGCGCTATGGAGAGTCACTAAACAAATTAGAGTCACTAAACAAATTAAAACAAAGTAACAACCTCGTAGCTTCCAAGATGACTGCATCACTATAATAAAGAAGGATATCACAGCCCTACCTTGATAGGACCACCACAAAAAACATTGCATTCCAGCCTCCATGAATAGAATACTAACCATAACATAGAACTAAACCACTATTTGGTGCAATTTTTTCATAAGCATACTTACTGTCAAGAAGGGCCTCCATGAATATCCACCAACAAATGAAATCTAAATCATATATCAGAACCTAAAAGTCTGATCCTTCTCAACACAGCGTAGCATTCCATGCCATGGCAACAGATGTGCAGATAAAATGATAAATTTATAATGAAGCAAATACTGAAAAATGCAAGAAAGACGGATAAAGCACAAAATTAACCAACCCAACAATAGACCACCAAATAAACATATTTATAGGAATATCCTTGCCCCTAACTGTAATAAAAATGTGATACCTCAAATTTAGTTTCACATTAGATAGAAAAGAAATGTATACCTCAAATTTAGTTTCACATTAGATGGGAAAGAAATGTGTCATGTGCTTATAACTCAAGTCCACTTGCTACCAATTAACTTTCACTTGAGTTATTGGGCCATATAGTTTTGGCCCGCTAATAAAGTTAATTGGGTTGTAGGTGGGCTTGGAACGTTACAAATGGTATCAGAATCGACCCAAGTGTGCGAAAGTTGATGGGTATGAGAAAAGAACTACTCATGGAACGATGGTGTACTTTTGCAGCACCAATAACTCAACTCGGAGTAGATTCTAGCTTCAGCTAAGTTGTGGCGTGCAACGAGAACGTCGCATTATAAGGTGAGGAGATTATGATACCCAAAATTTAATACTACATTAGATAAAAAAGAAATGTGCTATGTGCTTATAACTCAAGTCCATTTGCTACCCATTAACCTTCACTTGAGTTTTTGAGCCACGTGATTTTGGTCCGCTAACGAAGTTAATTGGATTGTAGGTGGGCTTAGAGCGTTACAAAATTATAATACCCCAAATTTAGTCCCACATTGGATGAGAAAGAAATGTGTTATATGCTTATAACTTAAGTCCACTTGCTACCCATTAACTTCCACTCGAATTTTTAAACCTCGTGGTTTCGATCTACCAGAAGTTAATTGGATCAGCGGATGTTCTTAGGACTTTACAAATAGTATCAGAGCTGATCCGTGTGTACGAAAGTTGATACCCTCAATTTAGTCCCACATTGGATGAGAAAGAAATATGTTATGTGCTTATAACTCAAGTCTATTTGTTACCCATTAACTTCCGCTCAAGTTTTTGGGCTTTATAATTTCGGTCCGCTAGAAGTTAATTGGGCCAATGGGTGGGTTTGGGGCGCTATAAAAAAGAACACAGCATGTATGATAGAATTTTTGCACATACCGCTTCAAACTCAATAGGACGAACCAAAGGGTATTTTATGAACAAATTGTGATAAGAAAATAAATCAGAACAAGATCAACTCAGTTGTTAGTTCCAAGCTTACAATCCATCAAATTAACAGCCAGGATACCTATTCGCATGGCAAACTAATAGAAATGAACTTATAAATTCTACAAAAATCATTTACTGGGTATCCTATGAACAGACTGATAAGCAAAAAATCAAATCAGAGTAATACCACCTCAATCGCTTTCAGGAGACAAAAACTTTTAATCCGCAGCCAGATCTCCGTATAGAAAATAGAGCTTTCACCCCCGTCCTTGGTGATCCTTTGCTCTGAGCTCAGTCTTGATCTAAATCTCAGTACTCCAGGTGCAGTAATTTAGCACTGTACTTGTCCAGGCTTGACCCACCTACTAAGATCCACTGAAATTTAACCAGGTCCAAGTTCTCCAAAATACCCAAATCAACACCCATGATATCTATTCACATGGCTCATTAAGAAAAAGGAACTTGCATAATTGGAAGAACCTTCCTCAAACTCCATCAACAAGTAGTGCCTTCACCATTGGAAGCACTCAAGAGGCTGCAAAGGAATGAGAAACAATGGCACCCCAGTGGTCCAGAATAATAATACTGCTAAATAAATATCATTTAATAGAATCAGTATATACTTCAATGATAAAATATGAAACACCTTCGGGAGAATCATGTCCTGAGCCAACCCCTTTGTATAACTACATCAGTAGATGTTGTCATTGCAGAGTTTTGCTGACTGAATCAAGGCACTGACTCACAGGTAATACAATAATACAAGTACAGACAATGTCAAAATCAGCATGATCTTTAGCAACCAAAAAAAGCAATCCAAGAAGTTCAATCTTGAACGGTGATCAGCTACAGATTTCCCTCAATGAGGATTTACTTTACAGTGAAACATTGTATAACATCAAAATCACATAATCTTTAGTAAGCCAAAAAAAAATAGCAATCCAAGAAGTCAATATTTCATCTTTTCCATTCCATCTTGACCAATGACCAGCTACAGATTTCCCTTCATCAGTGAACAATTTACTTTCCAAGATTTTTCCCCTTCTGTTTCTTGTATTCATTCCCATCCTTTTGGCTGATGCAAAGGATACATTTCCAGCATAACCAGGAAAAGGAGCAACAACAAGAGAATTTAATGAAGTCAGAACCACCCAAATTCAAAGAAAACTCGAGACACAAAGAAATCTGAGCTTGAACCAAATCAAACAAGTCATTATCAGAAGAGAAATCCAAAGAGTTCATAAACCCCTAGAAGATCACGTGCCACTGCAACAATAGGAGATGGAAAATCAGCACTTCCCCAGACTAACTATGCAGATAATCAAATGCAACTTCACAATCTGCACCAAATGTCAACAGCAAAGACACCTCCCAAAATTCATGCCACAAGCCAACTGCTCTATATTGTAGCTTTATAGCATCAGGTGTTTTAATCAAAAAACTAGTCAAACAAAAGTACTTAATAATTAAACTGAAAAGTATTGTATGAGAATGGTAAAACTAATCTTGGCAGCAGATGATTTTTAAGTCTGCAATTGACTTCTCAAAATATATAAACCGAGATCTGATAATGAGGGACAAACCATCAAATCATTGTGACAATACAAGCCAGCAAATAACAGCCGTGATGCGATGGCAGACAAAAGTGCATTCCAATAAAAAGAATGGCTTCAGCAAAATATGCAGTACAGCCACAAAAATAGAGATCAGTTTACCTGGTCTGCCAATACCGAAGCTAACAAACCCAGTTAATTGTAGATGAGATGTCAACCTCACCTCTTTCCATGTTATTACTCCAGTATGGTAAACAAATTGAGCTTGCTGGTGAAACAGAAGGCTGGACTACCATAAAAAGTAAAACATACAGTATTCCATCCTGTAGAAAGTCACCGCAAAGAATAATTGCAACTTTAATGACAAAAACAGACAAAATCAAATTTGCTGGTGAAGCAAAAGGCTGGACTACCATAAAAAGTAAAAAGTCACTACAAAAATGCATACAACTTTAGTGACAGAAACAAACCAGAACCTAGAAGAAAGTCATCATTTTGGATCATCTATGAAGCCAGCCCAACCATGTAGCCACATCCTCAAGGAAAATTGGGAACTGAACCAGCATACTAGTAAAAGAAACAGAAGGAAAAGAGAACCTTGTATACAAGGAAAAAAATTGAAGCCCACTGCAATCCACCAAACCTGAAATTCTCTGAAAATACCTTCCATCTGTAGCCTAACATGAAAACTAAGAGAACAAATCTGCTTACCACTCACAAGAAAACATTAGCATACCAGACAAGGCAATAACTACAACTTACAGGATACCGAGAGGTCCCTCCAAAGAAAAAATTTTCATGAACTGCAACAAAAGCAGAGATCATAATTTTGGCCTGCTAGTGGGACATGGAAAAATATACTTGATCCACATCAAAGAAAAGAAACCCCCTGAATTGAAGATGATATCTTTGATTACTGCAAATCTTCAACCTGAATTTCAGCCTCTGAATCATGATTCTCTTGCCAACATTGGAAGATGGAATCTAAAATACCATTAAATTGGAATCAGGAAAATCTGGTTCGAGTACTAGCATCAGAAACATCAGACACCACTCATCAGGCTGCAAAATAATGCTTGTGATGCTTTCAAACTGAAAGCAATAGTATTAAAGCAAATACCACAAACTCAATACTGGCAGCAGGAAAGTAAGGAAGCAGATCTGAACCCAAAATATTGAATTGGCAATATTCAAAAACTGATCAAAACACATCACCACTGATTCCTGTAGATCACCGAAAGAGCACTACCAGTTACTTAATACACTTGAATTCTTTTCAAAATGAAAAAAAAAAAATCACATGAAATCAGATTCAATCCACAAATACAGAGAAGTAAACCCTAAAACTGAGTCAAAGTACCTTCCTCACTGCAAAACTTTGAGAAATTTGCACCCTTTTGCAAATCTAACAACTCTACCTACACTTGCAGATGACAGTAGAGTAAAAGCATCAATAATCCTGATACTGATAAAGCAATTAAGAAGCTAACAGTCTCTGCATCATAATCAAAATACAATAAAAAGACAGCAGTGGACCTGATCCATTCATCAGCTGAAATGTCACCTACAGCACAAAACCCATGATCAAAAATTGATTCTTCCCTTCAATTTCCCCATGATGCCTTAAACCGATCAAATCAAGGTTCCAGGGAAGCAAACAAGAGATGCTGACCCATAACAAAAATTGGAATATTTGGAACAAAGGCAAACAGAATAGAACGAGATAAAGTGTAACAGCTACTAAGCCAGTCATCAAACACATAATCTACATCAGTTCCAACATACATGAATGCATGAAAAATCACTGCTTCACTCTGAACACTCCATGATCCTTTTAACAATCAAATCACAGTTCTTGTAAGGTAAATGACAGAATTAACAAAGATACTAACCACCAAAAGAAAAATTTTGAGTTATCTCGAACAGGATGGAGAAATAGACCCAGATTACATGAAGTAGCTACTAGGTGACCAGTCAGTAGAAGGATTTATTTAAGAACCACGATACACCATCACCTAAAAAATTAAACTGCGTGACATTCAAGATGAGTGGAAATATAGAGCAAACCCAATGGGAACAGAATGACACCGGTTACCAATCGCAAACCAGCATTTTCAAAAATCTACCACAGGGAAAAGGGAAATTAGGATCACAAAGGTAACATAAACAAAAACTATGATACAAAATAAGGACAAACCCTTCCACATGTGTAGAATCATAATTTACACAATAAATACATCTGCAACAGCACAAAGGATAAATTAACCTCCACAATTTAAACAGCTTGTGCGGGAAAGATTAGCAATATTAACTCCACAATGAAAGATGAGAAACCACTTGCTTTACTCCTGACTGTCTTCAGTTATCAGACCAAACCCATGAGCAAGACAACCCTATAATGCACAAGCTCTTCTGCAACAACAGAAATAACGCACTGACCTATGACACAAACCCTAAGTATAAAGGGAAAAGTAGTGTAACCAATTATAGAATCAAGGTTGATGAACACCCTCCATGATAAAAAAAAACATATCTACTCTTATTCACCCAAAATGCCTCAAGCGCTTAAGTACTGGTCAAACAAATGGGAGAAAATCACCAGGTCACCAACACAACAGGAATGAATTAAATCTTGGAAAATAGATGAAACAAAGAAATTCTACAACACTTATCAAGATAGTGTGCATGTCATTGCCAACATGCTTTGACACATTAAGGAATTAGAAGCGAGAAAGCTCCATCATGAAAACCTTTTCACAATCCTAGTTACTCCATATCACTGTTAATACAGATAGAAACTCTGGGAGGCAAATAGAAGAGTTACTTTCAAGATGAAATCAAAGATTGGCAAATTAAACATTAATGCTGAAAATAGGAAATTAGAAACATAAGAAGTACCATGATATCAACAAGGAGAAACCCTTCAGCATGGGCAAACCCATGACAAACAGCAGAAGTTACTGTAACAACACAAGCAATAAATTAACCTTCATCATTCCCTATGAACAGCTCGTGAAGGAAAAAAGTAGCTATCAAAGATGAGAAATCCCCTTAACTTTTAAATCATAATATTACAATCCAATTCCTTCAAACTGACCTTGGATGCCAACACTTGTAAGGGAGAAATAGCATGACGAATTATCTCAAGGTTGAGGAACCCCCTCCACTATTTAAATTTTTTTTTAAAAAAAAAAATCCACTCTCAGACACCCAAAAAGACTTGAGAGCTCAAGTACTGATCAAACACATTGGAGAAAATCACCAGGTCACTAACACAACAGGAACAAATTAAATCTTGGAACATATGTGAAACTAAGAAACTCTATAGCATATCAGATCCAAAACCATTTATCAAGATAGCATGCATGTCATTGTCAACACGATTCCACTCATAATGGAATTAGAGGGAATAAGCCCCATCATGAAAATTTCATAATCCCAGTTACTTGATATCACCATCAATGATCAGATTGAGATTCTGGAGAAGGAAATAAGAGAGTTTCTTTTAGTGCCTAGAACAAAGATTGGAAAATTATTAATCAATGTCGAGAATGGGTAATTAGAGTTATAAAAATTACCGTGACATAGACAAGATGACACGCTTTCACATGGGCAAACCCATAAGAAACAGCAGATGTTACTGCAACAACACAAACAACAAATTAACCTTCACCATTCCCAAGGGACAGCTAGCAAAGGAGGGGGGAAAAAGTAGCTATCAAAAATGAGAAATCCCCTTCACTTTCAAATCATAATATTACAAACAGTTTCCTTCAAACTGTCTTCCATCATCAGATCAAGATGGCCTCGAGCAAGATCACTGGATGCAGCAGCACATGCACTTCTGTGATATTGAAAATAACAAACAAACCTATGAGATGATCTCTAAGCTTAAGGGGAGAAAACATAAGTACAACAAAGGTTGAGGAACCCCCTACATGGAATGAACATATCACACTCCAATCCACCCAGACAGTGAGCCATCAGCAGTAACCAAAAAAATGAGATAAAGTAACCAGGATGCAACAAGAATGAATGTTAGCTTAGAACATAGATAAGAAACTCAATGCAGGATACAAGTGGCAAAGCTGCTAATCAAAATGTCATCCGTCATTCCTCCCATGCTTTGACTCCTAAGGTATTAACGGAACTGAGGAATCCTCATCACAATAAGTCCTTCTTAACCCTGACTCTTTTAACATTGCCTTAATCAAATCAAAGTGCTAGTAAAGCAAATAAAGTGGAATACTGAGATGCTGGCACAAAAGACAAGATTACTATGACACTAACCCAAAAGAAAAGAAACCACTAATGAGAATTGTCAGATTACAAGTTAAATACCAAAAAAGAGAAATTATGATCACAAAGATAATGTACACAAAAGCAATGAAATAAACTAAGGACAAATCCTTCCACATCAGTAGAACCGTGATTTACAGCACAAATTCATCTGCAACAGCACAAATAATAAATTAACCTCCACAGTCTAAACAGCTAGACCAGGAAAGATGAGAAACTCCCTTATTATCACACTTCATTTCATCCTAGCTGTCTTCAATAATCAGATAAAGAGTACCCTTAAGCAAGATTGCACCATGATGCACAAGCCCCTTGTGCAACATCAAAAATAACACAATCTGACCTCAACACAAACTCTAAGTGTAAGGGAAAAATAGCGTAACCAATTCTAAAATCTAGGTTGAGGACCCCCCTCCTCCCTCACAGTAAAAAAAGAAAAAATAATAATAAAAGAAATCTACTTTTGTCTACCCCGAAAAGACTAGAGAGCTCGAGCATTGATCAAACATATGGGAGAAAATCACTAGGTCACTAACGCAACAGGAATGAATTAAATCTTGGAACATCGATGAAACTAAGAAACTCTTCAGCATATCAGCCCCCAAACCACTTGTCAAGATAGCATGCATGTCAATGTCAACACACTTCCACTCATTAAGGAATTAGAGTGAGTAATCCCCATCATGGAAAACCTTTTATAATCCCAGATATTCTATATCACCATCAATGATCAGATCGAGGCTCTGGTGAAGGAAATAAGAGAGTTACTTTCAGTTCTTGGAAAAAAGATTGGCAATTTATTAATCAACGCCAAAAATGGGTAATTAGAATTATAAAAACTACTGTCATACAGAAAAGGAGAAACCCTTCCACATGGGCAAACCCATGACAAAAAGGAGAAGTATAACTAGTTCTACAGCAAAGTTATAGGAACCCCCTCCATGAAAAGAACATATCATACCCCCAATCCACCCAGGCTGTCTTGAGAGGACAGTACTAGTCAAACAAATGAGAGAGTCACCAGGATGCAACAGCAATGAATGTTATTTCGGAACATAGATAAGTAACACAATACAACATATAAGCAGCAAATCCACTTATCAGCATAGCAACCGTGCCATTCCCCCGTGCTTTGACTCCAAAGGTATCTGTGGAACAGAGAAACCCTCATCATGAAAATTCCTTCTTAACCCTGACTACTCTCATATTGATCAAGTCAATATTCTGGTGAAGCAAATAGAAAGGAATACTAAGATGCTGGCCCAGAAGAGAATTACTAAGATATTTACCCAAAAGAAAAGAGACCACTAATGAGGATGGTCAGATTACAAATGAAAAATGAAAAGAAGAAATTACGATTACAAAGGTCATGTAAACAAAAGCAATGATATAAATAAAGACAAACCCTTACACATGAGTAGAACCATGATTTACAGGACATATTCATCTGCAGCAGCAAAAATAATAAATTAACCTCCACAGTCTGAACAGCCAGTGCAGGAAAGAATAGTGTATTAACTCCACTATGAAAAATGAGAAACACCCTGCATAGCAAAACATATGATCACACCTCCTATCCTCCTGTCTTCAATAGTCAGATTGGGTTCCCTTGAGCAAGATTGCCCCATGACACACCAGCTTTCTGCAACATCAGAAATAATACAAATTGACCTACGACACAAACTCTAAGTGTAAGGAAGAAATAGTGTAGCCAATTCTAAAAGGTTGAGGAACCTAAAATAAACACATATCTACTCTTGTCCACCTGAAATGCCTCAAGAGCTTGAGTACTGATCAAACAGATGGGAGAAAATCACCACGTCACTAACACAATAGGAATGAATTAAATCTTGGAACATAGATGAAACTAAGAAGCTCTACAGCATATCAGCTCCAAAACCATGTATCAGGATATGATGCACAGCATTGCCAACACACTTCCACTAATTGGGGAATCCGAGTAAGTGAGTAAGCCCCATCATGAAAGCCCTTCCATAGTCCCAATTATGCCATATCACCATCAATGATCAGATCAAGGTTCTGGTGAAGGAAATATGAGAATTACTTAGTGCTTAGAACAAAAATTGGCAAATTATTGATTGAGGCTGAAAATGGGTAATTCAAAACAAAAAAATTACTGTGATATAGACAAGGAGAAACCCTTCCACATGGGCAAACCCATGGCAAATAGCGGAAGTAAAACCAATTCTACAACAAAGGTTAAGGAACCCCCATTATGGAAAGAACATATCATGCTCCTATCCACCCAGACAATCTTGAGAACCATCAGCAGTGGTCAAACAAATGAGAGTCACCAGGATGCAACAGGAATGAATGTTAGTTTAGAACATAGGTAAGAAACTCAATCTAGCATATGAGTGGCAAAACCGCTTATCAGCATCCCATCGATGTCATTCCCCACGTGCTTCAACTCCTATGGTATCAATGAAACTGAGGAACCCTCATCACAAAAAATCCTTCTTAACCCTTTCTAATATTTGCTTTCACTGATCAAATCAAAATTCAGGTGAAGCAAATAAAGAGGAATACTGAGGTGCTAGCACAAAAGACAAAATTACCAAGACAGTAAGCCAAAAGAAAAGAAACCACTAATGAGGATTGTCAGATTACATTTAAACATGTATAAAGGCAAAATGTAAACAAAATCAATGAATAAACTAAGGAAAACCCTTCCAAATGGGTGGAACCATGATTTACCGCACAAATTCATCTGCACCAGCACAAATAATAAATTAAACACCATTGTCTGAACAGCTGTGCAGGAAAAATGGTGTATTAACTCCACTATGAAAGATGAGAAACCCCATGCATCGAGAAACATATTATCACATTTTGTTTCCACCTAGCTGTCTTCAATAGTCAGATCAGGAGTACCCTTGAGCAAATTGACCCGCTGAAGCACAAGCTCTTCTGCAACATCAGAAATAACATAAACTAACCTATGATAACAACTCTAAGCATAAGGGAAAAATAAAGTAATCAATTCTAAAACCAAGGTTAAGAAACCCCCTCCATGATAAGAAAACATATCTATTCTCCTCCACCCGAAAACCCTCGAGAGCCCAAGCATGGATCAAACATATGGGAGAAGATCACCAGGTCACTAGTGCAACAGGAATGATTCAAATCTTGGAACATAGATGAGACCAAGAAACTCTACAGCATATGAACTCCAAAATCACTTATCAAGATAGTATGCATGTCATTAACAACATGCTTCCACTCATTAAGGAATCAGAAGAAGGGAGTAAGACCCACCATGAAAACCCTTTAATAATACTAGATACTCCATATC
The DNA here is from genome assembly GCA_017589505.3 of Metroxylon sagu. Taxonomy (NCBI): domain Eukaryota; kingdom Viridiplantae; phylum Streptophyta; class Magnoliopsida; order Arecales; family Arecaceae; genus Metroxylon; species Metroxylon sagu. The sequence goes on along the minus strand of JACVBY030000442.1, from coordinate 449,720 downwards.
ACCATCAATGATCAGATCAAGGTTCTGATGAAGGAAATAAGAGAGTTACTTTCAGTCCTTAGAACAAAGATTTGCAAATTATTAATCAATGCTGAAAATGGGTACTCACATACATAAAAGTTACTGTGAGATAGACAAGGAGAAACTATTCCAAACCAACTCATGACAAACAGCAGAAGTATAACCAATTCTACAACAAAAGTTGAGGAACCTCCTCTATGAAAAGAGCATATCAAGCTCCAATTCATCCAGATTGTCTTGAGAGCCATCAGCACTAGTCAAACAAATGAGAGAGAGTCACCAAGATGCAATGGGAATGAATGTTCAGAACATAAATAAGAAATTCAATACACCATATTAAGTGGCAAATCCACTTATCAACATAGCATTCGTGTAAGTCCCTTCATGATTTGACTCCTAAGGTATCAATACAACTGAGGAACCCTCATCACAAAAAATCCTTCTTAAACTCGACTCTTCTAATCTTGACTTCACTGATCAAATCAAAGTTCTGGTGAAGCAAATAAAAAGGAATGAGATGCTGGAGCAAAAGACAAGATTACTGAGGCACTAACCCAAAAGAAAAGAAACCACTAACAAGGATTGTCCAATTACAAATTAAATACCAAAATAAGGAAATTAGGATCACCAGGGAAATGCAAACAAAAGCAATGACATAACTTAAGGACAAACCCTTCCACATGGGTAGAACCATGATTTACAGCACACATCTGCAACAACACAAACAATAAATTAGCCTTCCATAGACTGAATAGCTAGTACAAGAAAGAATAGTGCATTAACTCCACTAAGAAAGATGAGAAACCCCTTATATAGAAAAACATATCATCACACTTTCCTTCCTCCTAGCTGTCTTCAATAAACAAATCAAAATTGTACCCTTAGCAAGATTGGCCCATGATGCACAAGCTCTTCTGCAACATCAGAAACAACACAAAGTAACCTATGACACAAACTCTAAGCGTCAGGGAAAAATAGTGTAACCAATTCTAAAATCAAGGTTGAGGAACCCCCTCTACAATAAAAGAGCATATCTACTCTCATCCAGCCGAAAAGCCTCCAGAGCCCAAGTATTGATCAAACCTATTGGAGAAAATCATTACGTCCCTAATGCAACAGGAATCAATTAAATCTTGGAACATAAATGAAACTAAAATACTCTACAGCATATCAGCTCTAAGACCGCTTCTCAAGATAGTATGCATGTCATTGCCAACACGCTTCCACTCGTTAAGTAATTAGAGGAAGTGAGTAAGCCACATCACTTAAGCCCTTCACAATCCCACTTACTCCATATCACTATTAATGATCAGATCAAGGTTCTGCTGAAGCACATAAGAGAGTTACTTTCACTGCTTAAAACAAAGACTGGAAAATTATTAATTAATGCAGAAAGTGTGCAATTAGAAACATAAAAACTAAAGTGATATAGACAGGGAGATACCATCCACAATGGCAAAACCGTAACAGACAGCAGAAGTTACTGCAACAGCACAAACAATAAAATAACCTTCACCATTCCTGTGAACAGCTAGTGCAAGAAAAAAAGCAGCCATCAAAGATAGAAAACCCCTTCATTTTAAAATCATAACATCGCAATCCATTTCCTTCAAACTGCATCCTGTTGGCAGGTCAAGATATCTTGAGCAAGATCACCTGACACTGCACATGCTCTTCAGTGACATCAAAAATAACAAACTAACCTACAAGATGAACTCTAAGCTTAAGGGGGGGAAAATAGAAGTATGACATCAATTCTACAATGAAGGTTGAGGAATACCCTCCAAGAAAAGAACATATCATGCTCAAACCCAACCAGACTGTCTTAAGAGTCAACAATACTAGTCAACACTACTAGTCAAACAAACGAGAGAAAGTCACGAAGATGCCACAAGAATGAATGTTATTTTCAAGCATGGATAAGAAACTCAATACAGCATACAAGCCACAAATCTAGTTATCACATAGCATCCATGTCATTCCCCACATGCTTTGACTCCTAAGGTATCAGTGGTACTGAGGAACCCTCATCATGAAAAATCGTTCTCAACCCTGACTACTCTCATATCACCTTCATGGATCAAATCAAAGTTCAGGAGAAGCAAATAAAAAGGAATTCTGAGATGCTGACCAAAAGACAGATCACTAAGACACTAGCCCAAAAGAAAAGAAACCACTAATGAGAAAAAAAAAATAAAGGCATCAACAATAAGGATGATATAAAAAAGGACGAACCCTTCCACATGGGCAGAACCGTTTCCTATGGTACCAGCACATCTGCAACAGCATAAATAAAGTTCATCAAAGATAACCAAATCCAAAATCTACTTACTTCCATAGCCTACGGTATGCCAAAACTATCAATAATCCTGATACATATTGTACCATATAACAGTTCATATTTCTTCACCTGCTTTTCCTCAACCCCAACTTTCCATATGTTCCTAATTATTGCTTTCCCCTTCATCCCTGCAGCTCTTAACGAGAAGTTCAAGTCCTTCTAACACATCACTTATTTATATAAATTTCATTTCTATCAAAAATTAAAAACATGTGCATCGCATGTGCTGCATTCTAGTTTATAAAGTAACAATCAAGAAGATAATAGTTCACAAATCGATAAGCAACTAATATAATGAATGACATAGCTTGTGGATGGTTTCAGCCAAAATGTCGCCTGAAATAGAATCCATTCAGTGACAGAAATTCTTGCAAAATACTATCAACCTTTCTAATATAGCCCTGTAGATAGAGGAGAAACAAATAGCACAATCAAATTTACAAGTGAGGTACCTCCACCATGAGAGAATCTCCTTGACTCACGTTGACCTCACATTGATTTTGATAATCACAAAACAATTAAATAAGTTACTAATGAGTTTGGTGTAGAATCACAATGCAATGCGGGCATACATTAATCACCAAGATGAACAAGATGGAATTCAAGCTCCTAAGAAGGACTATGGTTCAAGAAAGAAAGTTTTGAAGAAAAACATGATCAAAGAAGGATGTTTCAAGCTTCAATTGATTGAAATCCAGATGTTTGGAAGGATACTTAATGAAGAAAGATCAAGACATGAGAGCTAGCACACTTATCTTCATCAAAACAATAAGTCTTCTTGGTCTTGGATTGAGTTTCTAAGCTTTGAAGCCATTAGCCAAGTCTCATGCCAGCTACTGTTGCATAAAATTGAGAAAACAAAGAGTTTGAAGCCATTAGCCAATTCTTATGCCAGCTATTGTTGCATAAAATTGAGAAAACAAAAAGTTTGAAGCTATTAGCCGACTCCCATGCTGCTAACAAACTAATTCTGAGCTACAAGAATTTTTACAGAAGTTTGGAGTGCATTAGTTGGCATGGTAGCCGACTACTGTGGGCTATACAATTAGTATTTCAAGATTAGTCGGCATGATAGCCGACTAACTGCTGGGACAGCACAGTAACAGCTAGTTCTGACACTCCAACGGTCAGAAACAACTAGTTTAACGTTTTAATCCTTCAATAGACTATAAATACAAGTTAAAAGGATGGATTAGCAAGAGTTTTGATGAGTTTTTGAAGGATTATAAGTAAAAAAAAGAGTAAATAATCAAGAGAAAAATTTAACCTTCATCTTTTTCAAGAGCTACTGTGCAGCCAAGCATTGAAGGCCATTAAAGCTTGTTCAAGGCTCCATCCAATAACTTTAGAAGCTTCTTCAAGTGCTCATAACTCTAGCATTTAAGGAGAAAAAGCTCATTTAAAGAGAAAACTTCAAAATTTGTAAAGTGTCATTATTATTTCATTTGCTTATATAGGAGTTGTTTATTCTGCATTTTTGATTTCTTGTATGCTCGTTTGAGTTTCAACTTGGTTAAAACTTGTGTTGAGTGTGCCAAACCTGGAATTGATGATTTGTAAGGCTCCCTTGTGTCCGGTAAATAAGAAGCTAGCTGGGTTAGCTAGAGTGTTGGGTGTGCCAAACCCGGAATTGGTGACTTGTAAGGCTCTCTTGTGCCTGACAAACAAGAAACTAGCTGGGTCAGCTAGGATTGTAATCATTTGGGAAATGATTAGTGGAGAAAATTTCTAAGGGGTTCTTAGGGAGTGGACGTAGGTGCAAGGATTGGCACCGAACCACTACAAATCCTTGTGTTTGTATGTGATTTTTCTTTGAATTATTCTTTTATTCACCACACTTTTCTCTACACCTTCACAAATTTAATTGTTTTCAAATAGAGCACATTCTTGCTGAAATTTTTTCAAAGAACCTAATTCACCCTCCCCCCCTCTTGGGTTGCTTAGCTGGGCAACAACTCATTCCCCCATGTTGCCATCACTAATTAAATTAAGGTGCTCTGACAAATCAAATATAATGGTTACTCAGACATTTAACCAAAAGAAAAATTGCAGTGCTGAGAACAAAGATTAACATACTACAAATTAATACTGAAAAGGGGAAATTAGGATTACAAACATAATGTAAACGAAAGCATCATAAAAAATTAAGGACAAACCCTTCCACATGGGTAGGTTCGTGATTTACAGCACAAACTCATCTGCAGCAGCACAAATAATAAATTAACCTTCATGTTTTGAACAGCTAGTGCATGAAAGAATAGTGTTAGTGTATAAACTCCACTACGAAAGATGAGAAACCCCCTGAATAGAAAAATCTTTTTGTCACACTTCCCTCCCAACTGTCTTCAATAATCAGAACAAGAGTACCCTTGAGCAAGATTGCCCCATGATGCACTTTTTCTGCAACATCAGAAATAACACAAACTGACTTACGACATGAACTCTAAGCATAAGGGGGTAAATAGTGTAACTAATTCTAGAATCAAGGTTGAGGAACCAATCCTTGATAAAAAAAACACATCTAGTCTTGCCCACCCAAAATGCCTCAAGTGCTCAAGTACTGCTCAGGAAAATGGGAGAAAATCACCAAGTCACTAACACAACAGAAAAGAATTAAATCTTGGAACATGGATGAAACTAAGAAACTCTATAGCATATCAGTTCCAAAACCTCTTATCAAGATAGTATGCATGTCATTGCCAACACACCTACTCATTAAGGAATTAGAGGAAAGGAGCAAGCCCCATAATGAAAGCCTTTCATAATCCCAGTCACTCCATATCGCTGTCAACAATCAGATTGAGGTTCTGGTGAAGCAAATAGGAGAGTTACTTTAGATTGGCAGGTTATTAACTAATGCTGAAAATGGGTAATTAGAAACATAAAAATCACTTGATATAAACAAGGAGAAACCCTTCAGCATGGACAAAGCCATGACAAACAGCAGAAGTTACTGGAACAACACAAACAATAAATTAACCTTCACATTCCTTGAGAACAGCCAACAAAGGAAAAAAGTAGCAATCAAAGATGAGAAATCCCCTTCATTTTCAAATTATAATATCACAATCCAGTTCCTTCAAACTATCTTCCATTATCAGATCAAGATGCCTTGAGCAAGATCACCTGATGTTGCACATGCTTTTCTGTGTAATCAAAAACAACAAACTAAACCATGAGATGAACTGAAAGCTCAAAGGGGCAAAAATTAGAAGCATAACCAATTCTACAACAAAGGTAGAAGAACCCCCTCCATGAAAAGAAACAGATCATGCTCCACTCCGACAAGACTGCCTTGAGAGCCAACAGCACGAGTCAAACAAATGAGAGAAAGTTACAATAGGAATGAATGTTAATTTAGAACATGGGTGCGAAACTCAATACAGCATATAAGCAGCAAATCCACTTATCAACACAGCATCCATGTCATTCCTCACATGCTTCGACTCCTAAAGTATCAGTGGAACTGAGGAACCCTCATCACGAAAATTCCTTCTTAACCCTCCCTCCTCTCATATTGCCCCCTCCCTGATCAGATCAATGTTCTGGTGAAGCAAATAATAAGGAATACTAAAGATGCTGACCCGAAAGACAAGATTACTAAGACACTGAGCCAAAAGAAACAGTAACCCAAAAGTTCATCAAAGATAACCAAATCCAGAACCTACTTACCTCCATAGCCTACAGCATGCCAAAACCATCAATGATCCTGATATCTATTATACCATTTAACAATCAATGTTTCTTTAACCCCTGACTTTCCCTGTTCCTCAACAGGTGATTTTAACTCAGTGTCTTCATATGGGATCACTGCCAAAAGTATGGTAGGGGATGCATTAAATCAGATTTATGCCAGACCACCATAAATTAAGGCATGCTGAGTAAGACAGCACCTTATAAAATACTGAGTAAGACAATTAAGGCATAGTCCAAGATTGTCAAAATTATGAACCAACAGTCGTAGCTGAGAACAAAGAAAAATTGTGAAAGAACCATCCTGCTGAATGTGGGAATCGATCCTCAAACAAGGGGTTCTATCAATGGCAATGGGGATTTCGTCCTCACACGGATCACGGGAACCAAAAAGAAGACGAACCTCAATGGAAGCTGATCTTTCCACCAAACTTTCGCTTTGTCTACAGTCTCCGGTCGTGAAACCAAAAATCCCATAAAATCAAATATACAAGGAAAGAAATAGTCGTCCTAACCAATAATTAAAACCTGAAATACATTGTATCTAGGGAAGCGCCCCTTAAACATGTTGTCCACCATTTCCTTAGAAATACTAGAGTAACAACAGCAGGAGCCACAGTAAGACATCTATAGCTTTGTAGTGTAAGATTGTAATCGCTCCTTTAAATGTTTTGAATCATGAAAAATATACACTGAATTAAGTTGCCAAGATCAAATTATTGAGATTAGATGAGACCCAATCTTGAATCTGGCCTCTGCATCATACATCTTTAATCCATCATTAAGTAATCACATGGTGTACTGTACTGGCGAATTAGGTGAACTACTGAGCAATATAACCTGAAGTAACAACTAAAAAAGCAGCAGGAAGAGTAGATTGCCAAAGCCACGGTAGATAAGATCAGAAGCAAATATCATGTAGCATATGAAGATGATAGAACATGTAGGAAACGGAATTTATCATCATATTAAAACCATTACGCGCTCTGATCAAATAAAAGAATCATGCAATTTGGTGCTTCAACGGATCCCTCACACAGATCACACACTGCTTCTCAGAATAGCAATCTAACAAAATGATAATATTCGAGAGGAAAAGGAAACCCCTAATTTAAAATAATAATAATAATAATTAAAAAAAAAAACTTGAGGCTCGGCCTCTCCATCATCTCTTGTTTGAATTGGAAAACAAGAATAATATCTTCTTATACCCTTCACAAGCTGAATTTCAACCCCTAAATTATGCTCCTCTGGTTTAAAATTGACGATCAAATCCAAAGTAACATTGAATTGGAATAAAGAAGATCCCTGATGCTGGCGAACTCACAAATCACCGCTGTTAATATAAATTAAGGAAAAATCACTCCTGTTTCGTAAGAAACCCGATCCCTCAGACCCTTAAACCATGACAAAGAATCTTAAAGAAATTCACCACGCAAATCTCACAGGAATCCACGAGAACTGCATCAGAAAATCTCAATTAAGGAATAAATCGAAGAAAACTATATAAGAAGAAATAAATAGAAGAAAAACAACTCGTTATATATATATATATATATATATATAATGATAATAATAATAAAACACCCAGGTAGAACGCCAAACGCACCGAATAACACGCAACCCACCAGAAGGGATGGCAGGAAACCGCGGCTGCTCCGCTATGTATAGAGGAGGTGGAGAAGAAGGAACGGCGGAACGGTTTTGAAGGAAGCGACGGTAAGATAGGGCATGTGTGGCTTAAGGCGGTTGGTGGGTCAATCGGTCGTTTCCATGATGATGCCTGATTTGGACCGCGTCAAAATTGTACGCGAGCCAATTTTAATAACAATTAAATTGCTGTGCATAAATTTTCAATGTCGGTCAACGAAAATTTAGGCTCTCTAGCGGAGAGTGGAATATGGTGCTGGAGCCCACCATTAATTGATAATTGATGAGTTAAAAATACCACTTATATCATTTCTTTTTATCAAATACAATGGAACGAAAAATTTAAAAAAGTCATTAAATAATAGATATTAAGCTTGCGTCAAATAAAAAGAGAAAGGTATATGTTATATTCTGAAACTGATATAGAATGAACTGATCTAGCTGGAAAGCAACCCAACCTAACTATAATCATCCCTACTTGGAAAACTACTTTCCCTCATTATATTTTCTTCTCTTCCAATTTATTTTATTTTACTTTATTGCTTTCTTTTATCTCAAGGTTTTGATAGCAATCTTTTTTTTGCACCAATCTACGTAATTGAAATTATGCACTATTAAAATAATAAGAATAAAATATATATTATCTTATAATTTAAGTACTATTAAATTGCATATATATGATTTAAAATGTTACATTTAGATGCCATATATTTTACCTATGATTGTACGAAGAAATGCATCATTAATTTCTTGCAACGTACAACTTTTACATATAACATTTTTCAGTGTCTATTTACAAGCAATGTTAGCATTTGAAATTGATGAAATCAATAGCAATTCCCCTCCATCCTCTTCTTAGTCCCTCAATCTTTTAAACCATTAAAATATACTTTAAAAAAACGAAGAATTTTTTTTTGATGGCGGAATAAGCTAAACCCCTAATATACAGAGTAGATATAGTTTTTATGTCTTGATGGGAGTCTCTAATTTTTCAACCTAGGTAAATATTAGAGGCCACATGAACAGCACTTACAAAAATTTAATGATGTATCTCTCAGCAGGATAATGAATAAAATATATGAAAGTAAAGCGTATCAAACCACATGAGATCAATTTGATTGCGCTTAAACCAAAGGTAGTGATATGTATTTTACCCAAACAATAACTATAATAACAATCATTATAAGTTATAATAATATAATAATAAAAAAGAAAAAAAAAAGAAAATAATCATTTTTTTCCCTTAGGTTCTCATAACAAAATGATTCTATTAAAATGGAGCAATGATAATAATGATAATTTGCCACATTTGAGATTAATTATTATGAAAATAATAACTATAATAACAACAGCTATAATGGCATGATAATGGATAAGAATAATAGATAATTATATTATATTTTAAACCTTTTTTCTCTCTCCAATTCAATTATATTATATTATTTATTTGTTTCTCTCTTGAATTTGGAATCATTAAAACCTATGAAATTAGAATTTCATTCCATAGAATTTAAAATAAAATAAAACTATAGGATCAAAATTTCAAATCTTAAAAACTATGGGATTAGAAATTCAACAAAAAAAAAATGATTGGATTTGTAATAAGGTTGAATTGGAATTCATGGAGCATAATAAAAAAAATTTTATTTCCCAAAATATCAATCAAACCAAAACAATACCCCCTCCCAACTCTCAATCAAAATGCTCCTCTTGATCTCTCCCAAACTAAAAAAAATCTAAATCTTCAAACAAATTCTTGAATGGCTTTTTTTTTGTTCCTTTAGATTTTGTTTTGAATTATTAAAGTATAAGTTCTTTATCTTATAGGTTTTTATTTTTCAAAATTATTATTTTCTTATATTAAAGGTAATATGGTAAAATTATTTTATGAATTCTATTTCCATCTTGCTTCCAAATAAAGGAATTTGAATTCAATTTTGTGGTTTTATACTTTATTTCAAATACAACAATTAAAATTTCAATTTTAATGGAAAACATTAAAACTATGGAATTGAAATTCCATCTCAATCAAAATTATAACAGGCCATGTTTTAACAACAATGTCATTTTTTTATAACAAACATTACCAAAGTTATCTTTAACTATTATAATAATTATACCAACTATTATTTATCTCAAACTACATGATATCAAATTATTTATTATCTAAAGAGTGAACGTGATGACCGTCATTGCATGGCAATGTAACAAAATCAATTATGAATTAACCTCTTCATTGTTACATGGCATGCCAGTTGGCATTTTAAGTGTTCATTTAGTATTTTGAAAACTAAATCTGTTTTCTTGAAAAAAGTTTTATAAAAAAACTAAATTTTACCACATCTAATTAACAATTTGTATAGAAAAATAGTTTTAGAAATATTTTTTTATATTTAGTTGAAATAATTTTGCATGAAAAAATATGAATTTGACTATAACATTTCTAAAATTATAATATTATATTATATTATAATGAATTATATTATATTATTATATAATATTATATACTATATATTATATTATATTATGTTATAATATTATAATATAATATCAATATAATAATATTAAATTATATTATATTTGTATAATAATATAATATAAATATAATAAGGGTAATTTTAAATTTTTGATGCTAAAAACTTTTTACAATGGGACAGAAAAAATAGATACCATCTTCGCCATAGAAAAACTTTTTGGTAGAATATGAAAAAAAAGTATAGACCTCACGGTCTTTTATTTTTTTTTCTTTTACACCCAAACGTAGAAAAATAAGAATGAAAAAAGAAAATAAGAATGGAAAACTTTTCATCCAACCAAACAACGCTTTTTATTTGTTGCATCATTTTATCTTGTGACATTACTCATTAAAATCATTGAATTTAAAAAAACATTACCAATAAACTTCAATAAAAACCTATTTCAATTTGCTAGAGCATAAGAATTAGAAAAAGAAGAATATAATTAATTTACAATAATGGAATAATAGTTTACCTAATAAAAATAGATATCTTTGCATGTACATGTGCTACATTTTTATAAGTAACTAATTGATCTAACTTTTAATTAGCCCAAACTCATCTTTTTCTTTTATTTTGATTTACACAAGAGTATATGCACCCTTAGTTATTTGAATACAAAATATCTTTGAGGATAACTAGAAAAAATCTCAAACTATGCTACCAGTGAGGTGCCATGTCATAGACCAAATATCCATTAGAAAAAGGTGAATACAATGATAAAATCCAAATAGTCTTAATTCAACTAATAATAGTGAGTAAAGTCACAGCATCGACACTTTTGATATGTAAGCTGTCCAATGTATTAAGACTAGATATGGGTCCTATATTGAGTGTCAACTCAATATAGATATGATATATTACATCCGATATGAGATAATATACATCAATACAATAGTGTGCACCAATATATTATGCCATGATAGGAAGAGAGTCACCCTTAAGTTCTCGTTATCTTAATGCTTGTGCCACATATATGACAAAGCCATTGTTAGGAAGCTCGAAAAATATATTGAGCCTTAGAATCCAAGTTAAATGCGATGCATTGGGTTGATACAACTAGGATATTTAGATTACCATAATGCGGCTACATGGGCTAAGCCAGACAACACACACATGATCATAGTAGTTATATCATTAATACATCAAAACTATATACAATAATGAATGTACTAAAATTTTCACATTGGTTCTCTTATGATGCAGTTTGATATACTCTCTAATAAGTATATGCTCATATAATGCACAGATGCTAATGTAATTAGTAAGATAAATAAAAATAAAAATTTATATTTATATTTTATATTATTAAATTAAAATTTTTTAAAAAATATTAATTTTAATATAAAAAGAATAAGATGTATAAAGTACATGTAATAATGGAGAAGATTAGATGATATGCATGCCATTCCTTGAGAAAAAGTGAATATCAGAAAGGGGGAAAAACTAGCTATTGAGGCATGCTCTTTTTTGTAACAAAAAAAAAAAAAAAAAAAAATCTATTTGGACTCAAAATTCCTAATGTTTGGAGCTAAAAGATTGAGGGAGGAAAAATAAAACACTAAAACGTATTGTTAATAAGATAAAATAAAAGAAAACAAAGAAAAATTCCTTCATAAGCTTTTAACTTTAACCAAAAAGGTCTTGAACGAACTATTGTCTATCTTGAAAATAACAGCATATTATCCATAAAAAAAAAATAGAGGGACATGAGATGGGATAGATTGCGACCCTATACATTGAGTAAGATAAGGATATGCATACTTAAGATCACTCATCTTGAAAGTAGTATAAAATTATTATCAACCTAGATAGAGGGCTTAAAATAAGATCAATAAAAAGTCATAGAATAGTAAAAGGATAGAAATACGATCATGACAATTGATGCAGTCTATATTAAGAAGAGAATATATTTATTTATTTATAATAAGATACATAAAGCCATTGAAAGTAAAGTAGAAGAAAGGAAAAAATACTTTTTATACATTGAAGTAATCTGCATGGAAAAGAAAGATGGGTTAAACTGAAGGTCTACACTAAGGGTAGACCATTTAAAGAAAATGTAAAAGCTACTACTTTTTTGGTACTAATATTAAAAATATTCTTAAAATATTTATTTAAAAAGATATTCTTTATTAAAATATCATATTTTATATCATATTCATCAAATATGATATATACATGAGCCACATAATTTTTTTTGTAAAAAAAAATCTAATATTTTTTAGAAATAGAACTATCATAGTTTTTGGAGTGAAATTAGAAGGGGTTAGATATGTCTACTTGTATTTATGTTGATATAATTAATATACATGTCCTATAATAATAAAGAAAATATGAGAAAAGAAAAACATCATAAAGGGGAGGACAGCTTGGCTAGGCCTCACCACCAACATGTGTCTCTCTCTCTCTTGCCATTGATTTCTTTTATTTTTATATACCATATACTATTTATTACAAACTCTTAAGCATAATTCTACATAACTCCTAAACTCCTAACTTGTCTTTTTTATATATTGTATACTATAATGCGAAAAATACATGAGTATCTAAAGTTATGTCCTTCATAATTGGTGGTGAGATATGCTTGATAAGTGCAAATTTGATGGCAGACTTGATCTTAAGTTGATATAATATTTGGTAGATTAATGGTAGATGGTAATTAAAAAATATATAAATTGATATCTGCATATTTCTTGAAGGCCTTTGATTTACATGCCCCCTCTTTATCAATTTGTGTAATTTCAATGTAGTAAGTTGACGAGAGAGCAATTGTTATACCTAGGAGTTGGCATGTGCGGATTTAGCAAGATCAAGAGTTAAAAAAAGGTAGATCATGGCATCAGGATAAGTCAAGCTTACGGAAATCTTTCAAAATTCTAATTAAGTATAGTTGGCCCGAGTCCAAACCAATGAAAATATCTCAAAATTCAGATCCGACTTGATTCAATTGTACTTTTATACATCTGGAAGCAAGCCATCAGATTTTTAGAACTAAAAACCATTAGACAATAGGGATTGCCATGGTATTATAGATGTTCTATTGTAATGCCAACGTGACACAACAAGGAAAAATAAGGGGCATTTAATGGATGTTTCTATTAGAAGATTTTTTTTTTTGGCTTTATTCACTCTCTCTTTCTCTCTCTCTCTCTCTCTCTCTCTCTCTCTCTCTCTCTCTCTATATATATATATATATATATATATATATATATATGTCTTAGTTATGCTCACACGTAGCTAAGCCTTATATTCAGTCATCCTTTCTTCTATTCTTGAATCCACATGGATCTCAAAGCTATGCCTTTTCCATCTTTAAGATCAGTTATCAATGTGGATCTAGAATGGAAAGGACGATTAGCTGTAGGCTTGGCTATATAGCTAAATCCACCTCTATATATACATATGAGATAGATTTGGTTATATTTAAATGTAGTAAAATTTGAATTCAATCACCTCTTCCATCGTTGGATTCATATAGTTCATGGATCCCAAAGATGAAAAAGATAGGGTGGCTTTAGAATTTGTCTGGATCCAAAGATAGAAAAGATGATCGAATTCTAGACTTGGATTCATACAATTTACAGATTTTAAAGATAAAAGAAGATAAAAAAATGAAATAATTTTGAAATTCGTATGGATTTAAGAATGAAAAAGATGACTAAATTCTTTACTTGAGTATATTTGAATTTAGCCAAGTTTAAATTCGATCATATCTTTCTTTCTTAAATCATACATCTTATGAATCCTAAAAATGGATAGGATGAAAAAAAACTGTGGATTTAAAATATTTGTAGATTTAAAAATAATGAAAATGGTTGAATTATAGAATTGATTATATTTAAATATAATTAAATTTAATTATATGGGTGCGTTAGATTAGGTTAGATGTGATGCAATGCGACGTGTCTGCTTTACCAATGTCATATCATCTATCCCGTGATAGCACCCATGGGAAATCCCACCTCTCACCAGCGTTTCTCTAGCTGTTTCCGTGGTAGGTATGTCACGCAGCAAAATAAATTCACATTAATGGAGGTCACGATGACACGATCTAGGAATAAGAATAATTGAGAGGAGCACCGCGTGTCTCCGTCTCGTTAGGGCAGCAACTGGTGGCGGTCGAATCACTAATTTGTCGACACGTGCGACTGATCTAATCATAACATCGAACCAACGAACAGTCCTTTAATATCCCCAAAATATCCGAAAAGCCACCATTCAGAACAACTCTGGTGGCAGTGCCGTAGTTTCATGGAACTGAAGGGTTATCGTGATATCATACGGCTTCCTGGAAACTTCGTCGAGGTGGAGATCATGGAGTGGATTTGTTTCGTCCTCGCGTTCTCCCCGCCACAACCATTTAACCCCGCGACCTCCGCCGCTAGCCCCTCCCCAAGCCATGCCAAACCCTAACTCTAGATACCTCGCCGCAACTCCCGCCCTCGATTCCGGCCTCTCCCCTCCCTCTTGCGACGGCGGCGGCCGCTTGTTCTCGATCCTGGCGCCACCATGAGCTTCCGGGACCCTGCGGCCGCGCGGCGATCCGGCTCCTTCCACGTCCCGGCGACCGGCCGCCTGGCCCCGATCCAGCGGCTGCAGAGCCACCCGGAGCTCACCCGACGCCTGGACATTAACGGCACCGTCGGCGGTGGAGGAGGAGCGGTGGTGGGGCAACGGCTAACGAAATTGCTGTTGAACGTGATGATCGAGCGGAGCCTGGGCCCTGTGCACGTGGTGATATCGCCGGAGAACACGGTGGCGGATCTGGTCCGGGCGGCTGTGGAGGCGTACGCCAAGGAGGGCCGCCGGCCGCTGCTTGCTCACACCGATCCCAGGGCCTTCGACCTCCACTACTCTCAGTACAGCCTCGAGTGTACGTATTCGTATTCTCTTCACTCACTCTCTCTCTCTCTCTTTCTCTAGGGTTTCGATCTCCCGCGCCTCCTTGGCTGCATCAAATTTTTCTGCCGTCAAAAAAATGCCCCTAATGTTGGGATCCGTTTAATTACCGACCGCATAGGGATCTACCGTTTAATCTATTCATTTATACATCACATAGAATTTTTTTATGCGGTAGCGTTGGCAAACTACAGAAGTCTGGAAGGCTATGTTGGTAACTATGTAGTATATGGTGAGGCTCTGATTGTTTTGGCGACGGTTTTGTCAGGTTTGAATCCAGAGGAGAAGCTGATCAACTTGGGATCTCGGAACTTCTTCCTGTGTTCGAGGCCGGCGAAGGTGGCGCTGGGATGCCTGGAGGATAGGGCGAAGGAGGCGCCGGCGGCCGCCGTGGCGTTGGACTGATATGCCGACTTTGGGTTACAATTCTTGAATCAAATTTGCAGAACTATGTGTACATATATTCATGCATTTTGAGCTGGTGAAGAATATTCAATGTTCGTTGGTTTGTCTGAATGTTATGGGTGAAGGGAATTCGCAATGGTTTGAGATATTTTATTGGAAGCAAAGGACACTTGATATCATGACACTCATGTCCTTTAGTTCTCGATGGTGCTGGCGTGGGGCATCGTCGTTTAACCTTAGTCCCATGATTTGCACCAATCCACATGCTGCCCTTATGGTTGGCAAGGATGTTTTCTTGGACCAATCCACATGTAGGGTGGCAATGAGTCTCTGGACTTGGTTTGGGTCAATCAGGGCCAAGATATAGTCTTGACGCATACTTGACCTAGCTAGAAATCTGGTCAAGACACCATGACTTGCCCATGATTGAAAATGATTTGACTGTAATTGATTCTTTTTTAAGGCTCAATCGTTAATGAACTTAATTTAACATACCCAATTCAATCCTTCTACTTGCTATCAGTTTATTGATGAAATGACTTAAATGATATTTAGGGTGAGTATGGTTCGGCATCCTAAACAGAATTAAAATCGAATTTTATTGATATTGGAATTGAAGCTACTTATTCTCTCGTTTGGTTCCATGTAAATCAAAATTGTTAAAATAAGAAGCTTGAATGGGTTGAATTTTTTAGTTGAATTTTTTAGTTGGATACGTCGATATTTGTAGAATCATCCTCATCGTGAGAAAGATAAAATATTTTATTAAAAGCACTAGATTAATTCTACCATAACTCATTGAAATTCAGAAAAAAATAATTAAAAATATACATATCAACTCGCTTATGTCATGCTTGAAGAACCTTAGGAGGTGGGAGGGCATCGAGGAAAAAGAGAGAAAGAAGAGTATCAGAAGAGGAGAGGATGGGAGAAGGGCATATTAGATTGCATAGATTGAAAATTTCAAATCCCTTCTATTACATAATATAAATTTTAGATGAAATTAGAATTAGATTCTAATTTTGATTAAATAAATGCTTGGAATTGAAGTTAGTGAGTCTCATTTCAATTTCAGATGGCTATTTTCATAAGCTAAACAGGCCTTAGTGGAAGGAGATCTATCATTTAGAAAATTCTTATCTAAGATTATGACTCAAAATAGTTTAAATTATTCAAAAGTCTACCATCTTGAGTTAGGTTTTTCACCTATATGTTTGAGTTAGAAAAATTGAATAATTGTCACTAAAGAAATCTTGATTCAACCTTGGCCTGAGCAGAGTTGACTCATGCTTGGTTTTCTAGCTAAGTTAGTTTTTCTCACCCTACAACCACATCGATTGATTATTAAGTGAGATCAAAATTAGCATAACATGAATGTAAAAAAAATGAATTGGGATCTAATAAGACTCAATGTTTTTAATCCCATATTAGATTCTTTGGTCAAGCCTTTGTTGGAATGCAAGTATTAATTAACTTTTACCTTAACTTTTGCAACATTATAACGCATTTAATGTTATTGTGCCAATGTAATAGCTTTTATAAATCTGTATAATTAGTATATTATTCTTTGAATAACGAAACAACAAGATATTATTATTTTTTAACAATTATTGTCAATTATTTCCTACAATAGCAATTAATATTAGTCATTTTGGGAACCATTAAAAATCTGTAATAGGTATGATTGGGCAATGGACATTAATATTTTTGTAATGGTTAATAACATTATACTAATGGTCAATAACATCAGACAAAACAATTTTTTTTTTGATTATTGCAAGATTATTGAACTTAACCATAGAAGCTATCCATCTTCTATGGACCTTGCTACATGGATGATGTATATACCCAATAAAAGTTTGCAAAAGTTTTAATGGCAACCCTCGAAATCTTAGTTTAATATCTTAGCTTAATATGAACCCTTAAAGCTTTTTTGAGAAAAAATGTGAGGGCCAGACCCTACCAAATCACCAAGATTTGGGCAGGACTCAAACTTGTTGGATATCATGATCCAATGATTATACTAACTATGCTAGAATGATCCCACTCTATCAAACCTTTAAACTAGGGACCAATTCCTAGCTAAGCCATTTTTGAGTAAAATAGGCATCTGTCAAGACATGTAAAAACTCAAATGATCATTAGACACGACTTCTTATACTTTTGGTTGTTGCCCTTGACCCAGAGAGAAAAACTATAAAAGTAGATTAGCATATATTATTGGTGTCATGCAAAATTGTAAATAATTTTGAGATACAAAGTTTAGGAAGATAACAAATATTTTCTATGGAAATAAAAGGGTACTCAAATCACATTGTGAGATGAACAGTCTTATTACGATTTGAGGCTTGTCCAATTTCCTCCTCCTCACTCACACCTCCTCAAACAACAATTAGAGATTCAAAGTTTGAATATTGGAGGGTAGTTTTCTAATAAGAATCAATGGAGTGAGTAGGGATGGAGAGTTGTTCCCTATTTTCACCTTTATTATTATTTTATTCCCTTATTCCTATCTTTATCCTTGCTAATCGGGATCGAAACTTTTTCATCCTCGTTTTCATGGAGATCTCCATCTTTACTAACCTTAATTTCATTGAAGTTCCTATCTTCATTCCTACAGAGATTCCCATCTTTGCAAGGATGCCATCTCTACCAACTTTGTTATTGTCATTAAGATATTTATTTTTTATTTTGATTCTTACTTACTACATCCTAAACAAATAAAATATTGAGTTTCATATCCATCTTTGCAAGGATGCCATCCCTATCAACTTTGTTATTGTCATTAAGATATTTATTTTTTATTTTGATTCTAACTTACTATATCCTAAACAAATAAAATATTGAGTTTTATATGATAAATTAAATAGATTTACATAAATTTACTATAATTATAAATTATATGAACTAATTTATAAGAAATATTAAAAAAATAGAAGACATGACAACAAATTAGACTCCAATTGAACTTAAAATGACTAAAGCTTGTAGATATAACACAAAATCTAAATCAATTTGAGTTCAATTGTAGCCTAATTTGTTGCCATGTCTCCTTTCTTCTCTTTTTTTTTTAATATCTTAATTATGAAAAAATAATGAAACATGTGGACTTTAAGATTTGGAATAATTATTATGCAGTAGATTTTTAGAATTGGTGACCGATTGTAGTTGCTGTGGTTTTGAAGAACAATTATATTTTAACTTCTTAATGAAGATTAAAATGTGGTGCTATGCTCCACCACCAAATCAGCAAAAAGGTTGGACTCATCATGCATCCTGTTGATTATTTTCCACCATACTGAGGAACACATCTTTAACAACCGAGCATAGGCTAATGTTTAAATAGAATTACATTAACCTCCCTATTTGACATTCAATTATTCACAAATCCATTAACCAAATTCTGCTGATATGCGGCACATGGTTTGACGATGCTTATCACATAAATCGGTCCGATCCGCACATTTTCGGCTGTTAATGTAAAACCCCTCACTTCCTGATTATTCTTCCCATCATTTATTCCTCTTGAACCCTCTTTTCGGAAACGCTCGTTCCTGTCTTGCCCGATAAAACCTTAGACCTTCTTCCGCTCATCGGCACCGCAGACTCCTTGTAACCATCGGATTCGCCGCGAGACCACGGTGGGAAGGGCGGAAACATCCAATGATCTGATCTTCAAAGCTGGCTCCTTCGCTTGGGCGTGGTTGGTTTTCTTCCTTTCCACCGCGCCGCCATCCCATCGTCTTCCCCGTATCCGGCCATCGGAGGGCTTCGCCCTTGAGTTGCCGTTGCCGCAGCAGCCATCTCTGGATCTAGCACTGCCTCTCACTGGCACCGGCTCTAGGTAAACCTCTGTCCTATTCCAAATTTTACTTTCTTCTTCTTCTATTGCTATCAACGCCGTCCGATGATCAGGGTTCGTCGACGATCGAGGACCGTGGCCCTCAACCTCCCTTTCACCACCTCTTTCTCCCTGGTTCGTCTCTGCGGCCAGGTACGAGTTCATCTTGATACCACTACAAGATCTCCCCCCTTTCTCTTCTATCCCACGATTCTCATGGTGAGGTTTTTATCTCTATCCCTTTTCCATCCTTCCTTTGTTCTCTCTCTACTCTTTTTTTAAGGAAAGATCTCTCTCTAAACAACTCCAGTTACTCCATGATTGAAGCTGGCTGCTTGGACTGGATGGGGACTGGGCCACCGTAAGCAGTCTTTGGACTTTGAATTTAAACCGGTTAGCTAACCAAAGACGACAACTCAAGCTGACTCCAGGTAGAATCATACTCAAAACATGAGAGGGAGAGGGAAATGGATGGCTGTGATTGACTGATTGCCATCTGATTAGAGATTTTGCTATTTCTTGTCTTAATTTGATAAATATTTACCACTTATGTTTGGCTGGTGGTCTTATTTCTGTTTCTCCTTCTTGGAGCAAGGTCTGAGTTTAATGAGGTTCATTTAGTTTAAATGGACATAAGTATAGAAGTGTGTAGTATTTGAATTTATTCTTGGTTGTCTGCTGCAACATTTCTTGCCACAAAGTATAATATTAAGAAGATAAGGTATTTGAATAATTATATATTCTTAATCTTTGGATTTTGTTTGGATGATGATGTCTTTTAGGTGTAGTTTCGTGGAATGGCAAATAGCAAATACGAGTACGTGAAGAAGTTTGAAGCTGATGATAGGTTGCCGCCTTGCAACTGGATTGTTGTTCGAATAGATGGATGCCATTTTCATCGGTGAGCACTTAATCCTTTCTCTTGATTAACTATTTAGTAGTGAGGTTTCATAAATTTTGTTTTTCAATACAGATTGAGTTCAATGAGATCTTCATTTTCTAATTTTATGTATTTAGATGGTTTAAAAGTGTGAATTTGGAAAGAAAGACAATACAGGAATCACGTAACCTTTTATTACATGCTTGAATGCTAACTAGGTACACTGCTGTTTTTATGAATTGGAAAAAATATTTAATGAAAATTTTTACATAGCAATGTAAGGATCCACTAATTTCGTCCAAAATGGTCCATATTAGTAATATAAACTTCTATTGTTTTATTCATGTAAAGTCAAAGCTGGAAACATTTTTGGGTGAAACATGTTCTTTTATTATCTTCCCAAAGATTCCCCCAAACAGTGATTTATGGAGGAAAGATTGGTAAAAAGGGTATAAAAGTTTGCTGAACTATGGACATATATTTTCTGCAATCAGGGTTCAAGCATATGTGCCTGCAGTGTATTCTGTATGGTTCTGTAGATTTGCGTTTTTGACAAGATTTGATGTGGATGTATAAATGTCCAATGCTCCTGTTTTAACATAATATACTGACATGCTTAATTGACCATATGCATACACAAATTTTTTACCCTATTATTGGTTCATATAAGCTTGTATATTTTGAAAGAGAAGAAGAAATTAGAATCTCTTAGCTTATGTCTTTATATTGTCAGCCTGTCTTGGTAGGCATTGACTGGGGGAATTTTTCTGTACCTTGGGTGTAGCTTTCATTAGTCTTCTACTGAGAGTCAGCAAAGGTAATTTTTTCTAGTGTTGGGTCGTTAGAGGCATGATAAGGTTGTGTATAACTTTGGTAAATCCGCTTCACATTCTGTTATGCAAGGTTTGCTGATACATGTGAAGTTTTTATTTAGTCTTCTGTTGGGAAACTGGCAAGGGTAATCTTTTGTGGAGTTTGTTCATGAGAAACATGACAAGATTGTGCTGGAATTTTAGTAAATCCATCTCTCATTTTAGTTTGCAAGGTTTACTTCTATATACATTTCACTGTTATGTTGTCTCTATTGCTTTGTTTATTTAAGATGTGGTTATTCTTGTGCAATTAGCAGTAAAACTATCTACCCTGAAATGGACACCGTTGTATATTCAGAGTTCTCTTTGCTACTGTTGCTGCGAACTTAATATCATAGTCTGATGCGTGCACTTGATATTGTGAGCTAAAAATAGCTTAAATCTAGTCACTGCCAGACCACATATAAGCTCTCCAATACTTGTGAAATGCATCCTTTTTTATATAGGCCACTTGTTTTTTTACCCCTTTCTTGGGTGGGTGAGGGTTTATGAAGCATGTGCTACTAATTGTTGAACTTCTGATACTTTTGCATCTGCCTCCTTACATTTTTGTATAGATTTTCTGCAGATCATGAGTTTGAGAAGCCCAATGATAAGAATGCTTTGGATTTAATGAATTCATGTGCAGTGTCCATGCTAGAGCACTTTCCTGACATAGTATTTGCTTATGGTGTCAGCGATGAATATAGGTACAACCTTTACTTGATGTGAAAAATTATATCTCATATGGTGATGCAACAATCAACCATTGTCATGTCAGTGATGCAATCTTCCTTATTGAATCAGCCTCTATATTACTCCTCCATCAGTTGATCCACTAGCCTGAATTATTTATCGCAAAATGTTCCAAAGAGAGCCATAGGAATCCTCATTGCTTCTCCCTATCCCAATATGATCCTTCCTATGTGGCACAATGAAAAAAGAAAGGCATTGCCTATAAAACCTGTAAGTCAGCTTCCTTTTCCAACAGAGAGACAGCCCTCTGAGTGGAAATGTATAAAAAATGTCCCTCATGTGATATTTAGTTGTGATAGATACTTAAAAAAGACTGCATCTCCTGGAACTGCCAACATATATCTTTTATAACTTTCTCCATTTACCATCTGAAGCTTATTAAACATTGAGATATGTATTTTGTGCAGCTTTATTCTGAAGGAGACAACTCAGTTTTACCAAAGAAGGGCAAGGTTCTCTACTCTGTCTCTCTCTTTAATATGCAAGACCCAACCATTCAAAGATTTATGCTATAAAAGAATCATTGATATTAGATGATAAAGTGTTCTGAAGTGGATATTTCCTATGAAAATGATGAAACGCTCCTTTTAATGAGAATGCAGCAAAATACTCTCCCTCAGTGTATCATATTTCACCTCTCTGTACGTAATGAAGTGGAGAGAGTTCTTTCACTGCAAAGAATTGAAAGCCCCACCTTCTTTTGATGGGCGAATTATATGTTATCCAAGAGCAAAGATCATTCAAGATTATCTGGCATGGAGGCAAGTAGACTGTAAGTGCTGCATAATTGAATGCCTCCTTATTCCAAGAACTTTAAATGCATGCATACATCCATTTTTGCATTTCATTGTGCATGATGCATGCATGCTTTTCCAATTAAAACAATCTTTCATACGGTAAACAAATATTTGAAAATTCAGTGTATTGTATAACAAAAACATAAGCCATGCCAACACCATTTCTCCTCTCATTTTGTAGGTCACATTAACAATCAATACAATACCTGTTTCTGGAATTTAGTTAATTCTGGTAAAACTGAAAGGGAAGCACAGGAGTTTCTAAAGGTACCGCAAGCATGCTCTCTTTATTCAAAGACTTTTTTGTTTGAATTTTATAATTTGTTTCTATCTTTCACTCTTGCAATTTATTTGGCTTCTTTCACTTTTCTTTGTACAATTTTATCTTCTGATATATTTTCTTGACCAATTTGGTGGCATTCTTGTGTTCATGTGATGAAATTTGTAGAGCATCATCTTTATATTTATAAGATGATGCTTAATGTTAATATTATAAAATACATTAATATATTGAATGTGATGCAGAACGTGGATGAGACACAAATGCAATGAAATAATATATATATATATATATATATATATATATATATATATATATGAGATGGCTAATTATCCAGAAAGATCAAAAACTAGTTAAGCTATACTATGCAAGACAGGCGGAAGCATATACTGAAACTAGAACTGTTAGAATATTAACGAAACCAGGACAATGAAGGTTAGGAAATCCTCGGTTAGGACATGCTCTCAACATTCACTAAATCAGAGAAAGAGAATTAGAGAAAGGATTTCATATACCAACGATGATTACTCGAAGATTGAAACAGGAAGATCATTGTGACAGGTTGAAAGTCCTGGATGAAGAAGCTGTCTACCGGAGAGAATCTTCAAAATATGGTTCAGGGGCAAAGACGACTTCCTCTTCGGCTCGTGAATCCCTGAGAAAACAGCAAGAGGAGATGGAGGCTTGTGGTTGGCGGCAGGGTTGTTTTAGGGTTTCTGAAGGGTGGGACGGCTAGGGTTTAGGTTTGAGGGAGGTTAGAGAAGATGAAAGGAAACACTAAGGTCTTCACACCCACTCCTTTCCGGAGTACCAGAGCCTTCACAGCAATGGAAAAGAACTTCAGAATTTTCTTATTAATTAATGATTTTTTCATTTACAAGAGAAATGTCTTTTTATAACCCTTTCATATCAATACAAGTTAAATCATTCATTTTAAGTACATAATTGACATGAATTGTAGTGTATGGCATGTGATTCTTCTTGAGAAGGCAGGGATCTCTACATGCTTTATTTGGGACGGCCAAAAAGAGAGAAGCTGTAATTTTCAAGCTTGTAGAGGAGGGGACCACTTGAGAAAGGGAAAGAGTGGGCGCCCCTTGATTTCTTCTGCCATCTTTGACTGGGCGGCAACCTTCTTCCATCTGAAGCGCATGAAGATCTTCCAATTAGAGAGGGACAGCCAATTTCTTTCATAGATGCTTGCCAGAGGACCGCATGATAAATGTGGAAGTCAATGGGCGTCCAAAAGTTTCCATATAAGGGTGGGCAGCATGAAGAAAAGAGGAAGGAGGGTGTTGGTGCCTAGATTCCTTCCTAAATTGATGTGGGCTAGCTCCTTACTTTGCTCTAGTGATGCCATGTGTCCTGGAGTGGTCCAAGACATGGGTCATTGCATGGTTGATGGGTCTTCTCTTGGATCTTTAAGGTGAACATTCTCTTGATTTATTACAGGACTCAATGAAAGAATAACACTTGACCAACTTCTGGATTCCAACAATGAACCAGGCTAACTAGCATAACTAGAGTCGACAAGGACTTTAAGAATAAAGAAAAAGGACTCTCATAAATCAGAGATCCATAAGGAACTCTGAAACCTCTGTCTCAATCTGGTGCCTGCACCAATTCTCTCAGGCTGGAAGGAACTCGACCCCGTCAAGTAAGGGTCAGTTTGACTTTGGTACTTCTTTAGGAGGTCTGGGTCTATGTGTTGCAGATCTTATCGGGTAATCCACGAGTCCTCTGATTCCGACCGACCTTGCCAACGAACAAAATATCTTTGGTAACCTTTATTGCAGGTCGTGACAGCTTGGTCATCCAGAATCTGCTCAATCCTACCTTTTCTCTCGGGTTAATTTGTGGGTGGACACTCAGGTGAGGGCTCACTCTTAAAGGAACGGTCAGGTCCAAAAACTCGCTGGGTACCACTGCTGGGTCCCTATATTCTACTAAGTCTGAGGTAGTGAAAATAGAGCTAATGCCTAACCATGGAGGTAACTTTAATACACAGGCATTGGTTCCTACCTTCTTTAACATTCTAAAAGGACTAGCTCCATGAGCATGTAACTTTCTAACATGACATAGATTTCTCTTAACAAAATCCTTGATTCGATTCTGGAGATTAGCCAACTTATTATCAATATTCAAGTGAATGCTAATGTCATGATGCAGGTGCTGTGCAATTGACTCTGAGACTCGTGTATGGTTGGACAAGTTGAATGGGCAGGTAAACTCAGTAGAATGTGACAAAAGTCCTTATTACTAAGATTTGGATTGACACTTAACTGAAATGCAGACTTAGTAAGGCATTTCTATGGAAAGGAATTTTATTGAACTCTCTGGACCTAAACCTAACAGACTACAGACTCTTTAGGTTTGACCCTGGGTTGGTGGATGGCATGGATTTTTAAGAGGTTCTATAGGGTCATGTGGCAAACCGAACTGGGACTAGATTTAAGAGGTGTAGAATATCCCTAAGTAGTGGAAGGTGACTAGATATTCTTTTTGGAAATACCTTATGAAATTCTCCTAAAATCTCCACTACTACCTCTTGGATGTGATCGGAAATTTTTCTAGTCCAAATTGATGATCCCTTAGTGATGTCTTGTTCTAAACCCTCAGCAAAAATTACATAAATCTCTTGCTCTAAATCCTTCATGAATTTCACTATTTCTAGGGGTTGCTCTATAGGGCTTAGCTCTTGGACTTCAGCTTCCTCAAGTTGACCATTTTGCTCCTCCATAATCTCTTTAGCTACAAGCAATGGTTCATATTTAACTAGGATGGTATCAATTTCTTTAGACTCAACCCTTAGATCAGACTCAGTTCTATAGACTTCTCTTTCTATCTCTTCAATAGGTGTAATTCCTTCTTCCTCTAACGTGTCACTGGGCTCAAGCTCAATCTCCTTTCCCTTAGATTCATCAATAGGCTTAGTGGCTTCTTCTCCTAATGGACTAATGGATTCACAAATGTTTACCTCTACATGACTAAGAGACTCGGGACTATTGACCTCTAAATGATTATTGGGCTCAACCTCTTTGTCCTTAAAGCCTTCAATGGGTTCTTCCTCATCCTCTTCGTATTCATCAACTAAATTTGCGTCAGCCTCATATACCTCCTCGATACAACCTATAAGGGGTTCTTAATCTCTCTCCTCATCACAGTCAATAGGTTCAGGGTTTTCTAGATTGTCAATTTAAGTAGGATCCTGAACAACTATGCCTAGGCTGGCCATATCTAGCTTTTCCTCCCTGTGTTCAACTATGGTGGTAGGAATGGGTTGGGCAAATTGATATATAGGAATGGGCCGGATAGTAGGAGTGGATGGGGCAAGTGGGGGAATAGGAGTGGGTCGACTCATGGGAATAAACGGGGTGGTAGGGAAGGGTGGACTCTGGTGAACACATGGGCCAATAGGGATGGACTGGCTAAATGAGCCTAGATTAGGGCTTGATTTATTTTCAGAGATATTAGTCCTATTAAGTGTGACCTGATGGGTGATGGGCTCCTTATGTCTATAGGACATGGATAGGTATTTCTCCCTAAGTCTAATCTTCATGGCTCTCCATATTCTAATGGGCATCTTCCTCATTTGATGACATGCGTACTCAACCTTTTTCCAATATATCCTAGCATGTCGGGTTAGTTTAAGCCTAGCAAATTTTACCTTCCCTTCTTCTGACATTTCTTTCCGATCGAAATACTCATCCATCCTTCTTTCCCAATCAATGTAATCCTCTAGCTCTAGATCACCATCAAAAGTGGGTGCATAGGGCCGGGTGCTCCTAATGGATCTTTCCTCTGAGTCCACTAAGTATGGGTATGAGCTTTTAGGGTGATACTCAGGGATAAAATCATAGTGATAGGCTGTCCTAGGGTCAGGATGTGGGGTAGGTAGACGAGTGTCTAACTTAGGCTCAGTCCTGGTCTTACGACTTTCTTCTAGGGAGCTCACTTGATCATCCAATTGGGTTAATCGTTTAGTAATGGTCCTAAGCATAGCTCTAATGTCATTGTCCATGGGTGGGTCGAATGGGGACTAACTCTGACTGGGTTGGTATGGGCTTTGGACTGGGTTGGCATGTAGGCAAGCACACAAAAAGAAAAAAGAACGACTACTGGCTCCTAGACCTAGAGCTCAAATAAAGTGTATCAATTAAATGCTAATCAATCACCAAGTACCCTATAGCTGGTCAGGTAGCAGATGGGAGGGGGGGAGGTTCTTCCTACTTAACACAGGGGCCTAATTAGAGTAACCCCGTCACTCCGCTTAAGTCATTTGACATTTGACCTCCAGCCTTAGACATCAGGTTCCAGTCGTAAATGGAGAAAAACTCACATCAGTTTTGACAAAAAATGTGAACCCAACCGTGGGCGTCCCTAATGCTCAATTATGTCTACTGAATTTTAAAATTGGAAGGTTTGGGCTCGTATGCAGATTGATGATTTTCTGGGTTCAGGAAGGGTGATGAAATCCCCACCTGATCTGAGATAGCGGTGCCCTTAAGTCAATTTAATGTAGAGATGATGGAACATTAAAGACTTAAATTAACAAGTCGGGTCTCTAACCAAAAGGATGCAACAATACAGAATTTTTTTTTTTTTTTTAAATTTTCAGTTATGAAACTAATTAATAGCAGTAATTAACATGTTTTAATTATTTTTTTCACCTATGTGCGTCACTTAAGGCCTTGCCTCAGGTCAGTCTTTCTTGCGACGGTTATGAACAGCCCTCTTGGTAGCCTACGACACTCCCGGAACGTAGGTAGTTGGGTCAAACGTACCAAGGTACTACCGGTAGCCTTCCTTATTGGTACGTCCCTGATATCCCTATCAAACGCCCATTGGGTCAAATAGCTCGGGGTACTATCTTTAGCCTCCCCCTTTGGACTATCCCTAAATGAGCACAGTAGAGACCAAGATATGCTCTTTTTTTTTTTCAAATTTTTTTATATGCAAGGAAAATAAACAAATATGGGAGGTGTGCAGAAATCTTAGCAAGCTAAAATTTTCAGCACCTATGCAAAGCTATTTTCCTAATATGATGCAAGAACAAGTCCTAACAACCAGCTCTGATACCAAAACTGATGCAGAACGTGGATGAGACACAAATGCAATGAAATAATATTTTATATATATATATTTTATGAGATGGCTAATTACTCAGAAAGATCAAAAACTAGTTAAGTTATACTATGCAAGACAGGCGGAAGCATGCACTGGAACTAGAACTGTTAGAATATTAACGAAACTAGGAAAGTGAAGGTTAGGAAACCTTCAGTTAGGACATGCTCTCAACATTCACTAAATCAGAGAAAGAGAATTAGAGAAAGGATTTCATATACCAACGGTGATCACTCGAAGATTGAAATAGGAAGATCGCTCTGACAGGTTGAAAGTCCTGGATGAAGAAGCTGTCTATCGGAGAGGATCTTCGAAATATGGTTCAGGGGCAAAGACGACTTCCTCTTCGGCTCGTGAATCCTGAGAAAACAACAAGAGGAGATGTGGGTTTGTGGTTGGCGGCAGGATTGTTTTAGGGTTTTTGGAGGGGGGAAGGCTAGGGTTTGGGTTTGAGGAAGGTTAGAGAAGATGAAAGGAAACACTAAGGGCTTCACACCCACTCCTTCCCGGAGTACCAAAGCCTTCACAGCAATGGAAAAGAACTTCAGAATTTTTTTATTAATTAATGGTTTTTTCATTTACAAGAGAAAAGCCTTTTTATAACCCTTTCATGTCAATACAAGTTAAATCATTTATTTTAAGTACATAATTGACATGGATTGTAATGTATGGCATGTGATTCTTCTTGAGGAGGCAGGGATCTCTGCATGCTTTATTTGGGATGGTCAAAAAGAGAGAGTAGCTGCAATTTCTAAGCTTGTAGAGGAGAGGGACCGCTTGAGAAAGGGAAAGAGTGGGCGCTCCTTGATTCCTCCTGCCATCTTTGATTGGACGGCAACCTTCTTCCATCTGGGGCGCATGAAGATCTTCCAATTAGAGAGGGGCAGCCAATTTCTTTCATAGATGCTTGCCAGGGGACCGCATGATAAATATGGAAGTCAAAGGGCGCCCAAAAGCTTCCATATAAGGGTGGGCGGCATGAAGAAAAGAGGAAGGAGGGTGTTGGCGCCTAGATTCCTTCCTAAATTGATGTGGGCCGGCTCCTTGCTTTGCTCTGGTGATGCCATGTGTCCTGGAGTGGTCCAAGACATGGGTCATTGCATGGTTGATGGATCTTCTCTTGGGTCTTCAAGGTGAACCTTCTCTTGATTTATTACATGACTCAATGAAAGAAAATAACACTTAACACTTGACCAACTCTCGAATTCCAATAATGAACCAGGCTAACTAGCACAACTGGACTCGACAAGGACTCTAAAAATAAAGAAAAAGGACTCTCATAAATCAGAGATTTATAAGGAACCCTGAAACCTCTATCTCAATCTGGTGCCTGCACCAGAATGTTTTCATGTTTTTGTTCCTTTTGAGTTAGAGAGCTTCAACCTAGCAATTCATCTTATTTCTGAATAACCATTTTGCTGCTAACTATTTTTAAACTCACAGCCCTACTTTGTTAGGTTTTTTATGAATTCCTTAAATATTAAAGTTGCAAGTCCAAATTAGTTTTTGTTGTTCCACCAAAGTGATAAATATTGTCGGTTAATTGAAAATCTAAAGCAGAGTAAGAACTACTGCAATTTAAGTCCCCTTAGTCCAACAAAGATTCTCCTACTTCAATCTATTTTCAATACTCACCACCTCTGACCATCACTAAGAGGATGGTGAAGGCATATCACCTTGCCTTGCTCCTCTTGAGCTTCTAAAGGAATCTTTAGAGACAAATTTCTAGTTAAAATGTCTTGATCCTAGAGAGGGTTGAGAATCTCTACTACTTGTTAGACACTGATCCAGATGACATGCTCAGGGAAAAAAACATGGAAGTCTATTGTAAGCTTTCTCTATATTGATAAGAACTACAGGCTTCACAAGTATGTGGGATAGGGCTGTTGCTGTAATGCTGATTGTATATTGCATTATGTTCTGAAAATATGCAAACTATGAAATATTGCTCAATTAGCCATGTCATATCCTACATTTTGAAGTATCGTCTTGAACGCAATGGTCCAGTTGTGTATATTCTGCAAATATTCCATAAGTTGATCAAGATAGCTTTCAAATTTAACTTGATTATTAATTAAACCAGACAGGTGTTTGCAATCTTGAATGAATGGATTCTGAAGCAGTGGTTTGCTATGGTTTATTACTGATGTGTTAGTAAACATTGTTAGAGTTGAATTCTAATCACGGCCTTTTGAGTTGATCCTGATGTCCATCATAGTGCCAACATGCAAATGCCCCAATTTGGGCTGGACCTTATGAATTTGTTCTAGCTGGCTTAAATTCTAAGACTATACTGTTCTTACTTTAATTAATTACTACAAAACATGAAACTTTTGAATGTTCCCAATTGGTTCCTTTGAGAGTCCATTGAAAAATAACTTTTTAAGGTGGAAGTACGGGATTATTCATCCATTTTTTCAGTAGACATATAAGATTGTTCTTTCATCTTCTTCATTCATTTAGTATACTCCTAGTTTAGCATAGAGATTAGTGAGTAGCATCTTATTACAAGGTAATTCCATTTTTCTCCTTTTTGCAATTATTCAATGTATTATTTATAAGTTTCTTTCTTGACTTCCTGCTAATATTTCATAACTCAGCTCCTTCATTTTATCATCATGCTTAATCATGAAATTGTTTTCATGTCCATTGGGGGCATTCATGTCACTCTCATTCTACAGGGCACACAATCCAAGGATAAGAATGAGCTGCTTTTCCAACAGTTTGGTATTAATTACAATGATCTGCCAGCTATGTTTCGGAAAGGATCTTGTGTCTACAGAGACAAGGTAACACTACATACTAAGAGAATTTGTGCACTAAGTCAAAGACTTCTTTCTCTTCCTGATGTGAGCATGTTATGAAGAAGACAATATTACACTTTATGTTTTCTTGTTGTACTCGTCATCATCAAATGGGGTTTCACATGCTTTTATATTCTTTTGCTGCACCTGTGATGATGATAACCTCCCAAACTTTTAATCATGCAGCTGCTACTTCAACCACTGCAAGCCTTCGCAGAAATTAGCTTCTTAGTTTACAATATTCTTGCATAAGATTTCTTTATCAGTGAAGCTTATGTCATCTGAGTTCATTTAGCAGAATTGTACTAGTACTTTTTCTTTCACTTAGTGTTGTTGATAATACATTTGATATCACACTAACTATATATATCTAAACTCTAGGTGGAAGAAACAGTGAAGTTGGATGAGAGCGGAAATTCCATCAAAAGAACTCGGAAAAAGGTGGTACTCGCACATATTGATATAATAGGCCCCAAGTTTTGGAGTGAACACCCATACATTCTTGAAGAAGAATGATTAACATGACCAGTTGACCATACCCTTTGTTAACTTATGTACATGTACAATAATTGATTGATTTTCCTAACTTAACTGTAGCATGTTATTGAGGTTGATGGCTCTCGTGTTTTATCACGGAACACACTCCAAAGAAATTACAGTTCTGGTAAAGTTAGGATGCATCAATAGGAATGTTTGGTGAATGGGGATCATTTTTTTTTTTTTTTTTCAATTAAAATTCTCATTTCATTCAGGTCTCTTAGACTCCACAAGAATTTCCTTTGAGGTATAATATTGGACCTGCTTTTAAATTTGAGTAAATAATGCAAAGGAAATAGGTGTTGCACTGTATTTTATTGACTGCATGCTTCTCAGGACGGGCAATGGCACAGAATTCTTCAGCTACAGTCGAGGGTGGTTGATGAAGCTGCTCTCTATCCAATTTCGGTCCCTAGAGTTCTGGTCCTTTGTGGTTTTTTTTGAGAATAAACATGGGAAAAGTGCCGAGGACCTTTGTAGATCGCAGCCTGTTGGACAAATATGAGTGAAAGCTATAATTTTGATGGATGATTGTAATTGATATTCTCCAAAAAGCGTTATCTGATTTTTTTTTTTTTTTTTTGAAAATTTTAACTCCCTTTCTTTTATTTTCTCGGTCGCTGCATGCTCAGGATATCCCAAACCACCGCCTCTATGATGTATCGTGCTTAGTAAATTGGACAACGTGTGCTTGGAATGTGGTCGAACTCGAGTCATGTTGCAAAGCCTTGTTGAATTTAACCTGATGCATTTTGCCCTGAAACGTTTTATGACAAGCACGTCAAGGTTGTGTCTCGACTAAATTAGCATGAACTGAATTTGACCCAAATGAGTGGTCAGGCTAATGAGCATGTGACTTGGGTCATGTTTGAGTTGGCATCAGACTGACTTGGAGTTGGGCCTGGCTGGGGTTGAAAGTTTGAGCAGCTTAACATGGCCTAAATGCAACAAGTGCTCAAATTTCCCCCCAAACTGCAAATGGGGGCACATTTCCAATAATTTATGTCAAACTGGACTCTCCTTTAATCACATCTCATCTCATTTAAGCCGAACCAAACTCCTATTTCATCTCTCTGATACCACAAAGATTAAATAAAAAACAATGGAAAAGACGATTGACAGATTAAGCTCAAGCATAACAAAATTAAAGGCTTTAATTTTTTTTAAAAAAAATTAATTGATAGCCATTGACCTAATTTCAATAGAAAAAATAAATTTTAATAGAAAGCGTGCAACCAATCAATTATATAGGAATGCACCATTCCACCTTTCTTAAAGATGAACCTGATCCTTAAGACTAAAAATCTCAGAATTTTTCTTGTAGCTTGTAAAAATATCCCCTGGCGGCTTCGTAGAGGAGAGTTTGGCTAGTGCACCAAAACCATGGTCACAACTTTAAGATTTTTCTTGACCATTTTCCAAACCAAGATAGCCTTTGTACCTAATTTTTGAATATGACAGTATTGGTAGGGCTAGACATTTGGAAGGTGGGTATCAAGAAGCAATGAAATATCATGATTATGATTGCACCTTAGAGGAAGTCCAATGGAAATGATGAAAATATCATCAAAAAAAAAAAAAAAAAAAATCTTCAAAGTATGGTAATAATTGTTACATATTAGAATGTAGTGCCATCTTTAATTTTGTTTCCTCTAAATGAATAGAATGTCATGTATAAAATAGTATTTCTCTTAGCTACCATATTTTTAATAGCATAGTTAGCGATAATTTCCATAGAAGAATCTTTTGTCCCCCTTGATATATGCTTTTACCCCATCTTTCAACTATATAAATAGTATAAAAAAATTATAGATAATAGAGCCTAAGGTATGAAGTCAACAAGCCTCTAAAGCCATATTGCAGTCATAAAGAGGAAGCATATAAAATTGGATATAAAATTAAAACCTCACATAAATATAGGAGGATTAATACATGTACCTCGTATTTTGATGCGCTAAACGTTTACCACTATGGCATCAAAAAGCTTATCATTTGTCAATCAATGGTTAAGATGCTTAACTAGATTCAGATGAATAAAGATATGATTGCTACCAAAGTCAATGAGGTTAGTAATGATTATTTTTTTTTGTCCTAATTAACTTACATTGTTTGAGGAGATAGTACCAATCATAGTATGCATAGAAATCTCCGGCAACAAATCTTCCATTGATTCTTTATTGTTCAATTCTAATTATGGCATATCATCTTACTTATCTCCTTCCATAAAAAATATTTGTTAGGCTTGCAATGATGGCTAGGATCAAATTTCTCATTACAATTATAATATAAACCCATATCCCTCCTACCTTTAGTCTTCATTGGTGTTAGGTTTTTTATTGGTAGAGGAGCAATTGTAAAATTATTATTGAAGACAAAAATAGTAAGTCATGTATGATTGACCTTATTTTGCTATCATAAGGTAAATAATAGCATTTTCTTAAATATAGCTAACCTAATTGCATGAGTCATGAAAATAGCATTAATCCTTTTGAAAACTTGTTCAGGCCTTTGCATACCTAAAGGATCAATTAACTAGTGTAGAATAAAGCTATTTCATTAATTTCCTCATCAATTAGTCATTTTATTAGTAAATAAAATTATTATCAAGACAAGAATAGTAAATCATGTGTGACTGACCTTATTTTGTTTATGTAAGGTAAATAATAGTATTTTCTTAAATATAACCAACCTAATTGCATGAGTCATAGAAATAATAGCAATACTTTTGAAAATTCATTTAATCCTTTACATACCTAATGGACCAATTAACTAGCTTAAAATAAAGCTATTTTATCAATTTCTTTATCAAAAAAGACTATGGCTAGAAAGAACTTACAAACATTCAATTTTCATCTTTGTGACTCTTGCCTCTATTATTTGTAGAGCTTGGGTTTTACAGTAATTTAAGTTCGAGATTTAGGTACAGATGCTCCTTTAGTACATCTGATTTATGAATGGAATGGACATTTCTAGCCAATTGGAAGTGATGCATCTGATTTATTGAAGAAATAAATAGATCCCCTCCTCTTTAAAAAAAAAAAAAAAAAAAAAGTGTGAGCTCTAATGTATTTTCATGCTTGCTAAGTTTTTTTAATCAGATATTCAAAAATAATCTTTAACTTTTGAAATGTCTTAGTTGTCGTTTTAGATGCTTCAATATAATGAATTTTTCATACTTACAAGGTTTTTTTGGGTCAAATATTCAAAAAAAAATTTCCACCCCTAGAAATGTCTCCTTTGATTTTAAATGTTTTGGAGTAAAGTTAAGCTAAGTCAAGGGCAACAACTCATTCCTCAAACATTATTTCAAAAAAAAAAGTTTTGAATTGGAGATGCTTGCTTTCATTCAATATTTTTTATTACCAAAAACAATTATTATGTTCCAACAAGCAGCATGCAATTGTTGGAATTTGGCCTTTACTCCCATATTAATGACAATGATCATACTCAAGATCCCTCTTGCCCATATGCCATATATATATATGTAAATATTAATTACTCCAATAAACTAAAATAAAAATCCATATACCAATGCATTATTGCATGCCAAAAGCGAAACTCATGTGAAATATTTCAAATTAAGAAAAATGTTTCTCACAATAAAAAGCATTTAAAAACAACTCATACATGGGCCTTACACGGCTAACAGCGCCGAACCACAAATCCGTCGCCTCCTACCGGCCCAATGGGCTGGAGATTGACTCGACCGATGGATTTGAAATCGTCGATCGGTCGCTAGCCGTTGCCCGATTACCGACTCCTCTGCTTCCCTCGCCCTCCCTCGCTATAAATCAGATCCCTTCCCCCCAAGCCCACGCTCGCTTCTTCAACCAAACGCCTCCACTCGATTTACGATTGCTGATGGTAACTTGACAATCGAAAACCCTAATTTAGTTTTGTTTGGAAATCTTCTTAATTCTTGGAAATTCGACAGCTCCGATGGAATTTCCTTTTTCATTTTTCCCTATTATAGAATGATTTCGTCTTTAAACCATTCGTGGTTTCTTGATTTGATTTCATCGCTTTTCCTTTTTAGCGGAGTTTCTAATTATTTCAACCAGGGCGTTCTGCTATAAATTTTTTGTTCGGATGTCTTGGTTTCCATCCCTGTTCTTGATAGTTCTCAGGAGGGGCGGCAGATGCGGAGAGCGACAGGTGGTAATGCTTCAAAAATGGAGTGGAAGAGGCCGCACTACTGGCTCTCCGATGGCCGTGATCTAGATGGCCCGTCTCGCAGCAAGAGACGAGGAGTGGAATCTTATGTTAGATTGGTCTTGGATGCTTGCGTCGATGCCCCAGCTGTTTCGACCCCGTTCTTGATGCCCAGTGACGATGTCGATCCATCTTGTCACCTAATAGAACCTGACGGAAGTGGGGATCCCAAGATCGATTCTAAGGTCACGGGCTCGGTAGCACAGACCCCTGAAGGGACGGAGTGGAAGAAGGGTGAGTCAAGAACTAAAAGTTTCTCGCCTCGCACTCCCAATAAGAGGGATGCCAAGGTTCCAAAATATACTCCAGATAGCCTCCTTACTGATGTCAAAGGCTTGCTGTCCACAAGATTGCTAGAAGGACTCGCAGTGAAGTATAAGAAGGATAAAGTAAACTTGGTTGTCTTTATTAGTTTGTTTTCTTGTACATCATCTTGCCCTTGTTTTAGTTGTGTGCTGGGGTGCTTGTCAGGTAGAAGTCCGTGGATTTATAAAAGATTCCGGTTTTCTGTGTGGCTGCCCATCTTGCGACTATGCAAAAGTAAGTCGCTGTTGCAAAACCTATTCTCAAAAAGGGCACTCTTAACAATCTTTTTTGTTTCATTGCCTGAACTTAGTCGGCAACAGCCAAACAATATCTATTTGTTCTTTGTTTCTCCATATATTGTAATGCATCCCTTTTCTTGAATGCTATTTCTCTTACAGGAATTTTGCTTCTTAAGCTGTGGAATATTTCATGCTTTGAATTTATGGTGATATAGGTTGTTTCTACTAATGAATTCAAGAGACATGCGAAGGTGACTACAAGAAACAAAAATAGTCATATATTCTTGGAGAGTGGGTTGAGTCTTTATAACCTAGTGAAAGAGCTGAAGAATATACGTCTCGGCTCATTAGATGAAGTTATTGAAGAAAAGACTGGCTGTGCAGCTAACAGGAAAGGCTTTGAGGACTGGAAAGGTGAAATGCCTTTTCTGATTTCCTCTCCACCGGGCTCTTGAAATAGTTTTCACTTTTCTTGTTGGTTTATTTGGCTGAATAGACTTGTCCTTTTCACCTAGAGTCATTTCAAAGGAGGCATGATCTTCCAAAATCAAGCATAAATGGTGAGAAGATCCAACAGAATCAGCCAGAGCCTCATGGCAAGCCTTATTCAGTTAGAAGGTCAGTTTGCATTTTAAGAAAATTTTATAATTTATTGAAAGAAAAATAGTTAAGGGTGAGCCTTGGTGCAATGGCAAGATTGCTTCATTATAATCTGGGTATCAGGGGTTCAAAATATGGAAACAACCTCTCTGTATACAAGGGATGATTTAAAATGGCAAAGACTATGTTTACAACATGCATGCTTAAACTCCTTTGGATCTTGGGCATCTTCTTTTCACATTGAATAATGTACTTGGCAGATCCTTTTATGGCATTTAGGACAAATAGTTTGATTTTACATATATTAAATGATCTAGGGAGTCAGATTAAACCAAAAACTACACAGTGAAGAAGCTCATTGAATTTTTTATATATTTTATTTCTTAGAGTTTGTTGTCTATTATCTGAATGTAAATAAACCCATGTTCAGGTCAGAGAGAGATCATGTTTTATCTAGAAGATATACTGTATGTCAGATCCAAAATAAACCTGAACTATAGATAATTTATTAAGACATAACTTATTGAGAGAGTTTAATAATCTTACTAATCAAGCATCATGAGACCTTAAGCAAGATGTACAGATTGTGATCAACAGTGTGAATCCTCAATTTAAGGAATCTACTGCATCAGCATCAAAGGTACTAGAAGAATTGAATGCTTAAATTCAAGCATGAATATATTTTATGCACATGAATGTATGTCGATCATCTGGCATCAACTGAACAATCCACAAAATAGTAGCAACTGCTTTAGAAGATAATATTATGCTAGCATGTGGGTTGGCCTTTGAATGATTCATGGTTAGAGGTCTAAAAATGCATTATGAAGGAAAGCACAATAGTCCTATCGTGATTGGTTTTTAATTAAAGGCCTGTTTGGATGCTAGTTGAGGTTTCATATTAAAATATGTTAGAAGAGGGATGGTTTCAAGAGAATGGGGCCACGTCAGTAACAATCAATCCTCTCTGTAAGAGAGAACTAATTCAGTTGTAGAGTTTTCTTTTTTTTTTTTTTTCAGGGATTAGCTGTCACCCTGGCTTCTCCACCACTTTCAAGTGTTCTGCTTCTGCCATATCTTTAGAACAAAAGCCTGCCGAGAGCCTTGCCTGGAAGATCTTATCACACTGATAGGATCCTCCAACATCCAAGAAGGGCCTAACAGCAGAGAAAATGCTAGTGTATCATGATAGAGGATGAGCTATTCTTCTATTTGGAAGTCTTATTGACACTTTTCTATCCTGTGGATGATTTCTGAGATTAATGGAACCAACTGTTTTATATTGGATTTGCTTTGAAAGAGAGTTTGATGGTAAAATTTGGACAGATAAGCAAGCTAAAGGATGCTACCTTTTTTGGTGCTCTCTAGGTGATTGATGTCAAACTTTTTAATGCTGTGTTACTAAATTCAGATCATAACTAAAGTAATTTGTAACGCCACTCCCACTTTGTCATGATCCACTCACTTATCTACAATAACAGGTTACCATTTGGATCTTATTAACCTGTTATAGTTGGTGGCTGCATGGCCAGCATTGAGAATTGTTGAAATTCTTTCATTGAAGATAAGAGTAGATTGTTAATAAGCAAGAGGCATAATAAATCTCCCATGGGTCTCTCTCTCTCTTTCTCGCTCTCGTAATTGAAATTGTAGGTTACTTAGTTTTGAGTTCTTGCAATAATCTTTGTGATCAGTAACCAAATTTTCACCATCCAGGATAATAGAAGGGGAATAGAAAAGAAAGCTTGATTAGATGATATTTTTATTTATTGAGCTTGAGTACAACTTATTCCTGCTGGTTATCATTTCCTTCTGTGCAATCTTAATTTTGTCTTAATTTTGTGGAACATTGCAAGCTGTGAATTCAAAGGAAATGACTTTGAAGCAATTTCATTTCTTAAAAGCAAGTTGTTAGAATTTAATGAGGTCTTACTCTTTAAGAATTGTAATGTAGAGCATGTGAAACATGATAACTAAGTGTTGTATTTGATGTTCAAAGAGTTTTTGGTCCCTTGGAACTGCTAATTTGTATTGAAAGTTTAAAAATGATGATGAAACTCGCCGACGTTTAAAGATTTTCCACAAAAACATTATTCAGCTCCATGGGGCCAGCCACGGAAAACGTTACCGGTTCAACTCCAAGTGTTCCTGTGGTGTTCGGCTCTCCAGGTCCAGCAACAGAAGGCATTGCTCATCCAGCTTCAAGAGTTGCCATTGAGGATAGCTTTCCACACACTGCTACTGAAGGCAGTAGCAAGCAAGATTCAAGTGTCAGCATGAAGTTTAGCTCCTCAGGGCCAGATACAGAAAGCGGTGTTGATTCAGTTTCCAGTATGAATGATATATTAACCACTACAACTCCAGATGCTGAAGTTCATATATATCCACCTTCAAATCTCTTGAAACATGGTCCACAGAAGCGATCCATGAAGGAAAGCAAACCAAAATTGAAAAGCAGGACAACTAAAAGGTAGGTATCTCTCAATTCATTACCTTCCTTATGTTTTTCCATTTAGATGTCTATGTTTCAACCATATTAATGCAGTTATCTTAATTTCGACTCAATGCCTGGCAACAATGTGGCCTGTGGGTGGATATTTATTTTCAATTTGATCTCATGATACTCTTGCTTAACTTGTGATTGATGATCTCTTTTGAATGCATATTTTATCCTCTCCGATGAGTTATCTTTTGTTTGTATTATTCCTAGGCTGGTTTTGCCAAAATCCCCTGCTAATATTTTGCAACAGAAGAGGACTGCTCAAGGTGGTCCCAAGAAAAGGTGATACACTGAGAAGAAGTGCTCAACTAATGCCGTCTAATTGTTTCTGTTAAGGTTTTGTGCTGTTTTTGTATGTTCAGGGATCATGATTTGCACCGGTTTATTTTTAAGGAAAATGGTCTGCCAGATGGATCTAAATTAGCATACTGTGTGAAGGGAAAGGTTTCTGAATATTTATAATAAATTTTCAAGCTGCCATTTTTCTTAGGAGACACACCATTCCCCTATAATGGATTTTCTTTTCTTTTTCCTTTTTTCCCCCTTCTGCAGGATGTGCTTACAGGTTACAAGTCCGGGAATGGTATATTGTGTAGTTGCTGTAAGACTGAGGTATTACTTGACCTCATTATGAATTGTGGTATATCTTTGCAGAAACTGCCATCTTAGTTGGTTGTTTTATAATCAGGTCAGCCCTTCACAATTTGAAGCTCATGCAGGATCGGCAGCAAGACGCCAACCGTGAGTAAAATTTTTAGATGTCTCTTCTATATTTTGATATACTTATTCAAGTTTGATAAAATACATCATACTGTTTTAAAATGGAAATATTCTATACTTTTGCAGCTATCATCGCATATATACTTCTGATGGCTTGTCACTTCATAAATTATCAATTTCTCTATTAAATGGTCAAAATTCAACTGCAAAATGCAGTGAGTGCACAATTTGTGGAGATGGAGGAATGCTGATTTCGTGTCACACATGTCTTAAGGCCTTTCATGCAGGTATTCTTTTTTTAAGTTTGAAGATATATTAGAGCTTGTACTTAATATGTCACACTTATGAACTTGCCACCCCTAGCTAATAGCTATGCTCTACTTGACTATTTTTTACCTTAAATTCATTTCATGAACCATGTGGGAAGGTAAGAATATACTAGAATATGTGGCAAGAGATATGCATAGAATAAAAGTAAAGATTGGTCGATAAAATGGAAAGGTGCTCTGGGTTACGTGAATTGTGCTTGCTTGACTTGCTTGTCGATATGTTTGGTTTGTGGTTTGGTGACAATTTGGTCTACATGCTATGTCATGAATTGTTCCGCTCGTTGGATCTGGGTGGTAAGAATTTTGCAGGGTCAGAATTATGGAAGAAATTTATTGGACAATAGTAAGGTTAGACATGCTATATCGATCAGCATGTTAATAGTGGTCTCTATGAATATTTAGAAATGAGAATTTCTATGGATCTCAAGGAGCAATTTGAAGACCCCATTTCAAAAGACCTGACTTTTGATGGCAAGCAATGTTGAATGACCTGACTTTTGAAGCAAGTGATGTTGAAGTGCAATTAATATAACTATTGTTGATGGGATGGGGTTTATTTATATTGTTGCATTCTAAGTGAGATGCATAAGTCATCAATAAGATAATGATAGTTTTAGATGGTCTTCAATATTTTTTTTTTTTCTTACAGATCTGAATTTATTTGGATGAAATTCACGAGAAATTTACAAAATGATTGTTGGGAAGGAGTGCTTAGTGAATCATTGACCACAAATACCATCGTGGTATTAAAGAAGGTTTTAAGGAGATAATAACATGATTCCTTTTGAAAGAAAAGAACTTTGAATGTTGCCAAGATGTTGGCAATATAAAGAATCTTAAGTATATGGCTAAGAAGAGGGCCAGTTATATGGGTTATTACTTAATATAGCTAGGTATTTTTATCCATGGTTCATGATACCAATTTATATTGCCTTATATTGAATGTATCATACCATGCTAGTAAAGTATCACTACGATCAATGATTCAAATCTTGACGAGATAGGAGTCTAGACAGCCGTCCTATCTTGTCCTAGAGAGAATTCGAGATCAATCTTAGCCGTTCCATCCTGTCCCGTCTTGGCCATAATATATTATAGTGTCAATTTTAAATAAATCTAATTTATTGTAAAAATATAACTTTTAAAGTTCAAATATATTAAAAAATTTAATAAAACACTAAAGCTTCACAAATAATTTTTTTAAGAAAAAAAGTATTTCAAGTAATTACTTGAATGCCTAATCGGGTTGGAGATCAGGACAGGACACGTGGTATCTCATTCCATGAAAAATCCGGAACACCTGTCTCATGAAATTTAAAACCTTGATTACGATATTGGATTTTGGTATGATATAGGAGAACCCGTCGTTTTTGCTCAATTGATCTAATAGATTGATACTGACTAGTTTCACCAGGTTTTCAATTGTACTAGCCTATGCCACTCAGTTTAGGTGGTCCTATAGCCGAATGTACTATGCTATACTGTTAAGCTATCGATACATTAAACTCTTTTTCGTACAAAAGAATGTAATTAATGTGATTTATTATTGATAAACTACCGACAAACAAAACATGCATTTTGGAGATCTCTTGTATATATGTCAAGTGGTCATAGATAAATGGTTTGGATAACACACTATTTTATTTGTTTATGATCACTTGATGCATAGGCAAGGGGTCTCTATGATATATGACTTTGGGATGTTGGCAATTTAGAGGTAACATCATATCCACTTCTTTGAGTAGGGTTTTATTGGAATTTTAGGAAATCCCAAGGCGATACCAGCAGATTACCATCTGGCCCACTTAAGGCAAAGTTCAGCAATGACCAGCATAGATTTATCAGGAACTACACTTTATTGTGCAAGTATTTAACCATAAAAATCATGAACAAAGTAATAATTGTTGGAGACTTAGCGTGTACTTACCGTATGAGCAACACCAAGTTAAATGGGTGGATCATGCATATTTGGAACCCATCTGCAATAATATCTTTACAGCACAAAAAAGTTGACTGCACAATTGATCATAAACAGAGATTCTACTG
Organism: Metroxylon sagu; assembly: GCA_017589505.3. Lineage (NCBI taxonomy): Eukaryota > Viridiplantae > Streptophyta > Magnoliopsida > Arecales > Arecaceae > Metroxylon > Metroxylon sagu. The sequence goes on along the minus strand of JACVBY030000442.1, from coordinate 407,370 downwards.
TCAGAAATACATCAGGATCATACCTACAAGCTATCGACTGAGTGAAGTAGAAAAAGGATAGCAATGTAGCATAAGGATATGGAACAAATAGAACTATTCTGAGTATCCACATTGTATACTCCAAAAGGATAGTTAGAGAAGACAATTGAGGAGCAAATATTATAGATGAGGACTCAAAAGCATGGTGTCATGTCAGCCAAGCTACTGTACAAAACCACATAGTGTTTGCGACAAGACTGGCTTAAAATAAAGCTGAGATGATACTAATGGTGCTAAAAAGATCCATATCTATAAAATATGATGTGGCCTACCTTTTGGAAGAAGCCTCAAGAATTAGCACAGATGACCAAGTCAGATCCGAAATAATGGCGTCGATAATAAAGAGAACCAAGCTTATGAGACATGCTGGTGCTGAGGTGAACAAGTCAAAAAAGTGAACTTGTAGAACAGGAAATTGGCTGATAAAGCCAACTGACAACAATCAAGCAATAATGCAAAACAAAAAATAAATAATGGCAAGAATCTTGAATTAGATTGGATATTTGTCCAATTGTTCTCTCAGAGAAAAAGGCAGGAATCTACAGCCACATGATGTTGACTGGAGTTAAGCCTCCAATACATGGAAAGAGTACGAGTGTCTTGAAATCGATTCTCGAAAAACAAAGTTATTCAAAAGGTCGCCAAGCTATCAGAGGCTAATCTGCATGAAAATGGAAGTTGTTGGTCTTGCAAAAACAAGGAACTTAAGGAAAGAAAGATAAATGTAATGGAGATTATGGAGCAAAAACTTTAATGCCCAGTGTCTAGGGAAAGTATGAAGAGCAAAGAGCATCAAGAGTCTCCATGAAAAGAGTAATGTGTCAAAGAGAAAATTATTATGACGTGCAGTAGATAGGAGATCAAAACACAGTAAGACAAAAGAAGCACAATGAGAAGAGCAACTCAAGATTAACAAAGTAGGAATGTGCAAAGATCCTAGACAATATTCAAGTTTACCAAGAAAATAAGTGAATACGAGAAAAGAATCAAAACAGATATGCAAATATGATAGAAAAAGAGAGCAGACATGGCTTATACAAAACTAGTTTGCCACCTTGATGAAGTTTAAAAATAGACAAGACCTCGAAGATCATGATGGCAAGTATTGTCATAATCCTTTAGTTATTGGTGTCTAATGCCACAATTTGTTACCCATATTTTCATCCACCTCATGTAATTTGGCTAACATGTTTGAACAATTTAACATCACTTTGTAAAGGTAGACCAGGCTCCAGTTGACTGGATTTGAAACTAGATCCTATCAGGCATAAGCAGAAGACAAGGTTCGGAAATAAAGAACTTAGCCATCGAATATTAGGATAATATGAGTACATTTCTTTCAAATAATATTTTATGTATAGAATGCAAAAAATCTTTGCTTAGCATAGTATAACTTGCATGCAATTACATAGCGTGTGTTAAATATCTTGAAACTCTAATTCTTTTATTGTTAACTAACCAATTGACCTTAAAAGCTTAAGCTGATAGAGGAAGGGTCAATGATGCATGTCAAGATCAACATCCTCCCTCATTTAAGATCGGGACCATCCACAGAGAGGGTTAACAGAGTAAGAGCAGACAAGAATCAGAATGACAATTGACCAGAGATAATTAAATAAATAACTGAACTGGAGTATTTGAACTCATGACCTCCAGCAAGCCTAGTTTTGATAACATGTTAATGGACAAATTGACCTCAGAAGCTGAAGCTTTTGGGTTCTTGTATTTAGTAAACATCCCGCTCTTGAGTATATGATAGATGCCACTCTCTGTTACTACATCTCTTTGATTATTCTTCCCGTGACAACATTGCAGTTTGCTTGAAGTTACAATTTTTACCCGATGGCGAGTGGCATTGCCCCAATTGCATACATAATTTCCAGTCTGAACTAGCTCCCAACAAAGAACTCTCAAGTGCTGCCAGATCAGTTGACCTTCGCTTGAGACGTATATTAAAGGATCGAACAGATGAACTTGAGTATTGTGTCCTTTGCAAGTAGGCTTTTATATATCTAGTCCATCAACTTGATAGAGCTTTCTATTATTAATTTGTCGTTCTTGTGATTCATTCATGTCAAATTGCCTGGCATGTTTCCATGCTAATATATCACCTTTTGTGGCATATAACGTACAGGGATGGCTCTTCCAGCATTGCTGTATTCAATGCAAAAACATGTGTATTCTGTGCTCAAGCAAGTCATATATTTTGCTCTCTTTTTTTCTTTTTTCTTTTTTTTTTTTGTCTTATTGACATTGTTGCAGGTCTCTGAAATTTGACATGATTCTCTTTCTTTGTAGTGTGACAGGTTGTATCATATTGGTTGCTTAAAGGATCCTGGATCATGTAATATAAAGGTGACAAGCAGACCCCACTTGGTTTTTTTTATTGAATTCTACCAACATTAAATTACAAACAATGCTTAATGCATCACATATTCATATTTTTGATACTTTGATATAGGAAGTTGCAGAGGGCAAGTGGTATTGCAGCAGAGACTGTGAGACAGTTCATGCTGCTCTACAAGAATTAGTTAATACTGGACAGCATATTGTTCCTAAGTCATTAGTGAGCATATTGAAAAGGAAGCCTAAGGAGAGAAATCTACTCGATGATGCTGAAGTTGATGTTCAGTGGCAACTATTAAGAGGAAAAGATTATGAAAATATAAAATTGGAAGAGAAAATTTTACTTAGAAAGGCTACTTTATTTTTTCAAGTAAGTGATAGCTTGCAAGCTGATTTTCATCACCTTTGCAAGTGTTAGACATTTAGATGCATTTGTCAGCTTTAATGAAACTTCATCTGGGCAAATGAAGTTTTTTTTTGATCACCTTGTCTGCACACCTTCCATTGCCATCCATAATTTTCTATGGTTTATACTTATTTTGTTTTTGTTCCTGCTTAATGAATGTGACTAAACATTTTTAGCTGAGTTGATATGGCATGAGTAGTTGCGTAGTTTGGTTATATTAGTTGCTAAATGTATTGGAGATATTAGTTGCTAAATGTATTGGAGATTATACTCTTTATATGCATAAGGAGGCTCAATGCATGAGTATCCTACCATTGCAGAGCCTAGGAAGGGTTATCCAGCCTTATCCCTGCATGTAGAGATACTATTTATATATTTCAAACATATGACCTCAACCTTACCATAGTGCCAAAGCTCACCCTAACTCTTTATATACATATTACTGATATCTATTCAATTTAATAAACAATATGATAACATTCAATATCACAATTTAAGAGCTCAAATTAAGAGCAAGAAATTTCTAATGCATGATGAAGTATTTAGTTGTGAAGAAGAAAAGTAGTTCTCCATAGACAAATAGAGTTTAGAGAGGATCACCAATGCTAATAATAGGAATATTAAGCTGCATTTAGTTTTCAAAAATGTTTTTCATTTTTTGTTTTCATTTTCCAAAAATAATTTTTATCTTCTTCTTTTTGATTACTAGAAAATGCATTTAGTAAGTAAGAACAAAATTTATTTTCCATTTTTATATTTATTATAAACAATACTTTTTAAAAGAGTAGGTGAAAAAAAAAGGGATATCATTCACTCTCAAGTTTTCAAGTTTTCTAATTTTTGTTTTCTATTCTTTTCTTTATTTTGATGAAAAATGGTAGGGATATCTTTAACTGCTTTCAATTTTTTGTCATTTTTAAGCTGTGTTTTCTGAAAAAATTGTTTTCATTTTCAATCACCAAACGCTTCTTCACAAATGTTTTCTATTTCATATGAAAATGAAAATGAAAAATAAGACTATTCTTAGAAACTAAGTACACCCTTAATCTTCACATTAGCTTTGTTTGTGATCCCCCACACTCTCACTGACACATTTTTCATGCATGCATGTGGAACCATGGGCACACATATGTTTGAATGCATCCATGTGGACACTCATGCATACATAGATGCTATATGCATACATGAAAGCAGCACATGCACATGCATGCATACATGTGTACACATGAGTGTGCCCACCACTACACCCAAGTAGACTCACCCACTTGCACACATGGCACAAAAGACATGCTCAGATGCAGTTATGTACCAATGTAGACACAAAAGTGATATGAGATTTGGCTATAGCTACTGAAAAGTGCAAAGAAATTTTACCTACATTCATCCCAACTTTCAAAGGGAGAAGGATTCAAGCAAATAGAAAGTGTATCTGACATACAATAAAGTGTTAGGCAGGTTGTTAAGTATGCATTAGATGATTTGTTAATGAGAGGACTGCAAAATCCTGAGTTATTTCCTTTTCTATTCTTGTAGAGGTTAAGCTGTATTATTATATTATGATTATTGTGATACATTGCCTTGTTCACTGCCTTTTATCACCTCACAAATTCAAATAAAACCTGAAACAAAAGCCTCCAGTAAGTGTAGGAGATTATGTTTCACCGGTATCCTTTGATTTATGTATAAAGAATTGAACGCTCCATTGGTCATGGATAGCAATGTGCAGGCTTTTTCAGCTTTTGTTCTAATCCAACAGAATTGTTGAAGTTTGCTGCTACAGATTTGAAGTTTTGAACTATTGATTGGATCCTGTGACGTACAAGAACCTCACATTTCCTGTTCTTTGCAAATCAACTTTAAGATGTGCTGGTTTTCTATATCATTTCAATTTCATGTGGCAAGTATTTGGGTGATTCAGGATATCATTTGGGCATACAAACTACATGTTAAATTTAGTAATCCACACAACAATAAGTAAGTTGCCACAGATATGGTCCAGTATTTATAAACTATGTAAGTCATGAACTTACAAACCCATGTGAATAATCTGAGCATAAGGACCATGAGTTAATATATGAACACATTAAAGCAATTGTACTCTCTACATATTTGCATCATAAGAATCTATGAGAACTAATTTGTTCTTTTGAATATTATAGTTGGTGGGGAAGGGTAAGATCATTTTTGGAGGTAAGTTGGTTAATTATCCAAGATAAGAAGATTACAGGTTATGAAGACATTTCCTGTATGACTAGTGAGAACTAGGACTTTTTGTTTATGCTTGCATTGTCTTTCTAGCTTTGCAATATTAGCTGTCTTGACCCAGGACCAGTAATAGGGTTGAGAGTTTATCAGGTTGGGTGCTTATAGTTATATGAGTGCTAATCTTGTAATCTAAATTCCCTTCCCAATTGAATCGCATGTTTAAAAAATATTTTGAATGCAATGTTCGTGAAATGTTCATGTATATAGTTTTTGCATCTGATCTGCAGTGTAACTTCAAATATTGCTTCTTTCCCAAAGAATCCACATCTGTTACATCTGGTAAGGCTTGATATACATCGTCAATCCAATCCCTAACTGCTCAAGCTTTTGGCTTCAAGTGGTTAGTTAACAAAATCATCTAGTTGGATGCATGTGAAACAATTAGTTACTTATGGCAATTTTCTTAATGTACATTTTAGAAGTTGACGGTTGGATTCTTTTCACAATGACCCTAACGTGGCATAAAACCTTTGAGATTGGTTAAAAATGTAGGTTTAAAAAACTTTCAAAATTATCATGTGTCTTGTATCCTTGAGTAACTAAATTATTATATGTCTCGTATCCTTGATTTAGTTTTGGACACAGTATTTTACATCATTAAAAGGCCATTTCCTGCATCTTCTAGAAGTTTTCCACTGATATTATATGTTCTGGTTTTGTTATAAATGCATGCATGATTTTGCCATGGTCATAATTTATTATACATATGTCTCGTATCCTTGATTTAGTTTTGGACACAGTATTTTACATCATTAAAAGGCCATTTCCTGCATCTTCTAGAAGTTTGCCACTGATATTATATGTTCTGGTTTTGTTATAAATGCATGCATGATTTCGTGGTTTGTGTTAGCATATTTAATTATAGATCCAAAACAGGCACATGATGTCTAAAGATGTACCTTATGTCTAAAGATGCACCTTGGTTCTCGTAAATTTAGTTCTTGCTTGAGATGAAACCTGAACACATTGAAATGATGCTGAGAGATCTTGCCTAGTAACTTATCAGATAATGTTGCTGGAAGTTCCTTACAGTAAAGCAGATTAGCAATTGGCAATGTGAAATTGAATAATTTGTTAATTGTGGTACTTGAAATATCTATATAGGAAAAAAACTCTGTTTATTAAGTCAGAGTACAAGGATACAGCAGTTCATAAAAAGAAAATAGTTCACAAAACTTGGGCTTCTCATGTGGACATGATTAAAATTTGTTTTAATCAATAGTCTGACATCACAAGTAAATCTATATAGGATTTCATGATCTTGCAAGTTCATCAACCATTACTAGTTGATCATTGGTTCAATTCACTGGAATTAATTGTAGATTACCTATAAGATAAAATATACTTGGAGGATGTTTAGTAACTTGAACATGATATTGCTGGATTCTTACAATGTTGTGGGATTATTAAGAATTCGTACTCATTGAAAATATCAATGTTACAAGTTCTATACCTGGCGTAACATTCAAAAAATTCAAAAAATATATCATACAAAAATAACTTGATCTGTTTTCTGTTCTCAGGATGCATTCTATCCTATAGAAAGCCATGGTCATGATTTAATACCTGCAATGATTCATGGGTAAGATCTTGCCTCTTATTCTTTTTCTTTCCCTTTCTATGACTATTTTCTATTGTGCATTCCCTTCTCTGAAAGATATTATAAAAAATCTACTTAGATCATGAATTTTTTGCAGTTTAAAGGTTCCAGGGTCAGATTGCAGTGAAATGTATTGTGCAGCAATAATTGTAAAGTAGTGCTCCTTGGCCTTCAAGCTCTTCTCTTATTATAGTTAATGCTTTCGGTTTATTTATATTCATCATAACCATTGACTTTGGCTTTGCCAATGGTTCTGGTAAAATATCTATTTCATGCTGCCATTGCCTAGTCTGAGACCTGGGTTGGGGAGGGCATAGAGTTTTTTGCCCCCTGTTCTTTGTCATGAAACAATGGCAAAATCCAAATAGAATGGAACAATGCTTTGGAGACCATTAAACTTTATAACTGTGATGTTGATCTGAAATATTGTACGTGTGGTGAATACAGATCAGATCCTGCTTCAGCTGGAGTTCTTAGGGTATTTGGTCAGAAGGTTGCTGAACTTCCTTTGGTTGTTACTCATAAGGAATATCGAGGAAAGGTGAGCCAAGCTTGCAACTCTCATGATGTAATCTTCAATCTTGTTTAAGTTTCTGATCTAGTTGAAGATCTTAGAAATATTCCATTATTCTCTCATGTTGCACATTGTGTTTGGGCTTGCTATTCATGTAAGGAACTTGTGAAGCTGTCTCAGCAGTGCACTAGAAGCAAACATGAATAGGGAAAAGGAAATACGAGAAGAGCCGAATTGCTGGTTGAAGTTTTATTTTCTTCAGAAAATATATAATATTAACTTATGTGGAACGTTAACTTTAACTTTTATATAGGCTCCTTCACAGGCAACCTAGTTCTTAGGAGTTCATAAGATATAGAATATTTTGATAAAATCAAGATTCTTATATGTCCCTATATGGAAAAACACAACTAGAATGTCTCTAAAATTGTCCCTATTACTCAAATAAAAGTTTCGAACACATTTCCCAGACAAAACAGGACTGAGAACTATTGTGAATGGTCCCCAAACACTTTCAGTCAAATTTAGTATCTATCTTTCTTTAATTAACCAATGACAGTCCTGGAACTCCTAAAAAGAGATGAATAGACAAAGCAAGGTAAAAGAGAACTAAGGTCCAGCAGTAAATGGACTTGGACTGAAATTAATGATTCATATTTCCTTTCCAGACAAATGTCTTCGATCACACTATGGGGCATTATTGGATATCCCTTCAGTTTTTCAGTTTCCTTGACTTGATCATTCTGTGAATTGTCTAGAGCTCTAAAATTTGATGAAGTTGTGATCTGCTTCCAACTTCAATATTTTGAAGAATATGTGGTGTCCAACATTGGTATGGGCAAAGAGAAGACCAAAATCTTCCAAATCCATGATTTGGTGGATCGAGTCATTGCTCAGAGCTTAAGTGCAACTACAAACAACCTTTGAAAAGATACAACATGTCCACAACTTTCACTTTGTGATTTTGATTGAATTGAATGTTTCTTCCTATCCTCTTGCAATCTTTGCTGTCATACCCGAAAATTCTATGGTGAAAAGCAGTCCTTGTTTCTTGACCATCCATAACCTTTTCTCTCTATTTGACATCTATAAGGCAGAGGTGGTGAATTTGTTGCAGTAGAAAGGCATAACATAAAAGCCCAAGACCCCACCCAAAAAGGCTAGCTGGAAGATGTTAATTAGGATCCTTAATCCTGCATATGTACTCAAGTTGTACCTAATGCATAATTGCTGTGTGGCTAAAAACATGCCAACACGGGCTCTCACACAGTTTTTCAAGGCTTGCAAATTTTTAACCTAAAATTGACTTGATGAATTTGGACATCATGAACATAGAGAATGGGGACTAGATCTTTCATGTGTAAGTTATGCTACAATTATAACAACAACAATAAAGCCTTAATCCCAAACTAGTTAGGGTTTGCTACATGAATTCTTTTTTTTTATTCAGTTATTCTCTGAGTCATATTTTTTGTAAGGTGCAAGAATTCTAGGTTTTTTTTTATTACTTCCTCTCATGTTATTTTTGGTCTACCTCTACCTCTTTTTTTCTCTACATGTATTAAATCACTCTTCCACACAGGTCCATCTCTAGGTCTATGTTGCACATGCTTAAATCATTTAAGTCGTCGTTTCCTTAATTTATTCTCGATTCAAGCTACCTTTGCTTTTTTATAAATGGTTTCATTTCTTATTCTATCTTTTCTTGTATTGTTATACATTCATCTTAACATTTTCTGTCACATTCATCTTATTTGTAAATCACTACATAAAGGTAGGCAATTAATTTTTTTTTTTTTTTTATACTCCTTGACATTTTTTTGGATCCAATTAATTAACTTTTTATGGAGAATTGCATCATAATTGTCATGAAGTCAGCTGAGAAGCTTCGTAAATCTCTGCTAAAGAATCTTGACAAATTTTGGAGTCAGCTGCAATTGCTCCCACCACACAAAAGCATACCTCTTGACCTTTATGACTGCAATTTTTGCTTTAATCTCTTTTAGGACCTCTAAGGAGAAAGTTTCTCCACTTGGAATTCTGAAGTCAGAATCTGACAGAGGAAGTTCTCAACATGGAATTGTCTATTAACTTTGGAATGTCCATCTTTAACTTGCCATCTTGCCTTGAAAGGAGTGCTCTCAACATGTCTCCAGATCCATTATTTGGAACCTCTAACTTAAAAGGAAGTTGCTAATTTTTGTGAGTAACTTGTTCATCAGTATCTTAGTCCTTTTGCCAATCATTTTGTGTGATAGAGTTTTCCCTGAAAAAAGAAAAAGAAATTCAATTGCATTTTCTTTCACTTTTGTCTCATCAAATCTGCTGGGTATTGATAGGATTCTGTGTAACAGTTTAATGTAATGTGGTGGAGAGAGATGAGGAAGAAAAGAAGGTCAGAAAAATAATTTGAAAGATAGCTTGCTGAAGTTTCGTTCCATTTTAGTATGAGTAAATCACAATTACAAAGGACAATCTTAAGACAATCTCACTATGAAGGTTAGAAAACTTATTCCCTCATGAAGCACCAGGAATAAACCTAACTTTGGAATACAACCGTAATGGCTCAATTTTCTTCACCTGTATAAATGAAATAAGGCACTATTGTCATGATCAAGTAAGACTCAAAAACATTGCAAAAGCAATACCTAAGCACTGTCTAGATAGCTAGTCCCTGATCCTTTTCTGACTAACTTATCCTATTCTTTTTGCATCACCTGTAAAAAAATCCAGCCATATAGTCAAAACTACAGGAGTCCTTTGTCTCAGAAACCTCACTAAAACTTTCTTAAATACAAAGACAGAATAAATGAACACGACAATATGAAAAATAGCACTTGGATTGAAATTTGATGGGGACTCGGTATACTAATTAGAAGTGTCGTGCATCTTAAATTTATGCTAGGAAAACTTATTTTTTTTCCATCCTTAGTGGCTGGGCTGTAGTTGTTGCCTTATTTGGATGTAGGCCGAGATCAGGCTAGTCCTGGAGACAAATCATCAGGCCCCAAGAATCTGTGAACAGTGAGCCATTAACATTCAGCTGATAGTGCACTTCTGCTGTCAGAAGGCTTCTCATGGTTGCTGCTTATCATTTGAAGGTTTTAAGCTTTATTCTGAGACGAACTCTAAGTCCTAGAGAACTGATGGTGGACCTCTGTCAGATCATTTGATGGTGCCATAACTTCTATTGCAAAGCAATTGATAGTTGATAGGCCACCATTAAAATCAATTTTCTTCTAGAAGGCCAAGAACAGTAAGACAGCTTTGTTTAGTTAGCTGAAAAGTTGTTTTCCTTGTCCTTTTTAACTCTGAGGGAACTTGGACATCTCTAAGAGATCCCAGAACCTGTAAATGTCCCCTCTTGTACTTGGATTTCATCATTAAAATTTACTAAGCCCTCCTCACTTTTACTATGTGCACTTTGTTCTCTTTCTGCGTGGACTCTGCATTATCGTTGTGGTCTCAAAGGTATCGATTAGTGGAGGTCTTGGTGATGATAGACCCTTTTGGCAGCGTGAGCAGAAGCTACTAATTATCTCTCATTTTTAATTTAGTTTATGCATCTGAATTCCTTTACCTTTTAACTTTAATTGATATTGCTTTCAAATTATAGGTTTAAGTTCTCTTTTCTTGCACTACATGCTTTAGTCTTCTGCTAGTTGCTCCAAAGCTTATGCTCTTTTGTGTGTATGTTATCAGAAATGAAAAACAAATACTATTGCAACACTTTTAAGAAGCAGACTAGCAATTTTTCAATTTCATTCTTCCAGAATCTGCAACATATTTCTGATATGGCTCCCCTTAATCTACTAATGTTTTTTTATTTTATTTTATTTTATTTTTTTATCAACCTTGCATGTCATGTCATGTGGTCTTTAATGAAAGAGAATTGTTGTCATTTACAGTTGTATCCGAGTCAAACAGATGATAAACGTTGTCATTGTCTCACAGGGCTACTTTCGAACTCTTCTTTCATTAATTGAGAGGTTACTTTGTCGCTTGAAGGTGGAGTTCCTCTTAGTTTCTGTTGACAAGAATGTGCAATCAATATGGATAAATAAGCTTGGGTTTGCAAAAGTGACAAAGGAGCGGGTAAGTACATTCTTGCCAGCTTTATATTGAATAATATCCTTTTTAGCCACCCTCATGATTTAACTTAATACACAGCCCCTGGTTGCAGTTTTACTGACAACTAGAAATTTGACAGTTGCAGACATATCTAGAACACCCGATTATGATGTTTGAGAAGACAATCCTATTGGAGAAGGCAGTACCACGTTCCTTTGCTCATGAAAGCTGAAACAGTGTACTATATTCTTGTTATTTCTTTATCTCAAATTCTTTCTATGCTGTTTTCTGCTGCCCATGTTTCATGGATTCTACATGCTACAGCAGTGGTTAGGCTTTTACAGCGTACAGGAAAGCTGACATTTTAGTACACAGATCACATCTAAAAGTGATTACATCATTTCTTATTGTTAAATGATTTCCTGACCAATGGAACCTTACGACTCCAAGGAGATTTTTCACCCCATGTTTGGTGAAAATGTCATCTAAGCTCATCAAGGGAGAAACTTGCATGGGCCTCGAACCAGCTCCTGCTTATACGGTGCCAGTGACTGTTATTTGTCTTGGAAAGGGATCAGCTGATGCCTGTCCCCCGCTGGGGATTTATCTACCATTTACAACAGAATCAATTTTAATTGAAAATATAAATAGATTATAAAAATAATCAATCCCAGTCTGATTCCAAGACACTTAAAATTATAAATTCCAGTCAACAATGTTTTTCAAAATGTCTGGCTTCATAATTTTTTCAAAATTGTTTTCGTCTCTCCTTTCAAAAAATCACTGTAATTTGTGGATACGGTTGAAAGCAATTCTGCCATGCATGGTTTGTCTACATTACTTTCAATGTGGGAGGTGCAACATAAATTTTTTGTACAGGCCTCCGAACCATTCCCGCAGTCTGCAAACAACGGCAGAGGTTGAAGCCTGTCGGGAACTCTTAGAACATGAATGTACCATTTAGTATCTGCTTCAACCATCTATCTGGGACTTCTCGACCATCCAACAGCTCTTTGCAACTCCCAAAACTACGCGAATCAAAAAATGCGACGTCAGTTGAAAATTCCTAAATGCTGCAGCTCACATAAGAGGTCCTATAGAGGAAAATTGAAGTAGAAATGATGCACGTCAGGTGCATCTAAAATGATGTCATGAAGTACGCTGGCCAAGGCTTGTGACATTTCCATCGCGTATAACATTGATCTATAGTGCTCAAGATGTCTTAATCTTGCTATAAAAATGATGTCTTGATCTATAGTACTCCAGATGGCCATAAATCCTGCTAGCATATAAAAATGTCTTGATCTTGCCGTTGTTTATCATGCTATAACTTCTAACAGAATTGTTTTGGCGCCCGTCTTCTAAGGCGGTCATGCATTCGATTCCCTGTAAGGTTGCATCAGTAAGAGATGACCCTTTCCAATGAATTAAAACTTCATGTTTAGAGAGACAAGAAATACTGAATCAATACATGGATATATATATATATACTTATTTGTTTTGCATTGCATTGCATTGGACTTTTACTCCCGCTATTAGACCACGCCCTTTTGTTTTTTTTGATCCTTTGCCGTCACAGCCTTGGCTCCGCAAGCTTTTTGGCAAAGATCTAGACTAAAGGAGTATATTATCATATTTTACAATAAGATATAATAATCTAAATGATAATATTTAATTTTTAATAATTTAAAATTATTATAAATCATAATAATTTAATTCTTATTTAAATAATGGATATTTGAGATTACTAAAATCAAATAATCTTAAATTACTCTTAACTAATAATATGTAATTTAATTATATATTTAATTTTAACTAAAAAATATTTATATTTTCAATACTATATTTATGTTTAATATTTAATATCAATATAATATTGTGTAGATATTAAATTTTAAATTATTAATATTTATAACTTTTTACATATTAAATTATTATATAATATAATACTAAACATTTATATGTTATATATATTAATACATATTATATAATGAGATATTTATTAATATTATAATATATATTATATTATATATCATATATATTAAATATTTTTAAAATTAAATCTTAATTTTTATCAAAACATTTAAGAGGACTATTTAAAAGATAAAAAGTATTTATAATAAAATTTAAATAAAATTTTAAAATATGATGAACTGATTACCATATTTTATTATTATAAACAAAATGTGATAATCTATACTGAGAAGATTATCAAATGATGCAAATTTTTGATAATTTAAAAAATAAAATGATACTTGTATTCTCACAGCAAAAGTCAGCAAGCATCAAGAACTTCTGCTGTTTGTGACAAAACTAGTTTGGGATCTCAGTCATATGAATTCAAGCAGCCAACTCAACATATTCTCTGAATTTTGAGCAGCAGAACTTGCTGCTAAGAACTTTGATCCATAATATGTTATCCAAAAAAATTGTCCACACTTCAGTGGTTCTAAAATACATGCTAATATGTAATATGCTCAAACAAATATGGAATCCCTGTGGCATCTTTAACCATTATATTATAAAATTTAGGCCTAGCCAACCAAAAAAAAATAAAAAAAAGGTGTTGAAAGAGGAATTGCCAATGAAAGTGTTTAAGGTAAGTACTTGGATAACAGCTACTCGTAGAAGCAAATCTTGCAGTCCAACAGCAAGTGAACTTGCGATCATGATAGCAGAGCCAAATTTGGCAACCATGGCTAAAGCTACAACAGAATAGCCACATGGTATAAATCTTTTCTGATGAGCCATAAATGTGCCTGTATCAATATGAAATTGTCGTTAAATTTATATATGATTTTCACATAAATGATAATAACCACAGTGTTAGCAAATTTAGGCATTTCAAAGTATCATACATACAACAGTGATCTAAACATAAGGAGCATGCTACTAGTAAAATTTGAAATTTTTTCTTCGTATAGATAGTGAACCGAACCATTACATAGAGTGTTATTGAGTCAATTCAATCAGATGCCATCTAATGATACTTAAAATCCCTTCTGCTTGGAAAATTCAACAAAAAGCTTGGAAAAAATTTTACTAATAGGTCTTCTATTTTTTCCGCCTCTTTTGTTCTTTGAAAAATTATGGCTACTCAACAATTTATTTCAAGAGAAGAACAAACAAAATAAATATAAGAAATAATCATAATAAAAAATTTTGCTACACTCCATTATCTCCATGAAGATTGAAATATATATTAACAAAAAGAAAAAACATCTACTGCAAGCATGATCATGAGGATATATACATATCAATACTGAATATGCTTAATCCAATGGCCGAGCCGGATATTATTTTTACCAAGTCATCAATAATTTTAGGCATTTTGATTCCAAACCTATAACCCAAAAAAAGAAAAAAAAGAGAAGAAGAAAAAAAAAAAAAAGAGAGTAAAATATAGATTTTTAGAACCATAATAACAATAAAGTTGGTCAGTTTCGTTTGCACACCCGAAAGCAATAAGAGACCACATGAGGCTCGGTAAGCTGGCATGGGTGTTTGGGATCCTACAAAGCTTCCTCCCGGCCGTCGTTAGAATAACCCACACCGGAATCTACGTCGGAACCGAACCATTTGCTTGGCATCCTTCTATCGCAGCGCCGGGGGTGGCCATGTACTCCTAGAGGTGCGCGGAGGAGGGGGATGCCCAAGACGATGGTGTTAGGGAGCGTGGCGAGGGAGAAGAGGGTGATGATCCAGGGGAGGGAGGAGGAGCCGCCGTCGGTGGGGCGGGGGCGGAGGCGGGACCGCAGAAAAAGGTTGGCGAGGAGGAGGAGCTTTAGGAAGGAGTCGGCGGCGAGGAAGCGGGGGTTCATGGCGTAGGTATCGTTGGAGGAGAGGAGGTGGAAGGTGAGGAGGGGGATGGCGAAGACGGAGACGAAGCGGTTGATGCCGGCGCATTGGTCGGGGGTGAGGGCGTGCCACCACCGCACGGCGGCGTAGCCCATGGTCATGGCGGCGTAGAGTTGGACCATCGCCTCGACCACGCGGTTGAGGCTCGAGGCGGTGATCATCTCCTCCTCTTCCCTCTAATCACGCCGCCGGCCGGTTGGGGTGGCGAGCAGGGCCGGGCGAAAATGAGGTCGCCGGAGGCTTGGAGACATGGCCGGCTGTCTTCGTCGGTGTTTCTTTCTTGCGGGTCTTTTCCTTGCCGGTTTCGCGCGAATTCGCCGGGAGCATGCGATTTATATCGGCGGGCGCCGGAATCCCTCTCTGGGGAGGTCTCCCGTTTCAATCGTTTTTGACCGTTGAATGCTCGTAATAACTGATATTTGATAATATTATTTGATAAAATAATATTAATTCTTACAAAATTTGAGTCTTAATATCTACTCCATGTATCTAAAATTAAAAGTTAACTCATACAAAGTTCTCCAATCATCATGTAAATATTAATATTAACTGCCAGCGATGATATTAATGTTGAAAAATTATTGATCATTTTGATTGGTTGAATTATAATTTTAAAAAAATTATTTTTAAAAAAAAATCATATTTCATGCATCAGATTGAGTTATATTCTAGTCCTCTCTTGTTTTAATAAAAGCTATTACAACAGAGTAGCAAACAAATAAAACATTACAACAATCATTTTTTTTCTAATTTATACGTAAATTTAGATATCCCAGCATTGAAACATTTTATACTAATAATTTTGAATGCATGGTTGGCTGTGACCTTTCATCATGCAGAACTTCTGGTTATTAGATGAATGTTAATAGTATAGAAGTATTTGATATTTAGAGAATTCTAGTTTGTAATATTTTGAAAATTTTAATTTATTTAATCTTGACAGTTGTTTTTTCCCCACTTCAGGAATGCATTTATTTCAAGCCACACGAGGTGGATGATGGCTAAGATTTAAATCAAAATGTCTGATCAAAAGTTTTAAGGTTAGGTTGCATTAAATATTAATTAATCCATATCCATGAAAACTTAAATAATAACATTAGGCATGTTACTATTTAGATATTAATCTGCCATAACAAGAGAGCATGTGACTTCGCATAATGATAATGTAACGCAAATTGTTCTAAAGCCAATGATGATTTTAAGGAAGCATGAATTATGGTAGTCTTTTAAACAATTCTTTGCAATTCATTAGTTTAAAAGAAGAACCAAAGCTATGATTAGAAATATTTTTAATAAATCTAATAAGTACCATTTGTTATCTAAGTTATTTTACCGTGCTTTTCTAATGTTTTTCTTAAAAATCAGGCTTTAATTCCATCCGTTCAAAGTCATATTTCAATGCCTTTAGCCTTTACCCAATACCCATATGCCCTTGAGTTTTTCATTATTTATGATATCACTCATATAATCCGAAACATGATAGAAAAAGCGTTCTATCTATATGAGTCTCTATATATTTCTTGTATCTCAATACTTTGGTGTAACGACCATTCCATCCAAGATGATTTCTTACCTATACCTAACCATTTTCTTTGTCAACCAATCTTATTGGTTGTTCCTCTTACCTATAAGTTATTACTTTCCTTTTTGCCTCTATCTTTAAATAATTCTCATATTAGTTCAGTTAGCTCGATCTGTTTGTCAGCAACCCAACCAGCTGTATTTAACTCTTATGAAACAACATAGAAATTTGGAGTTTTTATGTAATACTAGAATAGATAGACGTTGGATTGTATGTTTATTTTTGAATGTCAAGGTTCTGATCATGGAGGGATGTTTTTCTGTTTCCTTTCCTTGAATTTCAGCAGAGTTGTGTTGAAAACGAGGACTGACATTAGGATTATATTATGGAGCCCTTGCTTTCATGTAATGTACACACTAAAATTATAATTGGAGTTTTTATTATAACCATTGCATGTTTAGCCATTATTGAGCTATAACAGACATTAAACTATGAGACTAACAACTGTTATTTAATTTCACCATCTATCCGAACAAAATAATATTTTTTAAAGTATTCATATTTCTATGTCAAATAGGAAAGTTATTTTTTAGTATGTTCAGCTGCCTTATGGCATGACCAGTTTTCTTAAGAACATATTGAACTCCTATACATAATCAACCGAGACAAATGTAATTTAAGCTTAATTTGATGTGTCATTGAGATCTTTAATGAAGAAAGAGCCTCCATCACTAACTATAAAAATATAATAAGGAATTATTGATGGTAACTCTTTGAGGAAAACTAAAGTAGGTCTGTATTAAAAATACAGTACAATTCCTTCAGAGGATCAAACACACATTCTTCTTTTGTTGATACACCAAATGAGTCTGGATACACAAGCACAGCTGAGAAACTGAGGACTGGAATCTGCAAGTAAGTTAACTATGGTGAAGGCTTTAAGAAATCAGCTATTCCACCTTGAAATGGACTGCTGATAAGCTGCATATGTATTTCAGTTTCAATAATAACCATGATCAAATTCTGATCTAATGTCTGCATAATTGTAATTAATCATATATACCTATACATTCAGAATATAAATAGATAAAATGTAATTAATCATACAAGAGAGCATCCAGTAGGGAAAAGTAAAATGATGGATAACCTGAACCCAACATTGTTGCACTTCTCTATGGAAGGGTCTCAAGATTACATATATTTTTTGCTGTTACTCTATGTTAGAGTCTGTCGGCAGAACAGCACTGAAACAGAGACTTTCCTCCAATAACAGAAGTCCTGTAAGAGGAAAAATATTCATCAGCTAATAGAAGTTTCTCAAGGACAAGTGTTATATAGAAGTGCTGAAAGTGCTTCCATAAGTAGCACCT
Source organism: Metroxylon sagu (assembly GCA_017589505.3). NCBI lineage: Eukaryota > Viridiplantae > Streptophyta > Magnoliopsida > Arecales > Arecaceae > Metroxylon > Metroxylon sagu. Next base: position 389,379 of record JACVBY030000442.1, on the reverse strand, counting down.
GAACATGTTAAAGTTTGGTTTGTTGCTCAAACCGTTTAGATATACATCATTATGGAGGGCATCCCTTTTATGAAGTGATCATTAAGCACATTATTCTTTGAGTTCTGATGAGCTGTTGCTCTTTGCAATTAGGAAAAACATTAAGTCTCCAGCTTGAAGTATAATAAACCACTTCCAATTTTTGAAATAGCAATGGAAACATAGGTACATGCCAGATGATACAACTTCTTGTGAAGATCAAAGGCAGGTTTTTCATTACCAATATCCATGTTCAATCTGTATAGAATTAGAGATAAACATGGAAATATATACTTATTCACCCATAGCCAACCGATTCACATTCTCAAAAAAGAAGAAGAAGAAGAAGATTTAATATATTACTTTGGGCAAAATGTTCTAGTGAAAATAACACAATAAATCTCATAATAGATGCCTACAATCAGTTCACATATGACTTTTTTTCTTTTCAATCAAATGGAATTGATAAGATTTTAGAAAATAGAAAAGAGAACAATATTTTACGTGTAAGAAAGAAAGATGCATCGTTTGACAGAGAATTTCCAGGACTAATCTATATTGCATCTTGAATATAATATTCTGAGGATTTGCATGCTTAGAATCAAAAACTAAAATTTTATATAAAAGGCTACATAGGTATATTGTGATGATTTATCAAGTCCAAGAAGATATGAAACTTCTAAATTCTAGTATGAGTGGAAAATATTCATCTTCATGGCATCTGCTAACTACCTTCTATGTCTCCCCTCTTCACACTATGCCCTTTCAGTAGCCTACTAAAACTTACCACAAGATCTCCACTCTTTAAATTTAGAATATTAGACTAAAAGAAGGCATGAATTACGATTTTCAAATTAAAGAATCAATGAACAGAAACCAAGGATGAGGTCTAGTACCACGGTGGCTAGGTGGGGTGATAAGGAGCTGATTACATGCATCAACTGTCTTCACCTCGTAGTCCCAATAAAATATAGTAGAGGATTGTGATTGGGACAGATATAAATGTCCCTACGATAACCCTGCAATTGTTAGATAAGAAATCAACAAAATGTAACTTAATGAGAAACATAGTGATGATATATCTGAGTAAAAGTTCAAACCCGGTACTCATTATGTCTGGATGTATATTGTATTCTTTTGCATAGACAAAAGAAATAATTGCAACAGGAAGAGCTGCCTGTAATTTAAAGACAGGATCAGATCATTACTTGTGAACCCTCAAGTACTAATTTCAGTTGATCCAAAACAATTCGAAGCTATTATATCAAAATACTTCAAGAATCAATTCACAACAGAAAATAGATTTCAAACTGATGAAATTACAACTTATTGACTCAACAAGGAGCTAATCTGCAAAGATATCAATAAAAAATGTATTAAAAAAAGGTCAGAAAATCTTTTATAAGCCTACATCCAATGCAACTTAGCTTGGAAATTGTGCTATGCTGGACATAATGGAAAATATCAGTTAATATCTTCTAGAAAAAAGGAATAAAGCAACGAACCATTATCTAACTTAATTCCTTGTGCCTCCTTTTTGCAAAGAAAAAGCCAGAGAACCATCATCTAAACTATTCCTCTATTCTTGTTCATATGTTGAAGACATTGTTGAATGCTAGTGGCATTTATAAACTACTGACCATGCTTGTCTTAGAGTAATCTAGAGTTTCTGAGCTGTAAAATTTTGTCCGAAAAGTATAGCTAAGCAACAAATGGAGCTGGCAGTAAAGATGAAGCAGAGAATAAATTTATTTAATTCTTCTTACCTGTACAATACCTATATGTAGAAGCAAGCCATGCAGTCCAACAGTAAGTGAGGATGCGACCATGATGGCAGGGCCTACAAGAAATTTGGACACCATGGCAAGGATAGCCACTGAATAGCCACATGAAATAAAATTTGACTGTCGAGCCATAAAGGTACCTGTACCCAGAAAATATTAGTTAAAAACTATGGTTTAGTATAGTGACCTATGTTAAGTACAGTGACATGAGTTGCTAGTGCATTTTGGCATTTTTGAGGAGAAGAGTTAACATGTTTATAGATCTAAAACAGAAACAGAGTGGCCTATGTCATACAAAATACAACAGCTACATCTACCACCAAATGTGCTCTCTCTCTCTCTAATTTCTCTATAATTTCTTAAGATACATGTATTGTAACATACATTCATATATATAAATACATGTATGCATATATAATAAATGTATCCATTCATCTATATATTACATACACCATGCATGGATGCATACACATACAGGTGCACATGAGCACAAATACATATTTTTTATGGATGTATTCAATCATAACCATAGAGAGTAGATAGTAATTGTCAAACTACTTTGGATGTTGAGAGGGGACAAATCTTGTGGAACTTAGAAAAACATTTAGATTTAGCCTTATCTCAATCATAAGTGGTCACCTAGGCTCCAGGTAGGTCTGGGGTTCCTGAAAACTACCTAAATGCTTTGTGCTATCTACAGGAGTGTCCTGACTTTATCACCTTTGCAATGCTAAGATGGTGCACACCATTTGCAAAGGCATCCACCATTCACCATCCATGAGTACATCTGAAATTTCATTTCTGGACATTCTCTGCTCTCCAATGTAACCCACAACCTGCGCATACTTTGACCCGGTGTTTGTGAAAATCTGAACCACATCTTGCTATTATCACAACCATGTTCTAATTTGGTTTGGGACCTGGATTTGATTTCAATCCATTTGATAATAATATGGATATTAATTGTGTTAGAAAGAATGTTTGTTAGTATACAGTAGTCATTCTATATCAGATTACTCCACAGGCAAGAATCATTCTTTAAGGATCTTAGAGATGGGAGGCCAAATTAAACTCTTGTAAATAACACCCATGGTTCTTTCAGTAATCTTAGAGGTGGTCGATAAAAGTAAAAGCTCTACAGACTAATAAACCTGATTTTATTAAGCATAGTATCATCTCAAAGCACAAGTTCACTAAATTATCCTTTGATTGAATCGATAACACACTAATGGAATTCAGAGCTGGGAAAATCTTTGAATTTTGATATCATGACAACTAATAGCCGGTCCCCAGAAGCTTAAGCTATCAGGGAACAAGTTCATAGGGTATTATCAGGCTTAAAATATACATTGACCGATTACTTAAATAACCAATTATTTCCATCATTGAATATGGAGGAACAAATAAGCAAAATAATCCATCCATTGCAAGTATGGCGATGATGGTGGAGATGCATGACAAAGATACGTACCTACACTGAACATGCTTAACCCTGTGGCTGTAACGGAGATTATTGAAAGTGAATCATCTATAATTGCTGGCATTTTGATCCCCCACCTGCATCAGAAAATATTATAACAAAGCATGCATGTTTGCAGCCACAACAACAACAATAGTAACAAAAACAATAACAGAGCTCAAACCTGAAAGAGATTAAAGACCATATCATTCCAAGAATGGCAGCATGAATTATTGGCATCCTGATCACCTTCTTTCCGACTATTATTAGAATGCACCATGCCGATGGCGGTGGTGAATACTCCATGCCATCATCGCCATTGATCTGCTCCTGCTCTATGATATCACGGCGAGTGGATAGATATTGGTAGAAAAAGAGGATGAGGTTCCACCAAAAACCATTCTGAGCCACCACAATCTGCACCATAAGCTGCTCAGCAATAGGTCCGTACATACCGCGGAGAAGAGGAATCCCCATGATGACAGTGTTGGGGAGAGTGGCAAGACAAAAGATAGTGATCACCCAAGAAAGGGCAGCACCACGGTGGCGGCAGCGACGGAGGTAGGACCAGGTGAAGAGGGCAGCAAGGAGGAGGAGCTTCTGGAGTGAGTCGGCAGCAATGAAGCGGAGGTTGATGGTGTATAGGTTGTTAGAGGACATCAGGTGAAAGATGAGGAAGGGGATGGCAAAGAGGGCAACGAAGCTGTTGATGCCATCGCAATGATCGGGGGAGAGGATGCGCCACCATCGGACGGCAGCGTAGCCGAGGGCCATGGCAGTATAGAGCGGCGCTATGGCCTCTACCACTCGATAGAGGCTGGAGGTTGTTATCATTTACTAAGCTTACTCAAGGCACACAAGGAAGCTGGGCTAGTTTATGTGAGGTTGAAATAATCGGAGCGTTGTTACTAGGTTTGCTAGTGGCACACAAGGAAGCTGGGCGGAGCGAAGCTAGGTTTGCTCGGGGTACACAAGGAAGCTGGGTGGAGCACTATTACTGGGTTTGCTTAGTGTGCACTATTATTGGGTTTGCTCAGGGCAGATGCACACAAGGAAGCTGGACCAATATCAACTTCTTGTGAAGATCAGAGGCAGGTTTTCCATTACCAATATCTATGTTCAACCTGTATAGAATTAGAGATAAACATGAAAATATATAATTATTCACCCATAGCCAACTGATTTACATTCTCAAAAAAGAAGAAGAAGAAGATTTAATATATTACTTTGGGCAAACTGTTCTAATGAAACTAACACAATAAATCTCATAATAGATGCCTACAATTAGTTCATATATGACCTTTTTTTTCTTTTCAATCAAATGGAACTGAAAAGATTTTAGAAAATAGAAAGAGATTATATTGTACGTGTAAGAAAGAAAAATGCATCGTTTGACAGAGAATTTCTAGGAGTAATCTATAATGCATCTTGGATTTAGTGCCAAATAATAATATTCTAAGGATTTGCATGCTTAGAATCAAAAACTAAAATTTTATATAAAAGGCTACATAGGTATGTTGGGATGATTTATCAAGTCCAAGAAGACATGAAACTTCTAAATTCTAGTATGAGTGGAAAATATTCATCTTCATGACATCTGCTAACTACCTTCTATGTCTCCCCTCTTAGCACTATGCCCTATCAGTAGCCTATTAAAACTTACCATAAGATCTCCACTCTTTACATTTAGAATATTAGACTAAAACAAAGGCATGAATTATGATTTTTGAATCAAAGAATCAATGAACAGAAACTAAGGATGAGGTCTAGCGCCATGGTGGCTAGTTGGGGCGATGAGGAGCTACTTACATGCATAACTGTTCACCTCGTAGTCCCAATAAAATATAGTAGAGGATTGTGATTGGAATAGATATAAATGTCCCTACGATAACCTTGCAATTATTAGATAAGAAATCAACAAAATGCAACTTAATGAGAAACATAGTGATGATATATCTGAGTAAAAGCTCAAACTCGGAACTCATTATGTCTGGATATATGTTGTATTCATTTGCATTGACAAAAGAAATAGTTGCAAGAGGAAGAGCTGCCCATAGTTTAAAGACAGGATCAGATCATCACTTGTGAACCCTCAAGTACTGATTTCAGTTGATCCAAAACAATTCAAGGCTTTTATATCAAAATACTTCAAGAATAAATTCACAACAGAAAATAGATTTCAAATTGATGAAATTACAACTTATTGACTCAACAAGGAGCTAATCTGCAAGGATATCAATAAAAAATGTTTTAAAAAAAGGTCAGGAAATCTTTTATAAGCCTACATCCAATGCAACTTAGCTTGGAAATTGTGCTATGCTGGACATAATGAAAAATATCAGTTAATGTCTTCTAGAAAAAAGGAATAAAGCAACGGATCATTATCTAGCTTAATTCCTTGTGCCTCCTTTTTGCAAAGAAAAAGCCACAGAACCACCATCTAAACTATTCCTCTGTTCTTGTTAATATGCTAAAAACATTGTTGAATGCTAGTGGCATTTATAAACTACTGACCATACTTGTCTTAGAGTAATCTAGAGTTTCTGAGCTGTAAAATTTTACCCAAAAAGTATAGCCGAGCAATAAATGAAGCTGACAGTAAAGATGAAACAGAGAATAAATTTTCTATGAGATAGAATAGTATGCACATTTGATAGCAATCGCATAGACCGTCCATTCGAATGCTTCCCCAGATTCCTCCTTCACTATCTACGATATAAGGTGTCCTCCTATCGGGGCTTCCATGCGGGATACCATATTCCTGTTGCCTATGAGCTGCTGCTTCCAAGGTTCCTCTATGTTTTATTAACAAGTGCCCTCGGGGCACTCCTTTAGGAGCTTAACGTGTTCAATAAATTTCTGGCCTGCTGTGATACTCCAAGTTTAATCCCACATTGGATGGGAGAGAAATGGGTGATGTGCTTATAACTCAAGTCCACTTGCTACCCACTAACTTCCACTCGAGTTTTTGAGCCACGTGGTTTCGGCCCGCTAGAAGTTAATTGGGCTAGCGGGTGGGCTTGGGGCGTTACAAATGGTATCAGAGTCGATCGGAGTATGCGGAAGTTGGTGGGCATGAGGAAAGGGCTACCCATGGGGCGGTGGTGGAGTCCCGCCATGAGGTGGAGCCACCCTTGCAGCACCAACGACCCGACTCGGGGTAGATTCTGGCTAGGTTGTGGCGTGTGACGAGGACGTCGCATTATAAGGTGGGGAGATTGTGATACTCTTGGGATGGGAGAGAAATGGGTGATGTGCTGCTTATAAGTCAAGTCCACTTGCTATCCCTTAACTTCCACTCAAGTTTTTGGGCCATGTGGTTTTGGCCCGCTAAAAGTTAATTGGGCCAGCGGGTGGGCTTGGGGCATTACAAAAATAATCATTTGCATGCATGGGGTACCATATACTTTGCAAAATTAGTAATTTCAATAGCTACGTCACAATCAATTGCATATACGGTGTACCAAATATTTTTTCAGAATGTAACAATTTCAACATAATTATGTAAAATAGTCATTTGCATATATGGGATACCAAATTCATTTTTTCCCATTTTTCAAATAATGCACATGTAAAATAATGTAACATTTAAATTCATAATTTGCATACTTTAATAATTCATGAAAATCATGATAATTGGCTTACTTATCTTCTAACACTATTCCAAGGATACAAATCAGCTAATTAGGCTCCTGGAACATAATTTTTTTAAATTTTAAATCTTCAAAGTCAGAATATCTCCTATACTTTACCAATCTAATTCTGGGTCCAACTTGGGGCTTGATTGTAGTCAGAATAACACTTTATTTAAATGAAATATATTATCTTGCACCTTTTAATTGTGAATGGTTTGATTTTGAATGCCTTGCATGTCTTGCATGCGGCGGGTTGGCACCCCTGGATCCACCCTTGGGCCTGAGGCGTGACACATGCCTTGATCGAAAATAAAACCAGGGGGAGAATATGTGAAAAACACTTTTTATTTTATTTCTTAAAAAATCCAACTATTAAATGCATCTGCGGTATAAATTTAATTTAATAATTTATTTAATTTATAATTCAAATATAGATTACAATTGATGCTAGTTTTTAATAATTTATAGTTCAAAAACTTCTCACATTAAATATAAAAGAAAAATAAATTATCTAATAGAATAATTTTTTAAAAAATAAGATATTCAACGTCAATGCATTTAATAACTAGATTTTTAGTTTTTTTAAGAAAAAAAATGCTTGAGAAAGTGTAGTAGAAAATGTACTACACGAGTCTGATGGATTTCTCTCTAATTTTGTTTTCAATTAAGAAAAATATTTTAAAACATCTATTAAAAAATTAAAAACAATCAATAATTCTCTTTACCAATCAATGAATGCTGGTTTTGTTTTCAATTAAAAGTATTTGTTGGGAACGTTAAAAAGGCAATCAATAAATGCACGATTAAAAAGTCAATCAATTAAAACACTCGTTAACAGACATTGTACAGATAATATTTCTTTTTTCAGAATGATGTAACATTGGATATTATTTCATTCCATATAATCAATCCGCTTTCCTTCCGTCATGCTACAAATGGCGCACCCAATCAGCTCCATATAATCCACTTTCCTTCCGTCATGCTACAAGTGGCACCCGATGGATTGACTGCATTGGCACCCAATAAATGGCACCTGGCAACCAATAGGTACCCAAAATAAATGATGGCACCTCGCAACCAATAGGCACCCAATGAGAAAGGGCTTTCCTGAGAAAGCCACCTTTCCTTAAAAAAAATCTATTTATCGTTTGCCAACTCATAGAAAATGCTATAAAGCACTGCCTTAAACATGCTACATGCCTTACAGGAAAGAACTTTCGTAAAAGCCCATTGTTTGTCAAACGAGACCTCAAAGAAAATACTACAAAATACTACTACAACATAGGCAACAGCTCTCCTAAAAATCCATTTATCGTTTGTTTTGCGGAAAACACTGCAGAGGCACATTCACCAGTAAAGGCTCGAAACAGTTGTCCCACACCTACATGGTGCAGATCCTCTACCATGCCAACATGTTGAACCAAACCAAACCTGGCAGCTATGCTATGCGTAACCTAACCAAACCTGGCAGCTTTGTAATGTGCAATCTGGCTGCCACAGAATTACCGAACAAAACCTGAGTTATTTATGTAGAGATATTACAATATAGCACCAATAGCTTGGAATTTGTGAAATTTTTACACCTCACTGAAATATGGCTCCGAGAAAAAGGACTTATACAACTAATTCTAACTAATTTGAAATTTAAGCTCTATAATTATTGTTACTGCAGCATCAATAGCTGAAAAACCACAAGCAAAAGGAAACTGATAACATGGACCGCTATGGCAGCAATAGAAGAACACACGATCAAAGGTTTAGTCAAATTAAAATACACCAAGAGCCAGTGCATGCATTTTTATTCATTAAAAAGTTAAAAGAGAGAGAGGGCACAGGACAATGACTTGATATCTAAGCATGAAAACCACAAGCAGCAAACAGGAAACCGATAGCATAGACTGCTCAAGCAGCAATAAAAGAACCACCATGCACGACCAAAGCTCTACTCAAATTAAAATACACCAACAGCCAGCGCATATGCATTTTTCTTCGTTAAAAGAGAGAGAGAGAGAGTATAGGACAATGACTTGATATCCACGGGCAAACAGAACACGTGACATAAATCGCCATCACAGCAACAAAGCAACCACATGCATGCATGCATCCATGACCAAAACCTTTTATCACAATAAATCCATCTTCGTCAGTAATTCAATACCTGCCTGTTGAAATTTTTTATGAATGCCTAAGAGTGCAGTAAAAACGCATAAATTTCTTAATAAAATTTATTTATATGAAACTCTTAATAGCCAAGATCTCTTTAATGGTAACAATCAAATAAATAAATAATAAATGTAGGATAAGAAGCCTGTTGAAATTTTTTATGAATGCCTAAGAATGCAGTAAAAATACATAAATTTCATAAATTTCTTAATGAAATCTATTTACATGAAACTCTTAATAGCCAAGATTTCTTTAATGGTAACAATCAAGTAAATAAATAATAAATGTAGGATAAGAAGAATACATATAACGCTAAATCCAATATGATGGAATATCCACAAGGTGCCCAAGTGTTCACCCTCCAACGTTGATCCACACAGAAACTGGGTTCAAGACTCTAGCTCCTTCAAAACTTTGATCCTTCCAAAGGATTTGATTGGCTTGCTTTCTTTCCCTTCTAATTTTCTTTCTCTTACAAAAAAACTCTTGAAAGCCTCTTATCCTAAGAAGACCTCCTTGTCTTAGTTTAGGTCTTATCCTAAAGAAAACCTCCTTGTCTTGGTTTAGGACAAGACAGTCTCTTGTCCTGAAGAAGACCTCCTTGTCTTGGTTTAGGACAAAACATAGAAGAGAAATAAAATAAGAAAGAGAGGAAATTGATTTCCTTTCAGATGAATTCATATCATTTATAGGAGGCGGAGGGATGCATCACCGAGGGATGCATCCCATCCACACGCCTTATCATGATGGGCGTGTCCCAAGGGTAGCGCCTCATTATGATGAGGCACTAAGAGAAGGGGCGCATCTAAGAAAGCGAAAAAATGTATCCGCTTAAAAACTTATCCAATACGCCTTATCCATGCGCTATCAGCCTTCTCACGCTGATAACCTCACCCCACACTTATTTCATAATAATCCAATGGTTCAGATTAAGACACCATCCAATGGTCCAAAATTAAGGCGCCATCACTAATAGTCTAGATTCAGGCACCAACTAATGGTCCAGATTCAGGCGACAACTAATGGTCCAGGTCTTTCATTCAAGGAGCCATCCAATGGTCAAGATTGAGCCGCTAACCAATGGTCCAGATCCATTATTCAAAGAGCATCCAATGGTCCAAATAAAGCCAATTGGGTTCCAACTTTTGGCCAACCTACATTAGGTCATGATCTAATCATATTAGAATAACCTAATACAAGAATCAGATTCGAATCTAATTCGAATCAGGAGCTAGGGTTGGCAACACGTGCTAGCATGTCTATTCTGTAAACATGATCTAATTCAATTAGACCCTTGATCAGTTCCTTTTGTGTGTGACCCATTGGGTTCCAAATCTAACCAGTAGTAGGTGTGGGTGCAAGTTGACCTATCATGATTAGAACATTTCTAATCCTTATAGATCCAATAAGTACAATCCCAAACTTGACAATTAGAACCCTTTCTAATTGTTGATCAAATTAAACTCTTTAATTCAATCAAACCTACAAGACAAGATTGACGTCTAACAACATATCATGTCTACCCAGAAAATATGGAATTTGGTGGATATACCAAACATATCCTTTCGTGGCAAGTTACCGCGCAATTCAATCCTTCAATCATACTGCATCCCGAATAAGTATATGAGTATGGATCAATGTCAAACTCAATTATTTATTCATGTCTCTCTTAATCTTTTAATGATAATTCAATTAATGAAATGTTAGAAACTCTTTCTAATTTTTTATTATGCTTTGATCAAAGACTTCCTGAATCATCATAAGATTAGAGCAAATAGGATGTGGTCTTCTCTTACTAGAAGTGATTGATTCTTTATTGACCTACTCACAATCTTCATACACAATCCACCATATCCAGAATACCTCGGTCAGTCACTCTTTATTGGCATTGATCACCCCTATAGAACTCCCAGCTATTAAGATGTCATCCACATACAACGCTAAAATCAAAATGCCATCATCTGATTTCTTAATGTTGCCCAGCTAAGCAACCTAAGAGAGGGGGTGAATTGAGTTCCTTTTTAAATTTTAACCAAAATGTGCAATACTTGCAAAGTTATAAGAGCGAGTGAGAGTGAAGTGTCAAACTTAAAACACACAGCAATAATAGTGGAAGGCACACACAAACACAAAGGTTTATAGTGGTTCGGTGCTAACCCTTGCACCTACATCCACTCCCCAAGAACCCCTTGGAAATTTTCACCACTAATCATTCTCCAACGATTACAACCTAGCTTACTTACCTGGCTTCTTGTTTCCAGGCACAAGGGAGCCTTTACAACCACCAATTAAGGGTTTGGCACACCCCTCACAAGTTTCAACCAAGTTGAAACTCAACAAGATACAATAAGAAACAAGTTCAGCAAGAATAGCTCCTTAATGAGCAAATAAATATAATAAAGAGCACTTTACAATTTTAAAGCCTTTTTTCCTTGAATAAGCTTTACTTCTTTGAATGCTGGAGTTAAGAGCACTTGATTAAGCTTCTAGAGTGGTCGGTGGGAGATTTGAATGGACTTCAATGGATTTTCAAACTTCAGCTACAGTGATTTTTGAAAACTGCAGTAGGCTGAATTTTCTTTGGATTTGGCTTTATAAAACTCTCTTTTCCTCACTTGTAATCCTTCAAAAATCCACTTAACTTCATGCTAATCCATCCCATTAACTTGTATTTATAGTTGGTTGAGGGATTGGACCGTTGGAATGGCCGTTTCCGAACGTTGGAATGTCAGAATTAGCCGTTGGGCAAGTTTTCAGGGCGTTAGTCGGCTTCAGAGTTGACTAACCTGGGATTTTTCCCATCCCAAGCAAGGTTAGTCGGCTCTAGAGCCGACTAACACCACAGTAGTTGGCTCTAGAGCCGACTAACGTGGGTAAACCCACTGTTTTTCCATCAGAAGTCGTATCTAGAGCCAACTAACATGGGGAAAAGCTCTGTATGGCCACAGTAGTCAGCTCTAGAGCCGACTAACCCATGAATTTCTTCTGTAAAAACTTCTGTGACACATTTTTGACTTGTTAACTCACATATGGGTCAGCCAAGGGCTCCATTCTTTCATTCCAAGTTCCAGTAGTTGCCGTGGGAGTTGACTAATATCTCCAAAACTTGAAAAATTGTTCCACGGACTTGGAAATTCATTGAATCAAGGAAACTTGGTGCCATAACTTTCATAACTTGAACTGTCTTCACTTGAGAACATTGCCAATTATCTGAGATTTGCTTAATCTGACCTTGAATCATCTTTCTCAGATCTTGAAACTCTCTCTTTTGAACCATAAACTCTTGGTGACTCTTGTATACCTGTAAATCACATTGATCTACACCAAAATCATCAGTAACTTACTTAATTGTTTTGTGATTATCAAAATCAATGTGAGGTCAACAATCTCTCCCTTTTTGATGATGACAAAATCATTAAGTATAAGATTAAAATAATAGTTTAAAGCAATGCAGCATTGAACTTAACACAAGGTTGAGATTATTTGGCTTATGTCAGGAGAGATTTCTAAGTCAGTTTCACAAGTAGGTTTTGTGCCAAAAATCTCAAAAAGAGTGCCAAAAGTGAGAATATGAGTCAAAAGTTAAAAATTTTCATCTGAGAATTTCAAAAACAATATGACATTCATTTTTCATGTTTCAAATTTGAAAAAATTAGATTTTTAGTGGGATTTATAGTGATTTTTGACTCAAAAAGCTGAATTTTCAGCAAAAATCTGAATTTTTCATAAAAGAGTTGAATTTTGTGCCAAAATGATTAAATTCAGTGCCAAATTCAAAAGTTATGTGCTGGGAATGAAGATTTACGCTAATAAACTTTGTCTTTATGCCGAAATTATAATTTTGAGTCTAAAAATTTAGAGTTTCGGTGGTTAAATCAAACTATGCTAAAAGCGTGCTAAAAATCTGCATAATGTGCCGAAACTTTGGTTTTTGATGTCAAAATTTTCAGGAAAAGTTTTCAAACAAAGCTCAATTGTTTTAAAAGAAAGTAAGATGAAACTAATAAGTTTTGTCTCCCCCTTTTTGTTGCAAAGATTCAGAAAGACTATTTTGTTCTTAATAGGGTGAATTTTGTTGAAAACATTTTTATTCTTCTGCCCCTGAGCATATGCTCAAATTGTTTCATTTTGAAACTTTAAAACTACTTAAAACATATTGAAACTTTTGAAACATGATGTACAATTTTTGAAAACTTAGAAAACTTTACTGAAACATGATGAAAGATTTTTGAAACTTGCTGAATCATGATGAAAAAATTTGCTGAAACTTGACAAGAAAGATCCTTCTCCTTTTTAAATGTGTGCTTACCCTCTTTAATCTTTTCTTGGGTCCATTCTCCCCCTTTTTGTCATCAATCAAAAAGGAAGTGAACAATTAAGCACTTAATTTTATACATCTCATCATTGATAATTCAATATTGAAAATTTTCATGACAATTGAAAGATCTCTAATTTAAAATGGAAGATTAACATGAGACATTTCATAAGAAGGAAATTTCATACACAGAATTTGAAAAAGAGCATTTCATTAAATATAAAATTTTATACATAGACTTTCATACATAAGAGTTTCATACATGACTAGCATCATAAACATTTAGTTCTAATACAAATATTTCAATACATAGAGATCCTAATACATTTTAAACACAACAAGATAACCTAAACTATTCCTCATTTGAGGATACAATAGATGGCTGAGCAGAAAATCCAGAACCACATCCTTGTGGAGGAGGATGATAAGAAGCATGAGGTGGCCTGGAGCAGGGGTGAGCAGATGTGAAGCCAGGTTAGGGAGGTGGCTGAGCAGGATGGGTAGGTGGCTGAAATGCAACTGGAGCAAGCTAGTCACTGATGGTAGAGACCAAATGGTGAAGAAGACCAATAGACATTTTCAGTCTCTCAGATCTTCCACCAAAGGTCACAATCTGAGCTCTCAGCTGTCTCACTTCTTCAGCCACACGGGCTAACTCCTCAGAGTCACAGTTAGATCCAGATTCGTGACCTCTCATCTCATGCATCATTAACCTTCCACTAATGACATTTACAGAATGCTCCAGCCTATCTAACCTCATTATCATCTGAGTCATGGTCTCATTTACAATAGAAATGTGAGGTACCATAGTAAAATCACCTGTAGATGAGCTACTATCCCCTGAACTTTTGCTGGAGAGAGCAGATGACACCTCCCTGACAATGTATTGCAGCTGATCCTGACTGAGCTCAATAGATGTCCTCTGGGGTGCTGTGGGCTCCTCAGGCTACTGCCTAGTGCTTGGTCTAGCCTCCTCATGTGAAGATGAGAATGAACCCTCAGCCTTAGCTGGTTCATCTGCCTCAGCTTCTCTGCCTCTTCCTCGGTCCACCTCCCATTAATCTTTACAAATCCCATTCAGTGTAGAGAGTGATCATTGTAGAAGTCTGAATGGTGCAGCTTGGTGGATTCTTCACCCTTCAATCTTACTCCAAAATGCTTTAAAAAATGGGTGAGAAGCATACTGTAGGGAAGAACAGATTTAGCTCTGTTGACTATTTCTCTCCACATAGTCAACATCAACTCAGGAAAATCATAGGGGATGTCACTGACAATATGGTACATGAGGGTCAGATCCTTCTCAGTGACCAGGTTGAAACTACCAGACCTAGGGATAAAAATTCTAGAGATTATATGATGGAGTAATCTCATTTCCACATTTAGGGTGTTGGCCTCCAAACGGTCTACTCCCTTTCCATCCTCAATATCAAGGATTGTCTCAATCCTATGGGCTCTATCCTCAGGATAATCCTCACAAACTCCACTAATTGAGACTCTCAAAATATTCCCAATGGAGGCACGGTCAAGCTCAATATTGACCCCTTCACTATGGATGAGGCAGAGTTAAAATCAACAGAGAGATTCTGGTAAAACTCTTTTACCAATTTTGGATAGATTGCAACCTCTGTCTTACACATGAAGCTCCATCCTCTTTGTTGAAGCATCCGCCCAATAGTGAACCGTTCTCAGGCAAGAAATCCAAAATCCATGATCCTTCCATTTGAGATAGCTCTTGTGGACAAGGATTGGATGCCAGAGAACCTCGAGGGAGAGGGCACGGTAGGGGCTTGTGCGCCTCTCTCGCGGGAGCTCTCTGGGGCTTCATCTTGCCCCACGCGGGGGATTCTCATCCGTCAAGCTATGGAGCAGGGGCGCTAGATCTGGAGGAAAGAAGGGATCTAGAGAGAGTGGAGGGAGGGATTTAGAGGATTCTAGGCTTGGGGGAAGAGTTGGGAGGAGTTTGGGAAGAAATGAAAGAGTGGAACACCAAGAGACACTTGGCCCCTTTTAAAAGTCGAGAGTTTCTTAGAGTTAGTCGGCTCCCATGCCGACTAACTCCATGTTAGTCAACTCCCCAGTCGACTAACATGGGGAACATGACACTAGGCCTCCAGAAAATCCAAGAAATTTCACACAAAAAGATTTTTACAAGCAACGCATGTTATGAGATCATGAAGAGGGGTCAGTTGGGCTAATTATCATGATTTTTAATTATTAAAAGCATGTCTAGAAAAAAATTTAAAAAATCAATCTATGTAACTGACTCATTCTAATAGGAGTTCAAACATACCAAGTTCTCTTTTAATTTCATAAAATTTGTTTTTATCAAGGGGTTTTGTGAAAATGTCAGCTAATTGCTTGTCAGTACTAACAAATTCAAGTATTATATATCCATTTTGAACATGATCTCTAATAAAATGATGTCTAATTTCAATGTGTTTGGTCCTAGAGTGCTGAATTGGATTTTTAGTTAAATTAATGGCACTAGTATTGTCACATTTTATGAGAATGTCTTTAAGTTTAATGCCATAATCTTTTAGTTGTTGCTTAATCCATAAGATTTGAGCACAACAACTTTCAACAGCTATGTATTCAGCCTCAGCTGTAGACAAAGCAACTGAAGTTTGTTTCTTACTAAACCATGAGATTAAGTTAATTCCTAGAAATTGACAAGTTCCACTAGTTAATTTTCTATCAATTTTACAACCAGCAAAATCAGAGTCTAAGTAACCAATCAAATCAACAGTGGATTGCTTAGCATACCAAAGACTAAGATTTTTAGTTCCATTTAAACATCTTAAGATTCTTTTTACAACATTTAAGTGTGTTTCTTTAGGATTAGCTTGAAATTTAGCACACATGCATACACTAAATAAAATATCAGGCCTACTAGTAGTTAGATATAGGAGAGATCCTATCATGCCTCTATAAAGCTTTAAATCTACTAATTTACTATTGTCATTCATATCAAGTTTGCAAGATGAGCTCATAGGAGTACCGGCACATTTAGAATTCTCCATGCCAAATTTTTTCAGAATCTCTTGTATATTTGCTTTGGCTAATGAAGATTCCATCTATATTTTGCTTTATTTGAAGTCCGAGAAAATAGTTGAGTTCACCCATCATGCTCATCTCGAACTCTCCCTGCATGAGCTTAGTAAAGTCTTGGTACAAGTTTTCATTAGTGGCACCAAACATGATGTCATCCACATAAATTTGCACAATAAGTATATCATCATTTTCTTTTTTTATAAATAATGTAGTGCCCACATTTCCTCTAATAAAATTGTTGCTAATCAAGAATTTGCTTAATCTATCATACCATGCCCGGGGTGCTTGTTTCAAACCATACAAAGCTTTGTTCAATTTAAACACATGGTTTGGATGTTCATGATTATCAAAACCGGGTGGTTGTTCTACATAGACTTCTTCAGCAATATAACCATTTAAGAAAGCACTTTTAACATCCATTTGAAATAATTTGAAGTTCATGAAACATGCAAAAGCAAGTAATAATCTAATAGCTTCTAATCTTGCAACTGAAGCAAAGGTTTCATCAAAATCAATGCCTTCTTCCTGATTATAACCTTTAGCTACCAATCTTGCTTTATTTCTAATTATGTTTCCATGCTCATCCAATTTATTTCTGAAAATCCATTTGGTGCCAATTATGGGATAATCTAATGGTCTATCAACTAGGATCCATACATTATTTCTTTCAAATTAATTTAATTCTTCATGCATTGCATTTATCCAATCAGGGTCATTTTTAGCTTCATCAAAGCATTTTGGTTCAATTTGTGAAACAAATGCTAAATGATTACATGCATCTCTATATAAGGACCTAGTTTTTACTCCTTGAGATGGACTACCAATTATAAGTTCTTTGGGGTAATTGTGAACATACCTCCACTCCTTTTCTAATTCATGTATACCTTGAGGTTCAGCTTGTTGGAGTGTTTTAATGCTATCTTCCTGAATACTTTGTTCATTTGATTCTTCTTTCTCCTTTAGAGTAATGTCTTGCATTCTTTCTTCAAGTAGACCTACATCATTAACTATATCCTTCTTCCTTGATGGAAGTTCATTAGTTTCATCAAATACTACATGAATAGATTCTTCTACCACTAATGTTTTCTTATTAAATACTCTATAAGCTCTACTATTGGTAGAATATCCAAGAAAAATTTTCTCATTAGATTTTGCATCAAATTTATCAAGATTTGATTTGCCGTTATCTAGAATAAAACATTTACATCCAAAAACATGAAAATATCCTATGTTTGGTTTTCTATCTTTCCAAAATTCATAGGGGGTCTTTATCAAAATAGGTTTTATTAGAGCTCGATTCAAAATATAACATGCTGTATTGATTGCTTCAGCCCAAAAATATTTTGAGAGATTGCTTTCACACAACATAGTTCGGGCCATTTCTTTAAGGTTTCTATTTTTCCTTTCAACAACACCATTTTGTTGAGGGGTTCTATATAATATCCTGAACTTGGAAGCACTGTAATTTTATTTTAAGTATGTTTTTATCGTTAGTTTAGCCTTCTGGTGTTAATGATTTAAGTGAAATCTTGAAAAGATGTGAAAGCTAAAATTTTGAAGTTAATTTGAGTTTCTCCCATAATCCTTTCAAAAAGCTAATAAAGTCAGTTAATTGGACTTGCAATTGAAGTTTTTGTAATGATTTCAATGCCTGGGCCTGCAATTGAAGTTTTTGTAATGATTTCAATGCCTACTTATTGTTTTTGATCCTTGGAAGAGGTTGGAATATAAATTTTGGAGGTTAGAATGCCCTAAAATAACTTTTGGAAATGATTTTATGTGGTTAGTTTGCTCTAAAGCTAGCTAACTTATAATTTTAAGGATGTTAGCTGGCTCTAGAGCAGCTAACGCTTGATTTAGGGACGCTAGCTAGCTCTAGAGCCAGCTAACGCATGATTTTTTGACGTTAGCCGGCTCTAGAGCCGGCTAACGTAGGATTTTGAACTATTTTCTTGAAAGTAGTCGACTCTAGAGTCGACTACTTAGCAAAAACTTTCTGTAAAACTGATCCGAAACAGTTTTAAGCCATAATAGTCGACTCTAAAGCCGACTACTGTAGAAAATTTTTCTGTAAAAAGAGCTGGGAACCGATTTTATCCAAAATAGTCGACTATTTAGTCGACTACTTTGGAAAATATCTCTGTAAAAATGGTTTGGAACCAATTTTAGCCACAGTGTGGTCGGCTTCCTAGTGGATCACCCATCGCTCTCACCCAAGCACGCTTAACTTTGAGTTTTGATAGATAAAAATCTTCTGTGAAAGTGGTTTGAGGATAATTTCACTCTCATTAGATAGCATCCATGCTGTCTAATAGGTGAGTAACCTCTATCGTTTATCTGATAACAGAAATTGACCAGAAGCATAAGTGAAAATTGGTAAAAAGTCATTTGAGAGTTTGATTAAGGGCAAAAAGGGAAAAAAGAATTGAAGGACAAAAATATTAGGTAGAGAGGAAGCCATGTGGACTTTAAAAAGCGTGACTTAAGAGTGAAGAGGGGCAAAATGAGAATTTCTAAGGGTATTAAAAATCCACTCCCATTCCTTAGCCCTTAAGCCACCCTAAGAAAAGAGAAAGAAAAAAAAGGGGAAAATAGGAAAGAAAGAAGAGAGGTTCAGCCAGGCGTGGGAAAGAAGAAGAGAAGAGGAAAACGAAAAGAAAAAGAGAAGAAGAAGAGAAAAAGAAAGAGAAGGAAAAGAAGAAAACTTGGTGGTTTAGCCCATCTTTGCTAAGGTAAGTCCAAACCTTTCTAAGCTAGAGAATGATGTTAAAATCTCATGATTTAGAGGTAAAGGAAGTGATAGCATGTGCATATCGCAAATCTTTGAGTATGTTAGGGATTGAAGAGTATTATGCTAAGATGTTAAGGCATAGAGCATGCATGCATAGTTTCATGAAACCCTCACTACATGTGACCCTAATAATGCGTGTATGATGACTTAGGCCAAGAGATTAGTCCCAGGGAGCCAGAACAGGAGAAATAGAAGCCCTAGCGATGTGCTAACAGCTAAGGTGAGTGAGTTTCTCATCTAGCTTTGTGAAATATTTTATAATAGTACAGTGATATTTTTCTGCAAAATAGAGTGTATCATGCTAAGTATAGCACCTTCAGTAGTCAAATATGAGAAATGAGAACCCGGTTATAATGTTATTATATTTTTAAAGTATGTTTTAAAGCAAAGCATGAGTTTTAGAAAAAAAGCATGAGTTTCAGCAAAGCATGAGTTTTAAAACAAAAAGCATAAGTTTCGGCAAAGCATGAGTTTAAGAAAAGAAAAGGAAATATGGGCTAGAGCATGTTTCAAAGCAAAGTACAGTTTCATGAAAAGTATTACTTGGATAAAACATATGTTTCAGTAAAGATGAAATTTACTTTTTAGATTTGTGTTTCAAAGTGATGCATGGGCATGCATGAATATCAATGTTTCAAAGAAAGTATAGCTGATGGTATATTGGGTTATAAACTTATATTGGAGTATTTTTACAGTATATAGCATAAAGAGCATAGGGCCATCTATGGGGCTGATCACCCTGTAGATTATGCCATAGCATGAGCATTGCACACACTATTATAACCGAAACCTCCTTGCGACTTGATCGTGCTATGATCCCGAGGCTAGGGGGAGTACAAGCTAGATTAGTCCAGTGGGGCAGATTGCAAGCAGCCCAGTGGGGCAAGAATCACAGCTCGGTAATGAGCTAGGTTACTATATAGCCCGAGGGAGCTCAGAGATATTGACCCATAGAAGGGGCAAGCAGGAGGCCTAGGAAAAATGGGCAAGCTCACACCTGGGGTGAACCGCACATGTGAGGAGTGCCATGTGGAGCGGGGATCCTCGACGCTCAGTACACTCACCCACTGAGAGTACACCTGCAGGAGGGCGATTGTAGGGATGCACCTTAGTGGTAGCACACCCAGCCCATCATCATGAAATTTTGTAATTGTGATATTTCTTCATTTAAGTTATATTATTGGAAGCATAAGCTAACTTATACGTTAACTTATTTCAATTATAAAGATTTATGTATCGATAGCAATATGTTGTGTTGGTTTTATTATGGGTTTTATAATATGGTTCTCAGTTTTTCTCCATTGTTAGATGGTTATCCAGTCACTGGGACTTAGGTCTCACCCCTCTATCGTTGACATTTTTGGATTTCATATCAGAGATAGCAGGTTGACCCTGAAAAGCATGGAAGTGATTTGGGTTGTTAATTATTAGATTGTATATGTATTTGAAATAGATATTGATGGATTTGTATGACTGTAACCTTATGATGTATTTTGAACTTGGGTGGATATGAGAAATGATTCTCATTGTAGAATAAATTTGTGAATATAATCTGGATATTAGCATTGAGATGAGACTATATTGCCTAGAATCATGGGATGGATAGTGTGGAAATCTATTTTATCTGAGCAGGGTGAAATAAATTGTGAATGATATGTTATAAACAGTATGAATGAAATGAGCAGGTCAAAGTTTTTAACAGGTACAGTATTTTAGTGCATGTAACTTATGACAATTAGATAAGGATCGCTGGGGCTTTATGGTGCTTAGCATAAAGGCTAGCAGATCTTTACCTAATTTTCATAAGAAATCATGCCGTCGGGAAGGGGGCCGACAGGTTTTTGGTATCAGAGCCTAGGTATTAGATCTTAGGGGCATAAGCATGAGTCTAGCATAGATAGTATAGTTTTAAATGATGAATCTGATCAAATGAATTGTGTTTTGTAGAATGATTAACACAAGGTCAAGCAAGGAAGGAGAGCAGTCTTCAGGGAGAGGCAGGGGTCAAGGTAGACCCAGATGGGTGAGTAGGGGAGCTCAGCCCAGTAGAGTATCTTCTAGTGAGTCACCATCTATTGGTGCAGGGGTGGATATACCTCAGGAGCATCTGCATGAGTCTCCTTCACTATCCACTACCCCAGTGCCAGTGAACCCATCCCAAGCACAGACTCAGGGGCCGAGTATGCCAGACCTGGTGGGGATGATCACTCAGGCAGTGGTAGTAGCAATGACCTCTAGTTCCAGCCTTCAGTCTAGAAATCTTGAGGCAGGAAGAAATGTAGAGAGAGCTAGGAAGTTGGGGGCTCTAGAGTTTCAGGGAACTACTGACCCCATTCAGGCTGATTCATGGCTTCAGAAAACAAAAAGGGTCTTTAAGGTGATGAAATGCTCTGAGGAACAAAGGTTGAGCATTGCAACCTTTTTGTTAGAGGGCAGAGCCTAAAACTGGTGGAGATCTGTTAGTAGTAGGCAGCCACAAGGGGTAGAGATGACCTGGGAGAGGTTTAAGAAGGAGTTCTATCAGCAATATTATTTAGAAGTGTATAGAGATCAGAAGAGGAGAGAATTTCTTAATTTAGCCCAGGAGAAGATGTCTATAGTTGAGTATGAGGCTACCTTTATTGAGTTGTCCCGATTTGCTGAAGTCCTAGTAGTGGATGAGAGAGAGAAATGTAGACTATTTCAGGATGGATTAAATCTTCCAATCAAGACTAAGACCAGCATGCAGTGTTACAGTAATTATTCTGAGCTGATGCAAGGGGCTCTCAGGGCAGAGGAGATAGAGAAGGAGTTCCTTAGTAGAAGGCAAGAGAGGTCAAAAAGGGATGCACCTAGTTTTCCTTTAGGTGCAGGAGGAACTCAACAGTTCAAGAAGCCTCAGAGGGCAGGACAATTTAGTTCCAGTTACAGAGGTTCTGTAGATGTTGGTAGAGGAGCAGCATCTGTGTCAGTATCTAGTCCTACCCAGAGGAAGTCAGTATATGGAGGGGTACCTCAGGCTGCTAGTAGTAGGGTGGTAGGAGAGATAAGAGATCAGAGCTAATCCTTTGGTAGTGGGAAAACTCTACCCCAGTGCAATGTCTGTGGGAAGATGCACTTTGAGGAATGTAAGAGAGGTGTTAGGGGATGTTATATCTATGATCAGATGGACCACTTGAAGAGAGATTGTCCCAAGAGGGTGCAAGGCAGCGATCATCCTTAAGGATCAGCTGCACCTAAAGGACAGTCTATTCGAAGAGGAGATAATAGTATCCCAGCTTCAGCCAGTCAGATGAGGTCTAGTTCTAATCAGCAAGGGATGATTCCTAGTGTTCCAAGGGCTGAAGCTAGAGTTTTTGCAATGATCAGGCAAGAGGCTCAAATCAACCCAGATGTGGTGACAGGTATATTACCCATTTGTAATTCTGATGCTTATGTTTTAATTGATTCTGGATCTATGCATTCATTCATAGCAGTAGATTTTATCAAGCATCTAAATAAAGCTGTGAGTTTATTGGGTAATCAGTTGGTAATATCTATGCTAGTAGGAAAGCCTTTCATTGCAGACCAGGTGTATAAAGATTGTGCCATTTTAGTAGAGGGCCAAGAATTGTTAGCAAGCCTGATTCCATTAAATCTAAAAGAATTTCATGCCATCTTGGGGATGGATTGGTTATCAATGCATAGGGCCAAAGCAAATCCATGCTAACATGAGCAAGTCTACGATGTTATAACCGGCTAGAGTCGTTAAATTTAGAATTCATGGCAACTAGACATTCAATATTTTAGTCATTAAGCTCATTTAGATCTACTATATAAACATTTCCATGTCTATGACCAATAAATTTCATGCTATCATCAGCAGGATTTGTAACCATGCAAACAGATGATTCAAAAATATCTTTTAAACCTTTATCACATAATTGACTAATGCTTAACAAATTATGCTTTAATCCATCAACAAGAAGAATATTATCAATAAAAGTATGGGAAGTGGTACTAATTTTGCCAATGCCAATGATCCTTCCTTGAGCATTGTCTCCAAAAGTAACTACTCCTCCATCCTTAGCTTCCAAAGTGATGAATTAAGATTCATCACCCATCATGTGTCTTGAGTACCCGCTATCCAAGTACCATCTTCTTTTTATATTTCGGGACACAAGACACATCTGCAACCACAATATCAAGTTATGTTTTTAAGTACCCAAGTTTTCTTGGGTCCTTTGGGGTTAGCATGAATGGTTCCTTTATGAACCCAAATCTTTTTGATATTCTTGTTGATATGAGAGTTACATGCATAGGCTTTATGTCCTGATTTTCCACATTTGAAACAAATAATTTTTGAAAAGTTGTTTGGGGGAACAAAAATATTTTTCAAAAATTTTTGCTTCTTTAAAGGGTTATAACCTAGTCCAGCTTTATTAAAAACAACCCTTTGGTTGTCAAGAATTATTTGCAATTTTGTGGAACTTAAAGTAAATTTGTCTACAATGGGTTTTAGTTTGTTAACTTCATTTTTCAAATTCAGATTTTTCTGGGTTAAAACAGAATTTTCATTTGAAAGATTTTCTTTTTCAAAAACTAATTTTTGGACTTGATTTTTCAAATCTTTATTTTTGCTACCTAAATTCTTGAATTTAGCGAGTAAATCATAGAATGCATCTTGTAATTCATCAAACGTAAATTCAGTTTGAGAGTTAGAGATTACCTCTTTTTCACAAGCCATGAGACACAAGTTTGTTGTTTCTTGTTTCTCATCCTCTGAACTTGTGTCATCACTATCACTCCAAGTTGCCATCTATGCTTTCTTCTTAGCCTTTTTGGGACCTTTCTTTAATTGTAGACAGTCAGCATTGAAATGTCCAGGCTTCTTGCATTCATAGCATGTGAGAGGTTGCTCCTTATCCTTCTCTTTGTTGAAGTCTCCTTTCAGCAGTGGCCTTCTCTTCACTCCTTGTTTCTTCTTCCTCATGAATCTTCTAAATTTTTTTGTGATGAGAGCAAGCTCATCATCTCCTTCACTCTCTTCTGAAGATTCATCACATTCATCCTTTTGATCTGAGCACTTTAAGGCCATGGTTCTCCTAGTTTTGGACTCTTCCTCATCAAGATGTCGTTTGACTTAGATTTCATGAGTCATTAGTGATCCCATGAGCTCTTCAAGAGGAAGGATGTTGAGGTCTTTTGCCTCTTGAATTGCAGTCATCTTAGCTTCCCATGACCTAGGCAAAGATCTCAAAATTTTTCTCACTAGATCACTATTAGTATAAGACTTCCCAAGGCTTCTAAGGCCATTCACAATATCAGTAAATCTAGTAAACATATCAGCAATGGATTCATTTGGTTCCATTTTAAATAGTTCATATCTATGTACAAGAATATTGATTTTAGATTCTTTCACTTGATTGGTGCATTCATGGGTGACCTCAAGTCTATCCCAAATTTCTTTGGTAAAAATATAAGTGGAAATTCTATTGAACTCATTTGCATCAAGTGAGTGAACAATATAACACATTCATGACTTTAACATTCAGCTGTGCTATTTTCTTATCATGCTCATCCCAATCCGCTTCCGGTTTGGGGATTTTAAGACCATTTGTTTTAAGAATGGGTGTGTGAGGGCCATTGACAATGATACTCCATAGATCATAGTCAAGTGCTTGAATAAAAATTTTCATCCTAGCCTTCCAATATGTGTAATTTGTGCCATTGAATAAAGGTGGTCTGTTTGTGGACTGTCCTTCAGTCAATAAGGAACTCATTTGGGCTGCCATAGATCTTGGACTCTTTATCGGTTAAGACAAATACAAACAAGAGAACCTGCTCTGATACCACTTGTTGCCCAGGTAAGCAACCCAAGAGGGGGGATGAATTGAGTTCCTTTTTAAATTTTAACCAAGATGTGCAATACTTGCAAAGTTATAAGAGTAGGTGAGAGTGAAGTGTCAAACTTAAAACACACAACAATAACAGTAGAAGGCACACACAAACACAAAGGTTTATAGTGGTTTGGTGCTAACTCTTGCACCTACATCCACTCCCCAAGAACCCTTGGGAATTTTTATCACTAATCGTTCTCCAATGATTACAACCTAACTAACTTAGTTAGCTTCTTATTTTCAGGCACAAGAGAGCCTTTACAACCACCAATTAAGGGTTTGGCACACCCCTCACAAGTTTCAACCAAATTGAAACTCAACAAGATACAATAAGAAACAAGTTCAGCAAGAATAGCTCCTTAATGAGCAAATAAATACAATAAAGAGCACTTTATAGTTTTGAAGCCTTTTTCTTTAAATGAGCTTCACTTCTTTGAATGCTGGAGTTAAGAGCACTTGATGAAACTTCTGGAGTGGTTGGTGAGAGCTTTGAATGGACTTCAATGGATTTTCAAACTTCAGCTATAGTGATTTTTTAAAACTGGAGTAGGCTGAATTTTCTTTGGATTTGGCTTTATAAAACTCTCTTTTCCTCACTTGTAATCCTTCAAAAATCCACTTAACTTCATGCTAATCTATCCCATTAACTTATATTTATAGTTGGTTGAGGGATTGGACCGTTGGAATGACCGTTTTTGAACGTTGGAATGTCAGAACTAGCCGTTGGGCAAGTTTCCAGAGCGTTAGTCGGCTCCAGAGCCAACTAACCTAGGATTTTTCCCATCCTAGGCAAGGTTAGTCGGCTCTAGAGCTGACTAACACCATAGTAGTCGGCTCTAGAGCCAACTAACGTAGGTAAACCCACTGTTTTTCCACCAGTAGTCGGCTCTAGAGCTGACTAACTTGGGGAAAGGCTCTATATGGCCACAGTAGTCGGCTTTAGAGCCGACTAACCCATGAATTTCTTCTGTAAAAACTTCTGACACATTTTTGACTTGTTAACTCACATGTGGGTTGGCCAAGGGCTCCATTCTTCCATTCCAAGTTCCAGTAGTTGCCGTGGGAGTTGACTAATATCTCCAAAACTTGAAAAATTATTCCACGAACTTAGAAATTCATTGAATCAAGGAAACTTGGTGCCATAACTTTCATAACTTGAACTGTCTTCACTTGAGAACATTGCCAATTATCTAAGATTTGCTTAATCTGACCTTGAATTATCTTTATCAGATCTTGGAACTCTCTCTCTTGAACCATAAACTCTTGGTGACTCTTGTATACCTGTAAATCACATTGATCTATACCAAAATCATCAGTAACTTAATTGTTTTGTAATCATCAAAATCAATGCGAGGTCAACACTTAATGTACACATAGTGGTCCTCCTAAATCATATCCAAGCCAATCGATGTAATGGCTTCATGAAACTTGAGGTACCATCATCTAGATAACTACTTGAGACCACATAAATCTTCTAAGGCGGCACACCTTGCCCTCCTGTCCTTTGGTCTCAAAGCCCAAAGGTTGATTCATATAAATCTTTTCATCCAGGCTTTCATTAAGAAACGCTGTCTTTACATTCATCTGATATAGCTCCAAATCTAAATAAGCTACAATAATTAGGATCAGGTGAACGGAGGCAAATCTCACCACAGGAGAAAATGTCTCTTCATAATCTATACCTTCTAACTTGATATAGCCTTTCGCCACAAGTCAGGCCTTATACTTATCAATTGACCCATTTGCCTTGTGCTTTATCTTTAGGACTCACTTGTTTCCTATATATTTGCGCCTAGGCAAAAGGTCCACCAAGTCTCACACATGGTTCTTAGCCATCGACTTCATTTCATTGTCCATAGCAGCTATGAGCAGGTGAAGCGAGTGTCTCATCAATAGAAGCTAAGTGCAGAGAAATATATTCCCTTCGACTTCAAAATATCGACATGGAACAATTCCTTGTTTACTTCTCTGTAACTGTGGATCTGGACTCTAAGGACTACTATCTAGCGATGCATCAATCCTCATGGGCGAGCTCCCATTAGGCTCAGCTTGTGCGCTCCCACTGTTTGGTGCGCCACTTCCACTGGGCATAGCACTCCCACTATCTATGGCGATCCCTAGGATAGGTCGCAATGCCCCTTCCTCGCTAGAGATAGGAGAGTCCTCCTTTAACTCCTACAGGGTCAGGTCATTTCTAACTCTCTATAAACTCCACATCTCTAGACTCCACCTCAATCAGTCCTCCATTAGGATGTTCATCGTACATCATGTAATTCTTTGAACTCTCAGGATACCTGAGGAACACCTTTTTGCTGGCTTTAGGACCTAGCTTTTCCAACATATGGGAGGTGTTGTGAACATATCCTACTGAGCCCCATAAGCGCAAATGATTCATAGAAGGTCTCATGCCATACCATAGCTCATATAAAGTAGAGGGTACAGATTTACTGAGTACACAATTAAGGATGTAGGTAGTGGTCAGCAGCGCATCTCCTTAAAAACTAACTGAGAGATTTGCCTGCATCATCATCGACCTAACTATGTCCAGTGAAGTCTTGTTTCGATGCTCTACAACTCCATTTTATTGCGATATACCAGGAATGGTAAGCTGCCTACATATCTCCTTTTCCTCACAGAGCCTCTGGAATTGCTCAAATAAATACTCGCATCCTCTATCTGGTGAGTCTTCAAAGTCTTCTCCTTCTAGTTCTCCACCTTAACTAAAAAGCGTCTGAAATAATGCAGCGCTTCATAGTGGTGGATGATTAGGTACACATACCCGAATTACGAGTAATCATCTATAAATGTGAGGAAATAAGAGTTGTCATGCCGTACCTTGACACTCAAAGGTCCATTCTAGTTCTATTAGCTAAGAGGCCCTAGAAGCCTTACCAAAAGGCTTCGTTGATGCCTTTCCTACTAGACAAGACTCATACACAGGGAGACTTATCTTGCTGAGAGAGCTCAATAGCCCTTTTCTAGCCAATCTTGCCATCCGATCTTGACCCACATGACCAATTCTAGCATGTCATATCAAACAATCATCACATGCAGAAAAAGAAGCATAAGTAAACAAGGAATAGTGATCACTCAAATCAACATTAAGTCTAAAAAAACCCGTGATAAATTTCAACTAAAGGATAAAATACCATTCATATACACAAACATCCGATCTCTAGAAAAACAAAAAGTATAGCCAAATGCCAACAGGGTAAGAACAGAACAAAGATTACACCAGATAGTTGGGATGTACAAAAGATCATGTAGGAGCAACACATGTCCACCATGCAACTTAACGCAATATACTCCTACTCCCAACACCTGCTCTCACAGACCGTTCCCAAGGACGACATACTAGGTATCTGCTGAAATTCAGTGAAAATCCACAAAAATAGCTCGATCTCGCACTATATGTTTGTTCACTCCCATATCTACAATTCAATCAAAGAGTGTGTCAGTAGCTAATGCATACAAACAAACATAGAGAAAGCTCATTGTAGAGCATACCTTCTTTGGCTTAGTGCAATCACGAGCAAAGTGGCTTTTTGCCCTACAGTTGTAGCACTTGACATTTGCTACTTGCCTTACCCCTCCTTTTGCTCTTGAGCCTCGAAGACCCAGCATGGGCCACATAGGCTGAATAGTAGGAAGTCTCGATGCGCTCTGCCTCCAGCTAAGGAGCTAAGATATGTCCTCAAAGGTCTTGATGTTCTCGCTATGAGTCATCAAAAGCTTCATCTGACTCCATTGACGATCAGGCAGTGAATGAATCACTGCAAGGACCTGTTGCTCGACTGTAAGATCGACACCAGTAGCCTTATGGTCCCTAATTATGCTCCCCATCACATGAAGGTGGTCGGATATCGAATGATTAGGATCCTTGATGTACTGCATAAACCTCAGGTTCAAGGGCATGCAGCCTCGTCACTGAGGTCTGTCCATACCTTATCTTGAGCTAGTTCCACAGCCTGGGCAGTCGGGCAACTCTTAAAATTGCTGATCAGATTATTGTGCATGCTGTTCAACATAGTGAAATGTGCACAACGATCTTTCTTCACCCAGCTTTCATAGACTTTTTGATCAAGGTGGTGCTTTGCGAAAGTTTCAGGTTCTAGTGGTGTCATATTAGATATCATGGTCTCTAAGACTTCTAATTCATTTAGCAGGTATTGAATTTTTCTATGCTATATATCATAGTTATGTCCATCTAACTTCTCACCTCTATTGAGGTTAGTTATCACAGATCTAAAGGCTATCGCTACATTCAGTTAAGCAAGTTTTTGAACATCAGGCACATATCAGTATATATGAAAATTAGGGAAAGAGAAGTGGATTACTTATGCTCCTACTCATAAATGAGATCAAAAATTTTGCTAAGTTCATAATCATTGCTCATTTAATAAAATGAAATATAAAATCTAAATCTTTTTCAGAAACGCATCTCTCTTATCCACAAATCTAACACTAGTAGGTACATTTCTATGTGCTACATTAAGTATATGTTTTATGTCAACAAAAGGCATAAAATATAGCATTCATATTATCTATGCACAAAACATAAATAAACATGATCGCAGAAAAATACAATAAATGATATAAATAACCCTCATGCATCAAGCATAAATACTTATGTCAGTAGAAACAACATGCATAAATATATTTATACACTAAGCATAAATAATTATGCAATTAAAAAAAATATTCATAGTAAATACACATATAGTGTGGCACTTGTACTATTCATGCACTAAACATAAATCAATATGTCATATCTAGAAAACTTTCAATAAATTTTCTATAATTTTCTTTTCTAATTTTTCTGTAAGTTTTTCAGATTTTTTAACAATTTTTTGAATTTTTTAAATAATTTTTTAAAATCAAAAAAATTAAAAATTAAAAAAATCCTATATGGCATATCACGTCAACTGGGATCTACCACACAAGCAGCCACGCCAACATAGCATGCCTCATCACTATGCCACGTCATCATGCAATGTGGACTGCCATGCAAGTAGCCACATCAATTGGGTCCTTATGCCACGTCAATATTGCAGCCTCGTTAGCATGCCACGCAATCATGCCATGTGAACTGCCATGCAAGCAGTACCTAATGCTTAGTCAGCACATGCGGGGCTGCCATATCAGCTAAGCTGCCATATCATCACTTAACTGACATGGCTGCCACGTCAGTACATGGCTTGCCCTTTTAAAAATTGAAAGAGGGCCTGGAGTTCGTCGAATTTACGGACAGTGCCATCCGTAAATTCGACACCCTCCGTTCGCCCACCATGCGTGGGGCGGCGACGCGGGAGGCCTTCCCGGCCCTACGACAGCCGGGAAAAGAAGGGGGAAGGGACATCGGCGATGGACGAAGACGGTGCTAGCTATCGGAGAGGGTCCGATGACCTCGTCCGCGGTGCTTGGCTGCGTTCCTCATGCTCGCCACCCGTGCAGCTGCGGCTAGCCATCCCCAGCCTCCGACGGCCAAGGAGGAGCTGGAGGATGTCCCCCGGCGGCCAGCGAGGGCGGTGCTGGCCACCATTCCGGGTCCGATGACCCCTTCAAATTTTTTTTTTTTTAATAGGCTCGACGCTGCAGCACCCATAGCCGCAGATAGGAGGCGGCGGCGGCGGCGGCCACGTCAGGCCCCACCGCCCCTTCTTCCTCAACATGACCCTCCCTCAACGGCGACAATGACCAGGGCGAATGGGACGGACCCGCAGATGACAACGGCCACGAAGCCGTCCATCTTGCCGGCTGGCAGAGGGGGAAAGAGCCAGCAGAAGGGGAAGGATACGAACACCACAAATCCGACACTTTGGTACTAATTGTTGGGCCACGTAACGGAGACTTACCTCATTGTAAGCAGACAGCGGAAGCAGCGAATCGTCGGTGATGGTGGAGACTATCAGAGTCTCCACGGCGGTCCACACCCTTAGCCACGATGATGGAAAGAGAAGGTCCGAAGGGAAGAACACGAAGCTCAAAAAGGAAGACCGAACGTCCGATCATCATTTCTCAATCTTCTCTATTCTTAAGAGAAGCGGGACAGGAACGTCTCCCTTGTTCTTAAGACAAGCGAAACAGGAACAGAGCCCATACCGCATAGGACTCTGTGTGGACACTTGACCTGACTTTAGATTAAAGGCTGCTGATCTTCAAACAAAAACAGAACATAACAAATTCTAACAACCCTTAATCACTAACATAAGATCCCTCAAAAACCCTGCTCGTGCAGCCTCAAATCCCACAAAGGTGGCAAAAGATAAAACTAAGAACATACGCTCCAAATTGCAGGACATCGACCAAACAGCAACGGCAGTTCCACCCCATAATCATAACAGATCAGTAAATTAAATAAAGGCCACAGATCCTCCAACAAGAGCCAATCATTCCTAATTCCAGAAAACCAAAATCAAATTGCTGACCGAAGAACTAAATCACATTATCAACCAAAATTAACGGCTAAAGAGAATACAAGCTAAAAAATCGTAAAGATCAGAGATCTAAGAACTGATACAAGCTAAAAAACCGTAAAGATCAGAGATCTAAGAACTGATGGAGAAAGAGGAAGACGAACCTCAACAACCGCTGAGAAAAACGAAAGGCAAGCCCCCCAGCGAAGAACGACGAGGCCCCGTGGTATTTATAGAGGGAGGCGAGGCGGAGGAACGGTTGAGATTAAGTTACTCTAGTAGCGATCGACGGTGAGATCTGGTACCCTTTTCTTATGGCAGTTAGGAGGACGGCGGTTTCCGTCTCCTTAACCGTTGAAGAGTTCGGAAGCCGTATTGAGACTGCTTCGGTGCGTGAGTCTCCCTTGCTGACTGACACGTGGCTTATGCATGAAATCAGGCGAACATTATCAAATAACTGTCTCCATATTCTTTTTTTTTTTTACCTCAAAACAAACATAACGCTCTATTTTTTTTATTCTTTATTTTATTTTTTTGGTAGACTAAGGGGCCGAAGCTTTTCTTTTCTATTACTGTTTATAAATTATATAAATAATAGAAAAATATAACTATACTTTTTTATTTCAGTGCACAACTTTTTACATATTCCTTTTTTTTACCTTAAAAAAATTCCCCCTTTTCTTTTATTCTTTATTTTATTTTAGACTAGAAGGGCCCAAGTTTTTGTTTTCTATTACCGTTGTAAATTATAAAAATAATGGAAAAATGTAATTATATTTTCTTATTTCATTGCACACCTTTTTACATATTTATCTACTTTCAGAAATATTAAAATTAAAATATTTTCTTGTTTCTCGAATTTTTCTAATCTGTTTACACTGATGCTTTTTTTTGTTATGATATTTTCTCTAATAATTTGCACCACAATTTTGATTTTTTTTATTTTTTTTTGTAAATGATAGCTAAAAGAATAACAAAAGAAAAGGAGTTCTAATGTCATCTTAGCATAAAAGAAATATTTTATTATATTTTTCTTTTCTATGTGATCTCTTTTTTTTTTTTCCTTTGGGTCACTATTTTAACCCTTTCTTTATATATTTATAACGTGTTTCTCAAATTTTTCTTGCTTTGTTAAGCAGCTCAGTTTATAAGTGCTGGAGCACAATCTATTTATAACAGAAAAGAATAAGTGGTGGAGTACAATCTATTTAAAAGTTGAATCAAAAAAGTTCAATCTATTTGACAGTCAAATTAGAAAAAGAAATACAGCTCAAATTAATGCAATAAATAAATAAATAAATAAACAAAGTAAATTAAAATTGTATAGAGATTCATTTCGATTTTTTATTTTTAACGGCTAATTCATTTCCTTAGCCAAGAAAAGGTTCTACTATTTCCTAGAATTTAGAGTTCTAAATTGTTTTAATTCTTGTAGTTGAAATTTTGCTTTTGCTAGAAAGAGAAATTTTATAGAGTTCTTTTAAATCTAATGCTTTTATTTTGTTTCAAAATTAGTTAAATATAGTCTTATTTTTAAATAAAGTTAGATGGTATAGCTATTATTACTATTACTTTACTCATTTCTCGAATTTGCTCCAAGAAAAATGAATTATTTTAAATTTTTAATGTCATTATAATATCAGGAAAACTGAAAAATAACTTCAATAATGGTTCTTGAATCTATAATAGTTGTAAGTTAATCTCTTTAGAAGGACTTCAAAACTCAAATTATTTCTAAAAGTTAAAAAATTATAATGGAAGAACACTTGGTTTGTTTGAAGGGTTTAATTAACTATGGTATTATTTTATATTCTTTTGGCAACAGAGCTTCAATCTCTTCCGTTTAAGAGTCCTATTTGGCAAGTCTTGAGACTTTATATTATCCCTTATGTTTTTGGACTTACTTATGGCACTACTAATGCACAGTTTGCAGTATTGTAATAAAAGTTTTATTTGAAAGTTTAGTGAGACCAAAGAGAAAAAATAAAAAAAATAAAAGTCTTAATGAGAAACATAGTCATGATATATCTGAGTAAAAGCTCAAACTCAAAACTCATTATATCTGGATGTATATTGTATTCTTTTGCATAAACAAAAGAAATAATTGCAAGAGAAAAAATTATCCATAGTTTAAAGACAGGATCAGATCATCACTTGTGAACCCTCAAGTACTGATTTCAGTTGATCCAAAACAATTCAAGGCTATTATATCAAAATACTTCAAGAATAAATTCACAACAGAAAATAGATTTGAAACTGATGAAATTACAACTTATTGACTCAACAAGAGTTAATCTGCAAGAATATCAATAAAAAATGTATTAAAAAAAAGTCAGGAAATCTTTTATAAGCCTACATCCAATGCAACTTAGCTTGGAAATTGTGCTATGCTGGACATAATAAAAAATATCATTTAATGTCTTCTAGAAAAAAAAAAGGAATAAAGCAACGAATCATTATCTAGCTTAATTCCTTGTGCCTCCTTTTTGCAAAGAAAAAGCCGCTGTTCTTATTTTACCCGAGGGATTCGAATTAGCCCCCCCCCCCCTCGATCGTATTTCTCCCGAGGTGAGAGAAAAGATGAGAAATCTGTCTTTTCAGAGTTATCATCCCAATAAAAGAAATATTCTTGTGATAGGTCCTGTTCCCGGTCAGAAATATAGTGAAATCGCCTTTCCCATTCTTTCCCCCGACCCTGCTACGAAGAAAGACGTTCACTTCTTAAAATATCCCATATATGTAGGTGGGAACAGAGGAAGGGGTCAGATTTATCCTGATGGGAGCAAGAGTAACAATACGATCTATAATGCGACATCGGCGGGTATAGTAAGCGAATAGTACGTAAAGAAAAAGGAGGATATGAAATAACCATAGTTGATGCATCGGATGGACATCAAGTGGTTGATATTATACCTCCGGGACCGAACTTCTTGTTTCAGAGGGTGAATCCATCAAGCTTGATCAACCATTAACAAGCAATCCCAATGTAGGAGGGTTTGGTCAGGGAGATGCAGAAATAGTGCTTCAAGATCCATTACGTATCCAAGGCCTTTTGTTCTTCTTGGCATCTGTTTTGGTTCTTAAAAAGAAACAGTTTGAAAAGGTTCAATTGTATGAAATGAATTTCTAGGTCCAGAAATTCCTTAACATCAAGTTGGTAAAAACCAACAAATTATTGTCGATCGAAACAATTATGTATGATCAAAAAATTCTGTAAACCTTTTTGTTTATATTGTTTTTGTTTTGTTTGTGGGATGTCTGGAATTCATTACGTGTATCCCATTCCTAGTAATAGACTATAGGCATACAACTACAACGGAAGGATGGGAAAAATGAAAGGAACAAATACTTTTTAGGGGGGATTACTAGTCTTCCTAATCTTCTATTCAACACAAGAAAAAGGACTTTCCACCCCTTTCTTGTGTCATCTTGTATCGAAATAATAATGATTTTTTCTCCTGTTCGTCAAAGATTACTATTCCTTTCCTTGCTTTCCGGGTCTATCGGAACTCTTTTGTTTAGATTCATAAGAAGTAGTAGACAAACAAAAAGAAAGGGTTAGGGGAGGATAAATTCATTGAACAAATAGAACTTCTTTAATTATTCAATTAATTTAAACTTCTAATTTAGAAAAATTTTTCAAACAAAAAAAACTTTTACTTTTTCTGTTCCGGTTGAAAGGCAAATTAGATTTTTACAAATATCCAAATCCTTATTTATTAACCATCATCTAAACTATTCCTCTATTTTTGTTAATATGCTGAAGACATTGTTGAATGCCAGTGGCATTTATAAACTACTGACCATGCTTGTCTTAGAATAATTTAGAGTTTCTGAGCCGTAAAATTTTGCCCAAAAAGTATAGCCGAGCAACAAATTAAGCTGAAAGTAAAGATGAAACAAAAAATAAATTTTATAGAATAGTATGCACATTTGAAATCGCCTGGACCGTCCATTCGAATGCTTCCCCCGATTCCTCCTTCACTGTCTACAATATAAGGCATCCTGCTGTTGGGGCTTCCATGGAGGATACCATATTCCTGTTGCCTATGAGCTGCCGCTTCCAAGGTTCCTCTATGTTTTATCAACAAGTGCCCTGGGGGCACTCCTTTAGGAGTTCAACGTGTTCAATAAATTTCTGGATCCTCCTATTCAACTACTTCAACCATTTTCGAATACCTCATATCATTTCCCAGGCATACTATAGTTCGATTATCTATGGACGATTTCTCGCCCAATGCCCCTTAAAACGGGTTTCGAAGATACAAATGCATCTTTTTTTTCTATTGGGCCACAAATTTTCCTAGGTAAATCAATGAGAACGATTCGATTAGTCCTTATACTATATATAACCATTTGAACCCTGAATTGTTCTATGACTCATATTCCATCGAAAATAAAACTAGGTGGAGAATATGTGAAAAACACTTTTTATTTTATTTCTTAAAAAATCCAACTATTAAATGCATCTATGGTATAAATTTAATTTAATAATTTATTTAATTTATAATTCAAATATAGATTACAATTGATGCTAGTTTTTAATAATTTATAGTTCAAAAACTTCTCACATTAAATATAAAAGAAAGATAAATTATCTAATAGAATAATTTTTTAAAAAATAAGATATTCAATGTCAATGCATTTAATAACTAGATTTTTAGTTTTTTTAAGAAAAAGAATGCTTGAGAAAGTGTAGTAGAAAATGTAGTAGTATGATGGATTTTCTCTCTAATTTTGTTTTCAATTAAGAAA
The DNA here is from genome assembly GCA_017589505.3 of Metroxylon sagu. Classification (NCBI taxonomy): domain Eukaryota; kingdom Viridiplantae; phylum Streptophyta; class Magnoliopsida; order Arecales; family Arecaceae; genus Metroxylon; species Metroxylon sagu. Next base: position 353,134 of record JACVBY030000442.1, on the reverse strand, counting down.
AATATTTTAAAACATCTATTAAAAAATTAAAAACAATCAATAATTCTCTTTACCAATCAATGAATGCTGGTTTTGTTTTCAATTAAAAGTATTTGTTGGGAACGTTAAAAAAGCAATCAATAAATGCACGATTAAAAAGTCAATCAATTAAAACACTCGTTAACAGACATTGTACAGATAATATTTCTTTTTTCAGAATGATGTAACATTGGATATTATTTCATTCCATATAATCAATCCGCTTTCCTTCCGTCATGCTACAAATGGCGCACCCAATCAGCTCCATATAATCCACTTTCCTTCCGTCATGCTACAAGTGGCACCCGATGGATTGACTGCATTGGCACCCAATAAATGGCACCTGGCAACCAATAGGCACCCAAAATAAATGATGGCACCTCGCAACCAATAGGCACCCAATGAGAAAGGGCTTTCCTGAGAAAGCCACCTTTCCTTAAAAAAAATCTATTTATCGTTTGCCAACTCATAGAAAATGCTACAAAGCACTGCCTTAAACATGCTACATGCCTTACAGGAAAGAACTTTCGTAAAAGCCCATTATTTGTCAAACGAGACCTCATAGAAAATACTACAAAATACTACTACAACATAGGCAACAGCTCTCCTAAAAATCCATTTATCGTTTCTAAAAATCCATTTATCGTCTGCGGAAAACACTGCAGAGGCTTAACAAGCTTCAACATGGAGGTGTTGACATTCACCAATAAAGGCTCGAAATAGTTGTCCCACACCTACATGGTGCCAGATCCTCTGCCATGCCCATATGTTGAACCAAACCAAACCAAACCTTGCAGCTTTGTAACGTGTAATCTGGCTGAATGATATTTGCATGAGCCACAGAACCACCGAACAAAACCTGAGTTATTTATGTAGAAATATTACAATATAGCACCAAATGTGAAATTTTTACACCTCACTGAAATATGGCTCCGAGAAAAAAGGACTTATACAGCTAATTCCAGCTAATTTGAAATTTAAGCTCTATAATTATTGTTACTGCAGCATCAACAGCTGGAAAACCACAAGCAAAAGGAAACTGACAACATGGACCGCTATGGCAGCAATAAAAGAACACACGACCAAAGGTTTACTCAAATTAAAATACACGAAGAGCCAGTGCATGCATTTTTATTCATTAAAAAGTTAAGAGAGAGAGAGAGGGTACAGGACAAGACTTGATATCTAAGCATGAAAACCACAAGCAGCAAACAGGAAACTGATAGCATAGACCGCTCTGGCAGCAATAAATGTTTATTCAGGGAAAAAACAGTCCAATGAATGTGTTTATTCAGGAAAAAAAAAAAAAAAATGCCCAAAGGATGAATGTGTCATTACAGCAACAAAGCAACCACATGCACCAAAACCTTCTATCACAATAAATCCATCTTCATCAGCAGATCATTACCTGCCCATTTTATGAAAAAAGATAAAAGGATGAATATGTTAATTCAGGGAAAAAACAATCATTATTCAGGAAAAAAAAAAAAAGCCCAAAGGATGAATGTGTTTCTCAAGGGAAAAAACAGTCCAATGAATGTGTTTCTCAAGGGAAAAAAACAGTCCAATGAATGTGTTTATTCGGGAAAAAAAAAAAACCCGACATATTCGCATTAAAACACAACAGTCCAGCGCATGTGTTTTCCAAAGAAAAAGAATAAAAGAGATGCAATCTCATTTATTTACACATATCGTAGGAGGAGAAAGGAGGAAGAAGAAGCAGCAGAAGCAGAAGATAAAGAAAAAACAGGTGTTTTCTTTAGAAAATGAAAAAAAAAAAAAAAAAAAAAAAGCATAAAACCATGGTTTGTCATGGAATGCAAAGAAAAACGGATGGGTATAAAATAATGGTTTAAAATTGATCGTATCTAATCTGAAAAGTACCATGACAGCAACAATGCATCATGTATTCGTAACCAGAACTCTGCTTGCCTTAAAATGCATTACCAAAATCTGAAAAGCCATGCTATGACAGCAACCAAGCATGCGTAACCAGAATTCTATCAATGAAAGAAGTCACTGTAATCAGACCCTATTCACAACTATCACAGATGAAAAAGGGCTCCCTCCACTTTTCCCATCCGGGTTGGGACCGGCATAGGCAGTGTTAAGCAACAAAAACACTGAATAACAATCTACAACTCAACAAACATATATGATAGATTCATCAACAGAAAGCATTGGCAGTTTCAAGCTACAAAATACTAAAGAACAATCAACAACTCAACAAACATATATAATAGATTCATCAACAGAACATAGACATTAGGTCAAATAAAACACTATCAAGGGCAGATCGATTACCAAAAATAGCTCTTTAGTTTGATTTATCCAGCACACCACTAAGCATAGCAACAGGGGAAAAAAAAATCCATTATTCAACTGAGGAGTAAACTTGAACTGGACTATCGTACATCCAGGAGGGCATCTAGCTTTGAAAGTCTGAAGAAGTGCTAACAAGATGCTAGAAACATCACCAAAGGACTTTGCAACATCAATGGAAGAAGCAGAAAAATTATCTGCAGCCCAAAATCTACTATTTAAAAGAGAGGCTTTTGCTACCATTGGTCATAGGCCGAGGAAATATAATGGCTGGAGGTTTGCCATTCCAAAGAGCCAACAGAAAACAACCCCTCTGACTTGTTACCCAAATCAAAAAGCACTTTTGCCTATTGAATACACAATGGCACGACCCTGGCAAGCTCATCAAAATTTTAGAGCAATATCCATCCTGATCTCACCGCCATGAAATTACAAACTAAAAAAGAAAAACCAATGTTGCTTTATTTTTAGTGAACAATCATTGAAGGATCATTCGGAACTAACACTGCCATACTATCAGAATATATCTGAATAGCCTCATGAGCATTGGCTGTAATCTTAAGAATCTTCGTAGCCACACAGCCTCCTGAATAGTAGCCGAACAAGCGATATATTCGATTTTTTATAGTGGACAGGGTAGTGCAGCTCTGTTTCTTACTGCACTAAGAGACAGCTCTACCTCTAAAAATAAACACATATCCTACGGTGAATCTATGCTCGTTTCTATCACCAGTACAATCAGAGTCATAAAAAACCTTTAATCTCAAATCTCCACCCTAATAATATAGGGTGAGACTAGCAGTACCACAAAGGTAACGGAAAATCCTCTTTACTGCTTTCCAAATTAGCAGGTCCTGAATTGCTTTGGTATCGGCTAACTAAACCAACTGCAAAGCTAACGTCAAAGCAAGTACACAACATAGCGTACATCAAGCTTCTCACAACTCGCATAGAGGATCCTGCTCATCTTTTCTCTCTTCTCATTTATTATAGGGCACTGGTCGATGCTCAAAGTACAACCTTTCTCTATTGGGGTATCAACGGGTCTCGAATAGTGCATTCGGAATTGTTCCAAGATTTTCTCAATATAAATTTCTTGAGACAAACCAAGAAAACTCTTAGCATGATTCCTTAGGATCCTCACTACTAGCACATAATTCGCTTCACCCATGTCCTTCATCTCAAAGACAAAGGACAGTCACTCTTTATTGGCATTGATTACACCTATAGAACTCTCAGTTATTAGGATGTCATTCACATACAATGCTAAAATCAAAATGCCATCATCTCTTAATGTACACATAGTGGTCTTCCTCAATTATGTCCAAGCTAATCAATGTAATGGCTTCATAAAACTTGAGGTACTATCACCTAGATAACTACTTAAAACCATATATAAATCTTCTAAAGCGGCACACCTTGTCCTCCTATCTATAGATTAGACCCTTTGATTTGACCCGAAAATAGTCTATCTCTTTCCTCCAATACATATTGCACACGACAGGTTACTAGTTCACTATAGAGTTACTAATGGACCATAATCTAACAGCACTTATAATAAATTACGTGCTTTGATGCTTAGAATTTTTCGAGACTTGAACAAACTCATCTGAGAGCAGAGTATGATGCTATACTTTAGGTACTCTAATAATACTTAAAAAGTTTCCATCCAGTTCTCTATTTAAGACTCTAATAATACTTAAAAAGTTTCCATCCAGTTCTCTATTTAAGAGTTCCCCTCATTTATTAACCGGATGGGGGTTATAAATATATTTGCATATCTACTTTACTAGTCAAATAAAGTTAGAAACGAACATGCCCTTCTTCAATAAAAAAAAAAAAAAAAAAAGAAGAATGAAATTGGGCTTTTTTAAGGCAAGCAGAAAATTGGTACAGCAAGTCACTGATTTTAGCTGGACTTCCTCTCATTATTCTCAAAAAGAAATTAGATAGTATTTAAAATTTATGAAAAATTTACATAATTAGTTGATTTTTTTTGGGTATGGATTCAGCTGTTCCGTATCCCTTTCTTCTCTTTCTTAAATTTAAAGATTTTTCAAGATTTTTCCCAAACATTGATGAATGGCATTGATTTATTTATACTACCTGAATAAAGTGAATATTTTTAGCATTCTTAATCTTGTCGGTCAATTAAACTTAACTTAGTTTTTGTCATCGTTACAAGCATATACCAAGACATGAAACTCGTTAACTGCAATTTGGCACAAGCAAATTTTTGCAGTTTCACTGTTCAAAGCCGCTGGTTTATACTTCTTTAGAACCACCCACGCGCTTATATGACAAGGGCAACTGGTCAGCAAACTGCTTGTCGTCTAGAGGCATAAGCTCCCCTTTCCACCAATGGAGGATAAAAATAAGGAAAAAAAAATAGACAACCATCTCTGCTATAAGTTGTAGCAGCAACTACAGCGTGATAAAAACAACTACCTATAATCCCATCATCACCATTAGACACCAAGAATGCAATCATAACCATCCATTATTGTCATGAGCAACTGACTCTGCTTCACTTTTGAAGACACTCCAACACTGGGTGCAGTTGAAATATTGCTTATTGATAATCATCACCAATTCAACAATTATTGACATACCATTAAAAAAAACAAAATATTTCCATTTGAACATGAAACCACAAAAATCTCTGATATAGTCTCTGATATTGCCCATGTTTCGTTTTAGACGTAGGTCACATATCACACATCCTTAGCAAATGCACCTTCCAGAGCACGTAACCAATTCACATACTGGCCATGCTCCTTTCCGTGCAAGTGTTCAATGAGAAAGCTGGTAAGTTCCATGCCAATCCCCCTGGCTACAAGATACTCTTTAAGTGCTATCTGCAACTGAGGGTCCAGGGAGCTGCATAAATTAAGAAAAAAGTTAGTTGAATTGAAAGCAAATAGTGAACACATCAAGAATAATAATTACTAAATGCATATATACTTCTACACAAATTGACATGCTTGTTGAAGGGACTAAATAGGGAAGGGGAAGATTGAGGTAACACCAATGAAATTTGGGAAAGGGAATTTGAAAGGCTTGTGATATGACTGAGGGGTAGATTCGGTATGAATGGCAAATCCAGTTTTATAGAGCTTACCTACACAATATTAAAGCAATAGCTATATCAATCCATATCATGCATATCTACTCTCTTAATAAAGGAAATATATTAGCAATGAGGCCTTATGGCCAATAACCAATAATTTGACTACGATGACTTGATAGACATTTGTTGATATGTTTTATGCTATGGTGGAAAAGAAAGAAATTAGTCCCATTTTGTTCTTCTCCAATCCACCCCTCTCCCATCTCTCCCTCCATCTCTCTACCAAAAAGTCATGTAATTCACACCACGCACAAAAGAAAAAAAGCTGTCATATAGAGCAGGGTGTATAATTGTCAATACAAAAGCAAAATGAGCAGCCATAACCTTTACAAACGGCATGACGTCCTACATGGACCATATCAATTCCTATAAATATCTTAGTTCCTTCCAAACTGAGAACATGCATGGAACTTCAACTGGAACCTCTAAAATGAGACACCTTTCTTTGTAGGTGCACAAGTTGCTTTTTCTTCCATCTTTTGTACTGCTTTGATCATTTTTCCTACTGATCTGGATATTAAATTAATCTTCTGGGTTTTCATTATCCACCAAGACTAAATCCAAAGGCCATGTGTTAACCTTTTTAACAATAATAGGCAACAGGATGACAAATTCTAAAACCTGGAGTGTCACCTCTATAGACTCACTGCTGTTACTGGTCATGGAATATTCATGTTGCTGAGTGTGTACAGTCCGTGAATTGAAGAACTTTGATGCATCAGAATGGTACCCAGCCTGTTTCTTCAGGACTAGAATGTTTCTTGGATCAATTTTATCCCTTTTGGCTACATTTTGTTTCTGTGGTTCTGCTGCGTAGCCATCTTCTCCAAGTTTCTTCCATAAACTAGAAATTAATTATTATTTGCCATTATAATTCTTAAGTTCTTTTTTCCTTCTACATTTCACAATCTGCCAGTAAAGAAATTTATTAAAAGATGTCTATAATCACTTCATGAAATTAAGTGCATGAATTATCATACATTATCATAATTTGTGTCACTATAAGCTGATCATCATACTGATTCACCTTATTATCTATAGATGTGACATGTAAATTGTTTCTGCTAGCATCTTTTGACCGTATATTAACTTTTAAGTTTGTTTTGGAATGGACACATACCCTGGATAAGGTCAGTTATCTCTTGTATTTAAACTAGGCCTTAAATTAATCTAGAATTATGGATATTTTACTCTGTGCATCAATGTTACCTTTTTTACTTTGCGTATGCTTATCTAATATGCTAATCAATAAGAAAAAGAACCACTTTTTATGAACAATGTACACTTTTATGGTTGGCGTAATGGCTGCATGTGCTTGTTTTATGCATGCGTATACTTTGTAGTACAACTTATATCATATATTCAAGACCCAATATAAGGAATCAAATCATGCATCACTAGCTTCACATTGATGCCCTTTTTATTGTAGCATCTTTTCCATTCATAGGTCGCTAGACTTTCACCAGTACTTGACAGCCAGCCCGCTAGCGATCATTGAGAAACCTGTTGGATGTCAAGCAAAAGTGAAGTACCTCCCATGAATGATAAAATTTAGTGTCAAGGATGAAATTCTTGTTCTCTCAGTTACCTTCGATCACCAAAGATGTTGATGGGCTGTAACAGGGTATTATGGTCTCTACATTTTATGTGATCTTGAGGCCACTACAAAGGTACTTATATATATCCTCTCCCTAAATAAGTTGACAAGCACACTCAGTTAAAACAATTCATTTTGAAGGAGTTCAATCCATTTAACTTCATCTTATCCAGAGACCTGAAGGGTTATTTACTGCACTTTCTCTCACTTTTCTAATTCTATTTGATTTAATGATATAGAAAGAATGAAGAAGCTGACTGATATTTATTGGTCTGAGGACCTGTGGTTGTCATGCATTAGCTTGTCAAATCTATCCTTTGTCTAATCTTAGAAAGTGCTCCTGAGTTGTTCTAGTACCAAGGGACACAAAGTAGTATTCAAATGGCATTGTGGTTTGAAGGAGCTGACTTGGTGTTTTATACATGAGTCATCCATCTAATGCCCAAGAAGTTGACCCTCCTATTTTATCTGAATTATCTGTTGTTTAACTACGTGCTCATTTCGATATAGGTGCTTATTTTGATATGAAAATACAATGTCTGGGCCTCTCGTGGTAGCTTCTCTCACGAAATGTTCATTTTTATTCTTGCCCCACTCAGGCCCAAATTGTGTGCCATTTTCAGATTTCTGTTTCATCTTTTGGGGCTATGTCTGCACAATGTTTAAAAACTTAGTAAGACATCATTCTAACTGTTTACATCAATATCTTGTCCAAGTTACACCAGTGAAATCAATAGGAACACCAATGAGGAGGAAATGTGGTTGTGGGAACATATCACATTGTTGGGATTGCCTGTGAAATTCTCACCTTTTGTCTATCCAATTGACCGAATTTCCTTTCCTATTTTTCTAATGTTTGGATCATACGTAACAAGAGGCTTTTATCCCACTTATATGGAATTGATTTTATAAGTCGAATTATGATCCATCTACATTGCAAAATATTTCATAACTAGCTCTCAAATTTATGTCAACGTTTCATTGATTGGTGTCTAGTTCCTAGATTGAGTGCATATGTGCCACCCCCCCTCCCCTCTCTTTCTAAGCGGATACAGTTCACATGCAAAACTATTTATGGCATGTAAGCATAAGTAGAATTCTTCTCTAAATGAGCTTCCATCTTTCTCAAACATATAGGTGCATCCTTCTTTCTGCATCATGCATGAAACAATGCCCTTGCTGCTCTTAAACATGAACAACTGCAGCCTGTACACCAGCATGGGCTGCAGTTAGACAAGTTCACTGAAATTTGACACTCTGGAATGTAGGAAATGATAGATTCTTTGAATGACCAGAAAGGATAATCATGTGTCTATTCCATAGAGGTATTAAACTGATGCAACACAGGATACAACTGATAGATACTTTGACTAGTAGGACCACGCCAAACTTCATAGTAGCTAGCGGATTTATAGGTAGAGATTTTAACAATTGAATGTTTAATTTTTTTAAAGGTTTTTGCCAAATTTTTCTTTAAATTTTTCATTAGAGATGTTATTGAATATTATCAGGTTTCTATATTCGTACATAAATAATTCTAGCACGTTTCCCTATTATCGAGTCCTGGTATGATTTTGTACCAGATTTAATGCCCGAATTATGGTTAGGGTCGTGGTCTATATATTCTCCTAATTCATTATGAAAATGAGCTTTTGAGAAATTAATAAAAACTTAACTTTAATGAGAACTTCCTTCATCGATGAAGGGTTCTTCAATCTAGATTGCTTTAGTTTTGCACATTTAATCTCTGAGTTTAAATTTTATCAATCGATTCACCTTTCACTCTTTACACCGTATCATAAACCCTATCACCTTCATTTCATTTGACCTCTAAGTCTTAATGTATAAGATTCTATATAACCACTAGATGATAGTCAGATTGCTCTAATACCAACAAATTGTTTCTTACATGTAATACAACAGAAGACTGAAGGGTCGTTTGGTTGAGAGAAAAATAGAAGGGAAAAACTTTTCTACTCATATTTTCCTATATTTGGTTGGAAGATGAAGGAAAAATTGTGTGGGAGCACACACACTTTTTTTCCTCTTCTACTAAAAAATAAATACTATAATGGAGGTAGTATTTATTTTCTCCCATGCTTTTTTTCCCTCCCACTGCAAAAAATTTTGGCATCAAAAACCCAAAACCATCCCTCAATATCTTTTTTAATTTCCCTCCCATGTCCATTTAGTAACCCACGTCCACTTTATTCCCATGCAATCTTTATTCGAGGGGTATTATAGTTAAATTGGCATTTTTTCATGCCAAATTACTCCAAACCAAACACAAAAAAATAATTCTAAAGCTATTTTTTCATATAAATTTCCTGTCAACCAAACATGGTAAAATTTATTTCTCCCTTGCAAAACTTTTCCTAGGAGAATGGATCTTAGAAAATCTTTTCCCGAGAAAACTTTCCTAGGAAAATACCAAATAAGCCATGAAAGTAAAAAGATAAGAGGAAGGGGGGCAAATAACATCTTTGTTTAGGACTTATACCGTGATTTGTCCAAATTGTTTCTTTATGAGTACAATGGATTTAGGTTATGCAAAGGTTTAAGTAGGGTAGAGGCAATTTGGCAGCAAATTAGAATAGAAGTTTGAGTTAAATTATAAACAAGTGGTTGAGTTAAATATAAATAAATAGTTAAGACTAACCCATAAATATAACTATAAAACCAATTTAGATATCCCAGCATTGAAACATTTTATACTAATAATTTTGAATGCATGGTTGGCTGTGACCTTCCATCATGCAGGACTTCTGGTTATTAGATGAATGTTAATAGTATAGAAGTATTTGATATTTAGAGAATTCTAGTTTGTAATATTTTAAAAATTTTAATTTATTTAATCTCGACAATTGTTTTTTCTCCACTTCAGGAATGCATTTATTTACTATAAGTTTTATTTCAAGCCACGAGGTGGATGATGGCTAAGATTTAAATCAAAATGTCTGATCAAAAGTTTTAAGGTTAGGTTGCATTAAATATTAATTGATCCATATCCATGAAAACTTAAATAATAACATTAGGCATGTTACTATTTAGATATTAATCTGCCATAACAAGACAGCATGTGGCTTCGCATAATGATAATGTAACGCAAATTGTTCTAAAACCAATGATGATTTTAAGGAAGCATGAATTATGGTAGTCTTTTAAACAATTCTTTGCAATTCATTTGTTTAAAATAAGAACCAAAGCTATGATTAAAAATATTTTTAATAAATCTAATAAGTACCATTTGTTATCTGAGTTATTTTACTGTGCTTTTTTAATGTTTTTCTCAAAAATCAGGCTTTAATTCCATCCATTCAAAGTCATATTTCAAAGCTTTTAGCCTTTACCCAATGCCCATATGCCCTTGAGTTTTCTATTATTTACGGTATCACTCACATATAATCGGAAACATGATAGAAAAAGCGTTCTATCTATATGAGTCTCTATATATTTCATGTATCTCAATACTTTGGTGTAACGACCATTCCATCCAAGATGATTTCTTACCTGTACCTAACCATTTTCTTTGTAAACCAATCTTATTGGTTGTTCCTCTTACCTATAAGTTATTACTTTCTTTTTTGCCTCTATCTTTAAATAATTCTCATATTAGTTCAGTTAGCTCGATCTGTTTGTCAGCAACCCAACCAGCTATATTTAACTCTTATGAAACAACATAGAAATTTGGAGTTTTATGTAATACTAGAATAGATAGATGTTAGATTGTATGTTAATTTTTGAATGTCAAGGTTCTGATCATGGAGGGATGTTTTTCTGTTTCCTTTCCTTGAATTTCAGCAGAGTTGTGTTGAAAACGAGGACTGACATTAGGATTATATTATGGAGCCCTTGCTTTCATGTAATGTACACACTAAAATTATAATTGGAGTTTTTATTATAACCATTGCATGTTTAGCCATTATTGAGCTATAACAGACATTAAACTATGAGACTAACAACTGTTATTTAATTTCACCATCTATCCAAACAAAATAATATTTTTTAAAGTATTCATGTTTCTATGTCAAATAGGAAAGTTATTTTTTAGTATGTTCAGCTGCCTTATGGCATGACCAGTTTTCTTAAGAACATATTGAACTCCTATACATAATCAACCGAGACAAATGTAATTTAAGCTTAATTTGATGTGTCATTGAGATCTTTAATGAAGAAAGAGCCTCCATCACTAACTATAAAAATATAATAAGGAATTATTGATGGTAACTCTTTGAGGAAAACTAAAGTAGGTCTGTATTAAAAATACAGTACAATTCCTTCAGAGGATCAAACACACATTCTTCTTTTGTTGATACACCAAATGAGTCTGGATACACAAGCACAGCTGAGAAACTGAGGACTGGAATCTGCAAGTAAGTTAACTATGGTGAAGGCTTTAAGAAATCAGCTATTCCACCTTGAAATGGACTGCTGATAAGCTGCATATGTATTTCAGTTTCAATAATAACCATGATCAAATTCTGATCTAATGTCTGCATAATTGTAATTAATCATATATACCTATACATTCAGAATATAAATAGATAAAATGTAATTAATCATACAAGAGAGCATCCAGTAGGGAAAAGTAAAATGATGGATAACCTGAACCCAACATTGTTGCACTTCTCTATGGAAGGGTCTCAAGATTACATATATTTTTTGCTGTTAATCTATGTTAGAGTCTGTCGGCAGAACAGCACTGAAACAGAGACTTTCCTCCAATAACAGAAGTCCTGTAAGAGGAAAAATATTCATCAGCTAATAGAAGTTTCTCAAGGACAAGTGTTATATAGAAGTGCTGAAAGTGCTTCCATAAGTAGCACCTGAACATGTTAAAGTTTGGTTTGCTGCTCAAACCGTTTAGATATACATCATTATGGAGGGCATCCCTTTTATGAAGTGATCATTATGCACATTATTCTTTGAGTTCTGATGAGCTGTTGCTCTTTGCAATTAGGAAAAACATTAAGTCTCCAGCTTGAAGTATAATAAACCACTTCCAATTTTTGAAATAGCAATGGAAACATAGGTACATGCCAGATGATACAACTTCTTGTGAAGATCAGAGGCAGGTTTTCCATTACCAATATCCATATTCAATCTGTATAGAATTAGAGATAAACATGGAAATATATACTTATTCACCTATAGCCAACCGATTCACATTCTCAAAAAAGAAGAGGAAGAAGAAGATTTAATATATTACTTTGGGCAAACTGTTTCGGTGAAAATAACACAATAAATCTTATAATAGATGCCTACAAGTAGTTCACATATGACCTTTTTTCTTTTCAATCAAATGGAACTGAAAAGATTTTAGAAAATAGAAAAGAGAACAATATTTTACGTGTAAGAATGAAAGATGCAGCGTTTGACAAAGAATTTTCAGGACTAATCTATATTGCATCTTGGATTTAATACCGAATAATAATATTCTGAGGATTTGCATGCTTAGAATCAAAAACTAAAATTTTATATAAAAGGCTACATAGGTATATTGTGATGATTTATCAAGTCCAAGAAGACATGAAACTTCTAAATTCTAGTATGAGTGGAAAATATTCATCTTCATGACATCTGCTAACTACCTTCCATGTCTCCTCTCTTCACACTATGCCCTTTCTGTAGCCTACTAAAACTTACCACAAGATCTCCACTCTTTATATTTAGAATATTAGACTAAAAGAAAGGCATGAATTATGATTTTCAAATTAAAGAATCAATGAACAGAAACCAAGGATGAGGTGGCTAGGTGGGGTGATGAGGAGCTGCTTACATGCATCAACTATTTTCACCTCGTAGTCCCAATAAAATATAGTAGAGGATTGCGATTGGGACAGATATAAACATCCCTACGATAACCCTACAATTGTTAGATAAGATATCAACAAAATGTAACTTAATGAGAAACATAGTGATGATATATCTGAGTAAAAGCTCAAACTCGGTACTCATTATGTCTGGATGTATATTGTATTCTTTTGCATAGACAAAAGAAATAGTTGCAAGAGAAAGAGCTGCCTGTAGTTTAAAGACAGGATCAGATCATCACTTGTGAACCCTCAAGTACTGATTTCAATTGATCCAAAACAATTCGAGGCTATTATCTCAAAATACTTCAAGAATCAATTCACAATAGAAAATAGATTTCAAACTGATGAAATTACAACTTATTGTCTCAACAAGGAGCTAATCTGCAAACATATCGATAAAAAATGTATTAAAAAAAGGTCAGGAAATCTTTATAAGCCTACATCCAATGCAACTTAGCTTGGAAATTGTGCTATGCTGGACATAATGGAAAATATCAGTTAATGTCTTCTAGAAAAAAGGAGTAAAGCAACGAATCATTATCTAACTTAATTCCTTGTGCCTCCTTTTTGCAAAGAAAAAGCCACAGAACCATCATCTAAACTATTCCACTATTCTTGTTCATATGTTGAAGACATTGTTGAATGCCAGTGGCATTTGTAAACTACTGACCATGCTTGTCATAGAGTAATCTAGAGTTTCTGAGCTGTAAAATTTTGTCCGAAAAGTATAGCCAAGCAACAAATGGATCTGACAGTAAAAATGAAACAAAGAATAAATTTGTTTACTTCTTCTTACCTGTACAATACCTACATGTAGAAGCAAGCCATGCAGTCCAACAACAAGTGAGGATGCGACCATGATGGCAGGGCCTACAAGAAATTTGGACACCATGGCAAGGATAGCCACTGAATAGCCACATGAAATAAATTTTGACTGTCCAACCATAAAGGTACCTATACCCAGAAAACATTAGTTAAAAACTATGGTTTAGTACAGTAACCTATGTTAAATATAGTGACATGAGTTGCTAGTGCATCTTGGCATTTCTAAGGAGAAGAGTTAACATGTTTGTAGATCTAAAACAAAAACAGAGTGGCCTATGTCATACAAAATACAACAGCTACATCTACCACCAAATGTGCTCTCTCACTCTCTCTCTCTCTCTCTAATTTCTCTATAATTTCTTAAGATACATGTATTGTACATACATACATTCATGTATATAAATACATGTATGCATATATAATAAATGTATCCATTCATCTACATACATGGATGCATACACCATGCATGGATGCATACACATACAGGTGCACATGAGCACAAATACATATTTTTTATGGATGTATTCAATCATAACCATAGAGAGTAGACAGTAATTGTCTAACTACTTTGGATGTTGAGAGGGGACAAATCTTGTATAACTTAGAAAAACATTTAGATTTAGCCTTGTCTCAATCATAAGTGGTCACCTAGGCTCCAAGTAGGTCTGCGGTTCCTGAAAACTACCTAAATGCTTTGTGCTATCTACAGGAGTGTCCTGACTTTATCACCTTTGCAATGCTAAGATGGTGCACACCATTTGCAAAGGCATCCACCATTCACCATCCATGAGTACATCTGAAATTCTATTTCTGAACATTCTCTGCTCTCCAATGTAACCCACAACCTGCGCATACTTTCACCCGGTGTCTGTGAAAATTTGAACCACATCTTGCTATTATCACAACCATGTTCTAATTTGGTTTGGGACCTGGATTTGATTCCAATCCATTCGATAATAATACGGATATTAATTGTGTCAGAAAGAATGTTTGTTAGTATACAGTAGTCATTCTATATCAGATTACTCCACAGGCAAGAATCATTCTTTAAGGATGCATGCAAAGCATTTAAGTTTCAGAGGTGAGAGGCCAAATTAAACTCTTGTAAATAACACCCATGGTTCTTTCAGTAATCTTAGAGGTGGTCGATAAAAGTGAAAGCTCTACAGACTAATGAACCTGATTTTATTAAGCATAGTATCATCTCAAAGCACAAGTTCACTAAATTATCCTTTCATAGAATCGATAATACACTAATGGAATTCAGAGCTAGGAAAATCTTTGAATTTTGATATCATGACAACTAACAGCCGGTCCCCAAAAGCTTAAGCTATCAGGGAACAAGTTCATAGGATATTATCAGGCTTAAAATATACATTGACCAGTTACTTAAATAAGCAATTATTTCCATCATTGAATATGGAGGAACAAATAAGCAAAATAATCCATCCATTGCAAGTATGGCGATGATGGTGGAGATGCATGATAAAGATACGTACCTACACTGAACATGCTTAACCCTATGGCTGTAACGGAGATTATTGACAGTGAATCATCTATAATTGTTGGCATTTTGATACCCCACCTGCATCAGAAAATATTATAACAAAGCATGCATGTTTGCAGCCACAACATCAGCAACAACAACAAAAACAATAACAAAGCTCAAACCTGAAAGAGATTAAAGACCATATAATTCCAAGAATGGCAGCATGAATTATTGGCATCCTGATCACCTTCTTTCCGGCCGTTATTAGAATGCGCCACGCCGACGGTGGTGGCAGACACTCCATGCCATCATCGCCATTGATCTGCTCTTGCTCCATGATGTTATGGCGAGTGGATACATATTGGTAGAAAAAAAGGATGAGGTTCCACCAGAAACCATTCTGAGCCACCACAATCTGCACCATAAGCTGCTCAGCGGTAGGTCCGTACATACCGCGGAGAAGAGGAATTCCCACGATGATAGTGTTGGGCATAGTGGCAAGACTAAAGATAGTGATCACCCAAGAAAGGGCAGCGCCACGGTGGCGGTAGCAACGGAGGCAGGACCAGGAAAAGAGGGCAGCAAGGAGGAGGAGCTTCTGAAGGAAGTCGGCAGCAAGGAAGCGGAGGCTGATGGTGTATAGGTTGTTAGAGGACATCAGGCGAAAGATGAGGAAGGGGATGGCAAAGAGGGCAACGAAGCTGTTGATGCCATCGCACTGATCGGGGGAGAGGATGCGCCACCATCGGACGGCAGCGTAGCTGAGGTCCGTGGCAGTATAGAGCGGCGCCATGGCCTCTACCACTCGGTAAAGGCTGGAGGTTGTTATCATTTACTGAGCTTGCTCGAGGCACACAAGGAAGCTGGGCCAGTTTACGTGAGGTTGAAATAACCAGAGCATTGTTACTAGGTTTGCTAGTGGCACACAAGGAAGCTGGGCGGAGCGAAGCTGGGTTTGCTCGGGGCATACAAGGAAGTTGGGCGGAGTGAAGCTGGGTGGAGCGCTATTACTGGGTTTGCTCGGTGTGCACTATTATTGGGTTTGCTCGGGGCAGACGCACATAAGGAAGTTGGGCCAATATCAACTTCTTGTGAAGATTAGAGGCAGGTTTTTCATTACCAATATCTATGTTCAATCTGTATAGAATTAGAGATAAACATGAAAATATATAATTATTCACCCATGGTCAACCTATTCACATTCTCAAAAAAGAAGAAGAAAAAGAAGAAGATTTAATATATTACTTTGAGCAAACTGTTCTAATGAAACTAGCACAATAAATCTCATAATAGATGCCTACAATCGATTCACATATGATCTTTTTTCTTTTCAATCAAATGGAACTGAAAAGATTTTAGAAAATAGAAAGAGATTATATTTTACGTGTAAGAAAGAAAAATGGATCATTTAATAGAGAATTTCCAGGAGTAATCTATATTGCATCTTGGATTTAGTACCAAATAATAATATTCTAAGGATTTGCATGCTTAGAATCAAAAACTAAAATTTTATATAAAAGGCTACATAGGTATGTTAGGATGATTTATCAAGTCCAAGAAGACATGAAACTTCTAAATTCTAGTATGAGTGGAAAATATTCATCTTCATAACATCTGCTAACTACTTTCTATGTCTCCCCTCTTCGCACTATACCCTTTCAATAGCTTATTAAAACTTACCATAAGATCTCAACTCTTTACATTTAGAATATTAGACTAAAAGAAAGGCATGAATTATGATTTTCGAATTAAAGAATCAATGAACAGAAACTAAGGATGAGGTCTGGCACCATGGTGGCTAGGTGGGGCGATGAGGAGCTGCTTACATGCATCAATTGTCTTTACCTCGTAGTCCCAATAAAATATAATAGAGGATTGTGATTGGGACAGATATAAACGTCCCTACGATAACCCTGTAATTATTAGATAAGAAATCAACAAAATGTAACTTAATGAGAAACATAGTGATGATATATCTGAGTAAAAGCTCAAACTCGGAACTCATTATGTCTAGATGTATATTGTATTCTTTTGCATAGACAAAAGAAATAGTTGCAAGAGGAAGAGCTGCCTGTAGTTTAAAGACAGGATCAGATCAACCCTCAAGTACTGATTTCAGTTGATCCAAAACAATTCAAGGCTATTATATTAAAATACTTCAACAATAAATTCACAACAGAAAATAGATTTCAAACTGATGAAATTACAACTTATTGACTCAAGAAGAAGCTAATATGCAAGGATATCAATAAAAAATGTATTAAAAAAAGGTCAGGAAATCTTTTATAAGCCTACATCCGATGCAACTTAGCTTGGAAATTGTGCTATGCTGGACATAATGGAAAATATCAATTAATGTCTTCTAGAAAAAAGGAATAAAGCAACGAACCATTATCTAGCTTAATTCCTTGTGCCTCCTTTTTTTCCAAAGAAAAAGCCAAGGAACCATCATCTTCCTCTGTTCTTGTTAATATGCTGAAGACATTGTTGAATGCCCTGGCATTTATAAACTACTGACCATGCTTGTCAGTAATCTAGAGTTTCTGAGCTGTAAAATTTTGTCCAAAAGTATCGCCAAGCAACAAATGGAGTTGACAGTAAAGATGAAATAAAGAACAAATTTTTTATGAGATAGAATAGTACGCACATTTGATAGCAATCGCACGGACCGTCCATTCGAATGCTTCACCCGATTCCTCCTTCACCGTCTACGACATAAGGCATCCTCCTGTTGGGGCTTCCACACGGGATACCATATTCCTGTTGCCTATGAGCTGCCGTTTCCAAGGTTCCTCTATGTTTTATCAACAAGTGCCCTGGGGGCACTCCTTTAGGGGAGCTTAACGTGTTCAATAAATTTCTGGCCTGCCTTGATCGAAAATAAAACTAGGGGAAGAATATGTGAAAAACACTTATTATTTTATTTCTTAAAAAATTCAACTATTAAATGCATCTGCGGTATAAATTTAATTTAATAATTTATTTAATTTATAATTCAAATATAGATTACAATTGATGCTAGTTTTTAATAATTTATAGTTCAAAAACGTCTCACATTAAATATAAAAGAAAAATAAATTATCTAATAGAATAATTTTTTAAAAAATAAGATATTCAACGCCAATGCATTTAATAACTAGATTTTTAGTTTTTTTAAGAAAAAGAATGTTTGAGAAAGTGTAGTAGAAAATGTACTACACAAGTCTGATGGATTTTCTCTCTAATTTTATTTTCAATTAAAAAAAATATTTTAAAAAATCTATTAAAAAATTAAAAACAATCAATAATTCTCTTTACCAATCAATGAATGCTGGTTTTGTTTTCAATTAAAAGTATTTGTTGGGAACGTTAAAAAAGCAATCAATAAATGCACGATTAAAAAGTCAATCAATTAAAACACTCGTTAACAGATATTGTACAGATAATATTTCTTTTTTCAGAATGATGTAACATTGGATATTATTTCATTCCATATTATCAATCCGCTTTCCTTCCGTCGTGCTACAAATGGCGCACCCAATCAGCTCCATATAATCCACTTTCCTTCCGTCATGCTACAAGTGGCACCCGATGGATTGACTACATTGGCACCCAATAAATGGCACCCAATGGATTGGCACCCAAAATAAATGATGGCACCTGGCAACGAATAGGCACCCAATGAGAAAGGGCTTTCCTGAGAAAGCCACCTTTCCTTAAAAATCTATTTATCGTTTGCCAACTCATAGAAAATGCTATAAAGCACTGCCTTAAACATGCTACATGCCTTATTGGAAAGAACTTTCGTAAAAGCCCATTGTTTGCCAAACGAGACCTCATAGAAAATACTACAAAATACTACTACAACATAGGCAAGAGCTCTCCTAAAAATCCATTTATCGTTTCTAAAATTTCATTTATCGTCTGCGGAAAACACTGCAGAGGCTTAACAAGCTTCAACAGGGAGGTGTTGACATTCACCAATAAACGCTCGAAATAGTTGTCCCACACCTACATGGTGCCAGATGCCAATATGTTGAACCAAACCAAACCAAACCTTGCAGCTTTGCTATGCGTAATCTAACCAAACCTGGCAGCTTTGTAAAGTATAATCTGGCTGAATGATATTTGCATGAGCCACAGAATCACCGAATAAAACCTGAGTTATTTATCTGGCTGAATGATATTTGCATGAGCCACAGAATCACCGAACAAAACCTGAGTTATTTATGTAGAAATATTACAATATAGCACCAAATGTGAAATTTTTACACGTCACTGAAATATGGCTCCGAGAAAAAGGACTTATACAGCTAATTCCAGCTAATTTGAAATTTAAGCTCTATAATTATTGTTACTGCAGCATCAACAGCTGGAAAACCACAAGCAAAAGGAAACTGACAACATGGACCGCTATGGCAGCAATAAAAGAACAGACGACCAAAGGTTTACTCAAATTAAAATACACCAAGAGCCAGTGCATGCATTTTTATTCATTAAAAAGTTAAAAGAGAGAGAGAGGGTATAGGACAATGACTTGATATCTAAGCATGAAAACCACAAGCAGCAAACAGGAAACCGATAGCGTAGACCGCTCTGGCAGCAATAAATGTTTATTCAGGGAAAAAACAGTCCAATGAATGTGTTTATTCAGGAAAAAAAAAAAATGCCCAAAGGATGAATGTGTCATTACAGCAACAAAGCAACCACACGCACCAAAACCTTCTATCACAATAAATCCATCTTCATCAGCAGATCATTACCTGCCCATTTTATGAAAAAAGATAAAAGGATGAATATGTTAATTCAGGGAAAAAACAATCATTATTCAGGAAAAAAAAAAAGCCCAAAGGATGAATGTGTTTCTCAAGGGAAAAAAACAGTCCAATGAATGTGTTTATTCAGGGAAAAAAAAAAACCGACATATTCGCATTAAAACACAACAGTCCAGCGCATGTGTTTTCCAAAGAAAAAGAATAAAAGAGATGCAATCTCATTTATTTACACATATCGTAGGAGGAGAAAGGAGGAAGAAGAAGCAGCAGAAGCAGAAGATAAAGAAAAAACAGGTGTTTTCTTTAGAAAATGAAAAAAAAAAAAAAGCATAAAACCATGGTTTGACATGGAATGCAAAGAAAAACGGATGGGTATAAAATAATGGTTTAAAATTGATCGCATCTAATCTGAAAAGTACCATGACAGCAACAATGCATCATGTATTCGTAACCAGAACTCTGCTTGCCTTAAAATGCATTACCAAAATCTGAAAAGCCATGCTATGACAGCAACTATGCATGCGTAACCAGAATTCTATCAATGAAAGAAGTCACTATAATCAGACCCTATTCACAACTATCACAGATGAAAAAGGGCTCCCTCCACTTTTCCCATCCGGGTTGGGACCGGCATAGGCAGTGTTAAGCAACAAAAACACTGAATAACAATCTACAACTCAACAAACATATATGATAGATTCATCAACAGAAAGCATTGGCAGTTTCAAGCTACAAAATACTAAAGAACAATCAACAACTCAACAAACATATATAATAGATTCATCAACAGAACATAGACATTAGGTCAAATAAAACACTATCAAGGGCAAATCGATTACCAAAAATAGCTCTTTAGTTTGATTTATCCAGCACACCACTAAGCATAGCAACAGGGGAAAAAAAAATCCATTATTCAACCGAGGAGTAAACTTGAACTGGACTATCGTACATCCAGGAGGGCATCTAGCTTTGAAAGTCTGAAGAAGTGCTAACAAGATGCTAGAAACATCACCAAAGGACTTTGCAACATCAATGGAAGAAGCAGAAAAATTATCTGCAGCCCAAAATCTACTATTTAAAAGAGAGGCTTTTGCTACCATTGGTCATAGGCCGAGGAAATATAATGGCTGGAGGTTTGCCATTCCAAAGAGCCAACAGAAAACAACCCCTCTGACTTGTTACCCAAATCAAAAAGCACTTTTGCCTATTGAATACACAATGGCACGACCCTGGCAAGCTCATCAAAATTTTAGAGCAATATCCATCCTGATCTCACCGCCATGAAATTACAAACTAAAAAAGAAAAACCAATGTTGCTTTATTTTTAGTGAACAATCATTGAAGGATCATTCGGAACTAACACTGCCATACTATCAGAATATATCTAAATAACCTCATGAGCATTGGCTGGTATCTCAAGTTGTCTTAAAAACCTCCTTAGCCACAGCCTCCTGAATAGTAGCCGAGATATATTCGACTTTTTATAGTGGACAAGGTAGTGCAGCTCTGTTTCTTACTGCACTAAGAGACAGCTCCATCTCTAAAAATGAATAAATATCCAGAGGTGAATTTACGCTCGTCTCTATCACCAGTACAATCAGAGTCATAAAAACCCTTTAATCTCAAATCTCCATCCTAATAATATAGGGTGAGACTAGCAGTACCACAAAGGTAACAGAAAACCCTCTTTACTACTTTCCAAATTAGCAGGTCCTGAATTCCTTTGATATCGGCTAACTAAACCAACTGCAAAGCTAACGTCAAAGCAAGTACACAACATAGCGTACATCAAGCTTCCCACAACTCGTATAGTGGATCCTGCTCATCTTTTCTCTCTTCTCATTTGTTATAGGGCACTGGTCGATGCTCAAAGTACAACCCTTCTCTATTAAGGTATCAACGGGCCTCGAATAGTACATACGGAATTGTTCCAAAATTTTCTCAATATAAATTTCTTGAGACAAATCAAGAAAACTCTTAGCATGATTCCTTAGGATCCTCACTACTAGCACATAATTCGCTTCACCCATTTCCTTCATCTCAAAAACAAAGGACAGTCACTCTTTATTGGCATTGATTATCCCTATAGAACTCTTAGCTATTAGGATGTCATTCACATACAACGCTAAAATCAAAATGCCATCATCTGATTTCTTAATGTACACATAGTGGTCTTCCTCAATCATATCCAAACTAATCAATGTAATGGCTTCATAAAACTTGAGGTACTATCGCCTAGATAACTACTTAAAACCATATATAAATCTTCTAAAGCGGCACACCTTGTCCTCCTGTTTATAGATTAGACCCTTTGATTTGATCCGTAAATAGTCTATCTCTTTCCTCCAATACATATTGCACACGACTGGTTACTAGTTCACTATAGAGTTACTAATTGACCATAATCTAACAGCACTTATAATAAATTACGTGCTTTGATGCTTAGAATTTTTCGAGACTTGAACAAACTCATCTGAGAGCAGAGTATGATGCTATACTTTAGGTACTCTAATAATACTTAAAAAGTTTCCATCCAGTTCTCTATTTAAGAGTTCCCCTCATTTATTAACCGGATGGGGGTTATAAATATATTGGCATATCTACTTTACTAGTCAAATAAAGTTAGAAACGAACATGCCCTTCTTCAATAAAAAAAATAAAAAAAAAGAAGAAGAAGAATGAAATTGGGCTTTTTTAAGGCAAGCAGAAAATTGGTACAGCAAGTCACTGATTTTAGCTGGACTTCCTCTCATTATTCTCAAAAAGAAATTAGATAGTATTTAAAATTTATGAAAAATTTACATAATTAGTTGATTTTTTTTGGGTATGGATTCAGCTGTTCCGATATCCCTTTCTTCTCTTTCTTAAATTTAAAGATTTTTCAAGATTTTTCCCAAACATTGATGAATGGCATTGATTTATTTATACTACCTGAATAAAGTGAATATTTTTAGCATTCTTAATCTTGTCGGTCAATTAAACTTAACTTAGTTTTTGTCATCGTTACAAGCATATTCCAAGACATGAAACTCGTTAACTGCAATTTGGCACAAGCAAATTTTTGCAGTTTCACTGTTCAAAGCCGCTGGTTTATACGTCTTTAGAACCACCCACGCGCTTATATGACAAGGGCAACTGGTCAGCAAACTGCTTGTCATCTAGAGGCATAAGCTCCCCTTTCCACCAATGGAGGATAAAAATAAGGAAAAAAAAATAGACAACCATCTCTGCTATAAGTTGTAGCAGCAACTACAGCGTGATAAAAACAACTACCTATAATCCCATCATCACCATTAGACACCAAGAATGCAATCATAACCATCCATTATTGTCATGAGCAACTGACTCTGCTTCACTTTTGAAGACACTCCAACACTGGGTGCAGTTGAAATATTGCTTATTGATAATCATCACCAATTCAACAATTATTGACATACCATTAAAAAAAACAAAATATTTCCATTTGAACATGAAACCACAAAAATCTCTGATATAGCCTCTGCAATTCTGTCAGAGTTTCTCACTTCAAAATTGAGTCGATGATAATAGAAATGCATGAGTAGTGACTTCTCTTTCCAGACTACAGTAAAATACTTGGGCTTGATTAGACAGCAAGTTTCTCATCAAATGGTACAATTGCATGGTTGTTTCTTCTGCGAGGCTGCCCATGTTTCGTTTTAGACGTAGGTCACATGTCACGCATCCTTAGCAAATGCACCTTCCAGAGTACGTAACCAATTCACATACTGGCCATGCTCCTTTCCGTGCAATTGTTCAATGAGAAAGCTGGTAAGTTCCATGCCAATCCCCCTGGCTACAAGATACTCTTTAAGTGCTATCTGCAACTGAGGGTCCAGGGAGCTGCATAAATTAAGAAAAAAGTTAGTTGAATTGAAAGCAAATAGTGAACACATCAAGAATAATAATTACTAAATGCATATATACTTCTACACAAATTGGCATGCTTGTTGAAGGGACTAAATAGGGAAGGGGAAGGTTGAGGTAACACCAATGAAATTTGGGAAAGGGAATTTGAAAGGCTTGTGATATGACTGAGGGGTAGATTCGGTATGAATGGCAAATCCAGTTTTATAGAGCTTACCTACACAATATTAAAGCAATGGCTATATCAATGCATATCATGCATATCTACTCTCTTAATAAAGGAAATATATTAGCAATGAGGCCTTATGGCCAATAACCAATAATTTGACTACGATGACTTGATAGACATTTGTTGATATGTTTTATGCTATGGTGGAAAAGAAAGAAATTAGTCCCATTTTGTTCTTCTCCAATCCACCCCTCTCCCATCTCTCCCTCCATCTCTCTACCAAAAAGTCATGTAATTCACACCACGCACAAAAGAAAAAAAGCTGTCATATAGAGCAGGGTGTATAATTGTCAATACAAAAGCAAAATGAGCAGCCATAACCTTTACAAACGGCATGACGTCCTACATGGACCATATCAATTCCTATAAATATCTTAGTTCCTTCCAAACTGAGAACATGCATGGAACTTCAACTGGAACCTCTAAAATGAAGACACCTTTCTTTGTAGGTGCACAAGTTGCTTTTGCTTCCGTCTTTTGTACTGCTTTGATCATTTTTCCTACTAATCTGGATATTAAATTAATCTTCTGGGTTTTCATTATCCACCAAGACTAAATCCAAAGGCCATGTGTTAACCTTTTTAACAATAATAGGCAACAGGATGACAAATTCTAAAACCTGGAGTGTCACCTCTATAGACTCACTGCTGTTACTGGTCATGGAATATTCATGTTGCTGAGTGTGTACAGTCTGTGAATTGAAGAACTTTGATGCATCAGAATGGTACCCAGCCTGTTTCTTCAGGACTAGAATGTTTCTTGGATCAATTTTATCCCTTTTGGCTACATTTTGTTTCTGTGGCTCTGCTGCGTAGCCATCTTCTCCAAGTTTCTTCCATAAACTAGAAATTAATTATTATTTGCCATTATAATTCTTAAGTTCTTTTTTCCTTCTACATTTCACAATCTGCCAGTAAAGAAATTTATTAAAAGATGTCTATAATCACTTCATGAAATTAAGTGCATGAATTATCATACATTATCATAATTTGTGTCACTATAAGCTGATCATCATACTGATTCACCTTATTATCTATAGATGTGACATGTAAATTGTTTCTGCTAGCATCTTTTGACCGTAAATTAACTTTTAAGTTTGTTTTGGAATGGACACGTACCCTGGATAAGGTCAGTTATCTCTTGTATTTAAACTAGGCCTTAAATTAATCTAGAATTATGGATATTTTACTCTGTGCATCAATGTTACCTTTTTTACTTTGCATATGCTTATCTAATATGCTAATCAATAAGAAAAAGAACCACTTTTTATGAACAATATACACTTTTATGGTTGGCGTAATGGCTGCATGTGCTTGTTTTATGCATGCGTATACTTTGTAGTACAACTTATATCATATATTCAAGACCCAATATAAGGAATCAAATCATGCATCACTAGCTTCACATTGATGCCCTTTTTATTGTAGCATCTTTTCCATTCATAGGTCGCTAGACTTTCACCAGTACTTGACAGCCAGCTCGCTAGTGATCATTGAGAAACCTGTTGGATGTCAAGCAAAAGTGAAGTACCTCCCATGAATGATAAAATTTAGTGTCAAGGATGGAACATGAAATTCTTGTTCTCTCAGTTACCTTTGATCACCAAAGATGTTGATGGGCTGTAACAGGGTATTATGGTCTCTACATTTTATGTGATCTTGAGGCCACTACAAAGGTACTTATATATATCCTCTCCCTAAATAAGTTGACAAGCACACTCAGTTAAAACAATTCATTTTGAAGGAGTTCAATCCGTTTAACTTCATCTTATCCAGAGACCTGAAGGGTTATTTACTACACTTTCTCTCACTTTTCTAATTCTATTTGATTTAATGATATAGAAAGAATGAAGAAGCTGACTGATATTTATTGGTCTGAGGACCTGTGGTTGTCATGCATTTGCTTGTCAAATCTATCCTTTGTCTAATCTTAGAAAGTGCTCCTGAGTTGTTCTAGTACCAAGGGACACAAAGTAGTATTCAAATGGCATTGTGGTTTGAAGGAGCTGACTTGGTGTTTTATACATGAGTCATCCATCTAATGCCCAAGAAGTTGACCCTCCTATTTTATCTGAATTATCTGTTGTTTAACTACGTGCTCATTTCGATATAGGTGCTTATTTTGATATGAAAATACAATGTCTGGGCCTCTCGTGGTAGCTTCTCTCACGAAATGTTCATTTTTATTCTTGCCCCACTCAGGCCCAAATTGTGTGCCATTTTCAGATTTCTGTTTCATCTTTTGGGGCTATGTCTGCACAATGTTTAAAAACTTAGTAAGACATCATTCTAACTGTTTACATCAATATCTTGTCCAAGTTACACCAGTGAAATCAATAGGAACACCAATGAGGAGGAAATGTGGTTGTGGGAACATATCACATTGTTGGGATTGCCTGTGAAATTCTCACCTTTGTCTATCCAATTGACCGAATTTCCTTTCCTATTTTTCTAATGTTTGGCTCATACGTAACAAGAGGCTTTTATCCCACTTTTATGGAATTGACTTTATAAGTCGAATTATGATCCATCTACATTGCAAAATATTTCATAACTAGCTCTCAAATTTATGTTAACATTTCATTGATTGGTGTCTAGTTCCTAGATTGAGTGCATATGTGCCACCCCCCCTCCCCTCTCTTTCTAAGCGGATACAGCTCACATGCAAAACTATTTATGGCATGTAAGCATAGGTAGAATTCTTCTCTAAATGAGCTTCCATCTTTCTCAAACATATAGGTGCATCCTTCTTTCTGCATCATGCATGAAACAATGCCCTTGCTGCTCTTAAACATGAACAACTGCAGCCTGTACACCAGCATGGGCTGCAGTTAGACAAGTTCACTGAAATTTGACACTCTGGAATGTAGGAAATGATAGATTCTTTGAATGACCAGAAAGGATAATCATGTGTCTATTCCATAGAGGTATTAAACTGATGCAACACAGGATACAACTGATAGATACTATGACTAGTAGGACCACGCCAAACTTCATAGTAGCCAGCGGATTTATAGGTAGAGATTTTAACAATTGAATGTTTAATTTTTTTAAAGGTTTTTGCCAAATTTTTCTTTAAATTTTCCATTAGAGATGTTATTGAATATTATCAGGTTTCTATATTCGTACCTAAATAATTCTAGCACGTTTCCTTATTATCGAGTCCTGGTATGATTTTGTACCAGATTTAATGCCCGAATTATGGTTAGGGTCGTGGTCTATATATTCTCCTAATTCATTATGAAAATGAGCTTTTGAGAAATTAATAAAAACTTAACTTTAATGAGAACTTCCTTCATCGATGAAGGGTTCTTCAATCTAGATTGCTTCAGTTTTGCACATTTAATCTCTGAGTTTAATTTTTATCAATCGATTCACCTTTCACTCTTTACACCGTATCATAAACCCTATCACCTTCATTTCAATTGACCTCTAAGTCTTAATGCATAAAATTCTATATAACCACTAGATGATAGTCAAATTGCTCTAATACCAACAAATTGTTTCTTACATGTAATACAACAGAAGACTGAAGGGTCGTTTGGTTGAGAGAAAAATAGGAGGGAAAAACTTTTCTACTCATATTTTCCTATATTTGGTTGGAAGATGAAGGAAAAATTGTGTGGGGCACACACACTTTTGGCATCAAAAACCCAAAACCATCCCTCAATATTTTTTTTAATTTCCCTCCCATGTCCATTTAATAACCCACGTCCACTTCATTCCCATGCAATCTTTATTCCAGGGGTATTATAGTTAAATTGGCATTTTTTCATGCCAAATTACTTCAAACCAAATACAAGAAAATAATTCTAAAGCTATTTTTCCATATAAATTTCCTGTCAACCAAACATGATAAAATTTATTTCTCCCTTGCAAAACTTTTCCTAGAAGAATGGATCTTAGAAAATCTTTTCCAGAGAAAACTTTCCTAGGAAAATACCAAATAAGCCATGAAAGTAAAAAGATAAGAAGAAGGGGGGCAAATAACATCTTTGTTTAGGACTTATACCGCGATTTATCCAAATTGTTTCTTTATGGGTACAATGGATTTAGGTTATGCAAAGGTTTAAGTAGGGTAGAGGCAATTTGGCAGCAAATTAGAATAGAAGTTTGAGTTAAATTATAAACAAGTGGTTGAGTTAAATTATAAATAAATAGTTAAGACTAACCCATAAACGTCAATCCGCCCAGTCAAAACTATCGGATTTGTACAACAAATGGGTGCATAATATCAAGGAAAAAAATGCAGCCCACCCACATTGATTAAATCAAGCAGATTTTAAATATGATTCACCATCTTTAAGAGGGCCAGGGTCTATTCAATTATCAACTTCGCATTTCTAGAAGAGGGGGAAAAAAGATTATTCGAGGGGTAGAGGATAAGTGTGTAGGGGAACTTTTCTCAAAATTGGCATCAATGAGCATGTTGCAACTTATAAGAGGGTAATCATAAGCTAGGAGGTTGAACTAGGGGAGAGTAGGGGGAATGGTGGCACTTGAATTAGAGGGCCTCCATAAAGACTCCAACTTTTTGTATTAGACACAATGGAAAGATCATTAATATGACTCCATTGATGGAAGCCACAACTACTCCTACTCTGCATAAGGCTCATAGATCAAATATAGATGGTGGCTAAAGGCCTCATGTGGGGCCACCCCACCTAGCTCTCAATCACCACACAAAACACCTCCTTGCAGTTCCCACTAGCAACATGGCAGTCATGGTAGGCCCCAATTAGGTCTGTTTGCTTCATCAACTATTGTCCAGAGGTAAAAGGAGTAGAAGTGGGGTTAAAATAAAGACAAGATAAAGCACATGCACTGCCTGGGAGAAAGGGGTTCTTAGAATCTCTGGATTTCTATCCAAGTAGAAAGGGGTTGAATCCTTCACTTTTCACCTCCTCTTCTCACGCCTCTTCTTCAACCTCCTTCAACTTTTAGACCAAGGGATGTGAGGAAGGGAATGTAGAGTATGACCACACTTTCCTAATCTTTTTTTTTTATAATTTTTTAAAATCACAGATCAGATTTAAACTCACATCATTTGATTTATTCAAATCCAATCCATCCAAATTTTTTTTCTAATAAGAGATTCATTTAGTTTGTAGTATGCAATGCAAAAAGCATACATGGCATGCGATTGGTCAAGGAACCGCATGGTACATATGGTATGCGGGCACATATGCAATTCGTACTGTTTAACTACGTAAAAATACATAAGCTAAATTAAGTGCCAAACAACAATAATGATATTATAATTTTTTTGGATTATAGTATCAATGCTAATAACAGTAACAACTAACAATTATACTTAACATAATCAGTACTCAATCTTAATAGCGATAATTGAAACCAACATCCAACCTAACTATAAGTTTACAAAAACTCTATCCACAAAGGCCCACATAAGAGTGGGCCACATGTTTCAGATCATCCTGCTGAATGGGTTACATATACAGCTATAAATTGCTAAGTGAGCTACATACATGGCTACGTAGTGTTAAATTGACTATATTTTCAACTTATATGTGGTATAACCATTTATAATGACCATATATAGGCAAGTGGTGCAGTAAAGGGACAGCATCCATGTATGCAGCCTTATGGGTATTTTCAAGTATTTATAGCATGTAGTACCTTTTTGTTGCGCTAAAGCTCATGGGTGTGCATGGTTTGTTAGCATTTTAATAAATTGCCATTTTGTTCAACAGTAAAGGGGTGGGTTGTCATCTATTTCTAATTTTTAAGATGTTTTTTTCTCAAAGGTTATCCCAACCTATTAATATACTCTTTTACCAACTCTCTATTATGGTTCATTCACCAAAAGCTACCAACAGCTTATTTAAACCATTGCACTACCCAAATTTCCATGGCACTGAAAAGAGGCCAAGAAAATGTCTCAACTCCTCGCTTTCAACTCTTTTTTTCCCCATTCTTTGTTTAGGAAATGCTTTGTTCGTCCAGCATATTTGGGTCAAAATCTAATTCTTATTTGGAACATTATATACGGTAAATGGCAATGTGAAGTTCAAATGCAATGCACATGATAGGCTGCACCAGGTGTTGTGGAATATACATATTACTATCCATCCTGGACAATCAGAAAATTGATTGTTTCTTGTTGCAGTCCAGAGTTCTCCAAGTTTCATCCAACTACTTCGATTGCAGCCTTTGCTGGCACACAAGCAATGGATTTTCTTGTACAAAAAAGGTGAGGATGTTATTTTGTGCACCATACAAAAAGGAGAGTGCATATACATGTTTGAAGGGGTGGAAAGTTAGAGCCTGTTTAGTTGCTAGTGAGATTTTTTAATATAACATAAAACTTGATTCCTTGCATAACAAGTTTTATGGAAAAAAGGGAGGGGCTTTTTTTTTTCATACAACTCATTTTCCAGGTTTTCCAGCCTGTCTGTTTTGATAAAACAGGTTTTATGGAAAACAACCAAACAAAAATTTTTGTAGAACTCATTTATTTTTTCATTCTATATACACCCGTTTTAGCAAAACTTGTCAACCAAACAACCCTCAGAGAAGCAATCTACGTAGGTTAAGTTCCCACAACACAAAACATCAAACTTGAAAAAAAATCAGAATCCAAATGCTATGATTTATCTATTATGGAGCCTTGGAAAAATGGCATGCATTGGTGCATAGGAAACTCACTTCATGCACCAAGAAACTGTCAAACTGATGAAACTATAATGTAAATGACAAGATCCACAGTGAAATTATACCTTGTTGAAATCAAATTTTTGGATTAAAAGTGGAAAATGTATATAAATTCGGTTCAGTCCATGACCTACACCGTTCGCCAGGACATCAACCCGTTATAGTAACAAAAGCATGGGCACTAACAATTTTAACAGCAATTTATATTCAATCTTTGGTAGAAATGTGTAGGTCATAATATTTAACCTTTTTCATGCTTGAAAACTAAACAACTAACAGAGGAGTTAGATCCCCTCCACATCTTCAGGATGCTTTATGAGGATTTCAAATTTTGACTCGGGATTCTTAGAATGTTTCTCTCATAATTCCGGCAATGGTCATATCTTGCTCTTTTGCCTCTTCACTCATGATTTCAATTTATTCAAGGAGAATTGAAACCGATCATCAATATTCTAATGATATCTAATACCTTCTTCACCAATCATATCCTTGACATGTTTTAACCTCTCATATGTTTGAGCTTCCTCCCATGATTGACATTTTCTTGCATGCTATAGCAGACCTCCGGAACCAGACTTTCACAAGGAATGATCCTACTGCTCTAACACAAAATCGATGTAAAAACGTTCAAGATTATTGTACCAAAAGGCAGTTTATACTTGATTGAGATCATATTGCAGTTATAATAGGACATAACTTATGTCATATTTTTAACCCAAATTTACTCTACTATCATATAGCTGAAAGACAAACTGAAAAATGCCTACATGAAGAGCCTCCAAGTGTATCCTTAAAAAATAAAAATAAAAACAATTTTCATCAATAAATCTGAAGGTCTTAAGCTTAAAGAAGTCAATCTGTTATGATATGTCAAAAACAACTGATTATTGTGACTACAGAACTCAAACACATCTTGCAACAGCAGTTTTCTCCAATACACATTAGATAGAAAAGATTATAGAAGGCCAACCTTTGTCACAAGAAAGTTTTTCCAACTCAAAAGGGCTTTCTAAAATGTAACCAAATAATGATAAGGATGACAATGATGACAATGAAAATGACAACAACAAACCCTCACCAAGTGAAGCTAAGACCCTCACCTACAACCAGCCTATCATTTTCTTTTAGATCAAATGGATCGTAGCAACTTAAAGAGCACAATCTACTCTTTTGGTTCATGAATTGATGGCCTATAATCCTACATCCTATATACAAATTAAAAAATCATATTAAAACACTCATCAATACCTTAAGTAAGTTCAAGAATTTTGGAAAGGGATGATCAGCCATGACTAACTCAATGATTATAACATCAAATCAAGCTAGAAGCACCACAAAGTATTTTTATAATAGCTTAATAATTATTTGTCTCTTTTTTAATATCCATCCATAATGCCAAAAAGGAACATTACGCTTTAGTTAAATTAATGAAAATCAATAGCCAAACTAAAATCTTTGATTAATTTAAAATATAAAGGAAAACCTTATAATGGACTGGTAGAAGAGAGAATATTTTAAGAATTAATCATATTTTAGTCAAATGCATGCATTACCTCTTCTTTTCGTAGATTTCACCAGATAAGTCTCCTCATGTCCTCTCTTCAGATCCTCTTGTCTTTCTCATACTGCTCTTTCAAGTGAAAATGCTACTTCTTTTTGCTAACCATCACCATCTCCCAAGCATATATGATTACCCACTTCCTAACCATGATGGTTCCTTCTTTAATGAACCAAGTAGATCACATATTGGTTGGACAAGTATTGTAGGTTAATGTTTGTTATTTTGTACTTCCATGAGCTCTTCAGGTGTAGGGTATATAACCATGGTGTACATCTGTCCTTATGTAACTCTTCACCCAAGATTTTGTCCAGATTCGATCCATGAAGGAAATAGGTTGATCACCTCATCTTGACATAGTTAGAGTCTAATTTACCCTATACTAACCTGACCAGATAGAACGTTAGTGTTGTTAGATCCAATATCACGCATAGTATAGCTGCATCATTCACTATATGGATCTAAATTCCAGTTCCACGCTCAACATAATGGAATTAAATTTCCCAGGCATATTTCTGTGATGTTTCTCTATGAGTCTATTTATCAAGCATAATTGCCACAACAATCAATCAAAAGTATACCTCCAACTTCACAAATTAAACGGTACACGGAAAAAAAAACTGAAGCATGATTGCAATCCATTATAACTGCGTCAGAAAGAACATCTGAACAAATTAAAATCCAAACAAGAATCCAAATTCAATCAAGAATTTAATTTTAAGGGTTACCTGAATCTGGGTCCTCTATACTTGTGAACTCCCAGAGAATCAACTGACGGATGATAATAAACCCCTTTGACAGCGAAATCGGAACCACCATTCCCACCAACATCTTGTCGACGAAAGATGCTGCAATCAAAATGCAAGACAGGATCCAGTCCAGTCTTCTTGATGCAAACCTTCATCAGAGAATTCCTTGGCAGCGCGTGCTCGCCAGCGAACCGCAAAGGGCCAAGCATCGCCGACACCGCAATTTCCTCGCCTTCGGCCTCGCCATACCGCCGCAGGAGCACGTCCTGGGCCCGGGGGTCGTCCCACTCCCACTTGAATCCCCCAACCGAGTTCCCAACTTGATGTCCCTGCGAAGATGCTCGACATTCATTGCTAGTATCGGGGTTTATAGGGTTTTCTTTGGGCGGATTTGTGATGTGTGCTTGGTGATACCTGGGATTGAGGAGGAGAGGAGGAGAGCTCGTGATTGAGCTCGGCGCGCAGGGCCTGGAGGAGGCCGCCGTCGCGGAGGATGGCGGCGCTCCTCCGCCGGAGTTGCCTCAACGACATCGCCCACGCAGCGAGGAATTGGTGGGAAGGGAGGAGCCCGGCAGCCTTTGTGAGTGGGCTTTGGTGGGGCCCTCCATGAATGAAACACGTGGCACATATTAATAGGTCTTACTCGTGGACCCCATTAACGCTAGAGAGATTAGTATCTGACCTCCGGAACGTAAGAAAATGGACCTTCTTCTGCCACGTTCTTAGCCAACTTCCGGTATGGACTTTTGATATCTTGATTCCTTCCAAGAAATTTGCGATTCGTTCTAACTCCTTCTGTTCAACAACCACGAACAATCTTACGACTGGTTCAAATACTTCCAGCTGGATTCGTTCTAGGGTAGTTTAGAGCTTAGGCTTTTTCTATCTTTTTTTTAAAAATCTAAAAGACATTTTATCAAACAGGTGGCCAAACTGCTACAGGCCAAGCATAACAGTAGCCGAGAACGAGAGATAGATGCACGAATCTCCTCTCCATCTCAACCTCCAGAAAGCTCCCTGTCTCCCTTCACTGCCTTCCCCTACTCGCGCCTCTATTCTCGCGTTTTGTTTCTCCCGTTCTCTCATTTCCACTCTCAGTTAGTGATATCTTTGGTTAGTGATATCCTTTGGTTGGAATATGGAAGCTAAGAGGTGCGCATCAGGAGAATGCCAACGGGTACTAAGAGAAGTGCCAGAGAGAGAACAATCTACTGCAATCTTCTACTTCTACATAAGAATATCACTCCAAGACCCCGGTATGCCTTGTAGATTTAAATAACAGTTTCAAAATAATTGTAGCTCTAAATTTTAAGGAAGTTCTCTATTTGAGTTCTTTGCTGCAGAAAATATTGGAGATGTGTTGCCTAGATAAATCGTTTCTTTATGCAATTTAGCTTATAAAACTCATTTTGGAAATGCTTAAAAATTTAGGAAACTTTTCAAGAATGCTAGTTATTTAACGAGTTAAACTTCAGCGTCACAGCCACTTAGCAGTTTCCCATGGCTCCTTGTATGCATTTCATACATTTCCCTCATGTTTTATCCAAATATAGCCTGTTTTCTGCTCTGAGACTTTGTAAATGCTTGCCTCACGCTTCTTGCCTATTTATGCTTTCCTCCATTCGTGTCTCAAGGTGGCATCGAGAAGACATTATTGCTTAAAGAAATTCTTTAAGTTGCACACTGTTTAGGATTCCTTTCAACAGTCTTAAATGGTCTTGTAATTATTCTCATTGCAATAAAGCTTCATATCTATGGTTAGTTTAAACTATAAACATTTAGATGAGGAACTGCCGCACTATCATATCATCTTTTCAAGGGCTTTTGCATTCATATCTATGCCATAGATGAAGAATATACTTGAAAATGCAATTTCCAGCATATCTCTTTCCAACAAAGGATCTACTTTTTGACATTTAAGACTTTGAACTCAAACAGTAGCTATAGCTTTCCCTGCATGAAGTATGCTGTATAAAATGTCATTACAAACTCAAAATGAGCTCCCACATGGTGCCTTTGCTATTGGGATGACATTCTACCAGGATCATTTTGCGTTTGTTTTCTGCAAAATTTGGCTGAGATGATAATTAGTTCCTATAAATGTCTTAGTTATTTCTAGATTTTTGACTTGGATGATAATTTAGTTGAAAGATCTTTTTTTTAAAAAAAAAAAAAAAAAATTTGACTTGGATGATAATTTAGTTGAAAGATCTTTTTTTTAAAAAAAAAAAAAAAAAAACCCATTGCAGGTTTATAAATTTCTTTTTCTTCCATCTCCTCAATTTTTTTTCTACTAACTTGCATATTAAACTTAATCATCTAGGTTTTCTATTTTATGCTTGACTACATTTAGGGAGTTCATGATAATCTACCTTAGTAATCTGAGATTACCATATAAATTGCCATATTTAGCTATTAGGCATAGTAATCTGAACGGTAATATTTGATTCTTGATAATTTAAGATTACTATAAATCATGATAATCTGATTCCTATCTAAAAAATAGATATTTGATATTATCAAAATCCGATAATCCTAAATTATGCTGTTGACTTCCATATAAATATTTAATAATATTTAATATAATTATATTTTAATTTATACTAAAAAATATTTAAATATTGAGTATTATATTTATTTTTGGTATTAAATATATAATATAATATTATATTAATAATAAATTTAATATTAATATATTATTTAATATTTTGAACACTATTATATATTTATATAATATATAAATTTTAAATTTTAAATTATTAATATTTATGACCTTCTTGCATATTAAATTATTATATAATATATTACTAAGCAAAGCAAATGATAAACTTTATGTCAATATTAATCATGGAGCAAATAATGGAAGAAAAAAAAATAAAAGTAAACAAAGCACTCCAAAGTTTGAGATTTTTGAAGTTCTATCTTATTTTTTAGTTTCCGTCCCTTGATAGGAGTTGGTTAGTCACGCATTGGATTGGTTGAGGAAAGGAGATGCGGCCTTCCTTATATATGGAGGGAATAGGGATCTTATGAGTCTCCAACCCAAGCTCCATGGGAGGCCTCCCCTCATGAGAGGAGCAGTGGAGAACCATGAGTAGAGTTTGATGATAATAATTATGGTATATACTATGTGTACATAAAAGAAATAAAAGAAAGACAAAAGAGAGGAAGAAGGGAAAATGGAGGGTCCCAAGTGCCCTTCATCATAACAATTTACATTTTACATAGTCAGTTGAAGGTGTTATTTACCTTGATCCTGCCTCTTTGGGCTCAAGAACTTGTTTCCTTTAGTCATAGCAAATGAAAAAATTTGTGTTTCCATCTTCTTTCTCATTACATAAAAACAACTGAAGCAATATCATGATTATTTACTTTTTGAAGGATTTTTTTTTTTTTTTTATGTTTCGTTAACCAACCTGTTCTTGTCTTCATAGGATACAATTCAACTTTAGTTCCAATATCTTACATCATCTGCTCTTTTTGGCAGGTGCTACTGCCTTCTGGTTCCATTGACCCTACCGGTGCTCATTATCATGGTTTATTTTCATTGGCTCAGCATGAAACTCCATCAGGTTTTTCCTTTAGTTTACCTACTTATTTTTCAAGCTAGGACTTGATTTTATGAATCTTTCAAACTATTAATGTGCAGTGATCACTTGCTCTTGTAGCCAATCAAACTTGTTGTTTTTGATCTTAGTAGCATTCCAAGACTTGATATTCAGCGCAAGGATTGCATGGTGGGGCATTGTAGAGACTATGGTAATTTGGGTGTTCCACACATTGTTCGGTGTAGGACCAGGAATGGAAATCTCAAACCTCATCACTGAGAGGTGATTCATGGCATCCCTGTTTTTCTGGGATTGCAGGTTCTTTTCCTACTCATCAAGTCACAAGCCTTCTGATTCACTTGAGACGGAAAGCCCTTGTAATGTATCCTGGTTTAGCATAAGAAAGGATCCAAAAAGGCCTTTGGTGTTGGATAACTGCTTGCAATGGCCCTTGAAGGGATCTCCCAGCCATCTAACATAGTGGATGACAATGGGTGTTTACAATGTATCTTGATTGCTTTTAGGAATACAGGCATACATAAGAAGTCAGTCTAAATATCTAATCTTAACTTTGCTGTTGCACTTTTTTGATTACCACCCGACCAAGAAACTAGAGGGCAAACCTTTGTTTTCATCTTGTACTCAAATTTCATGCCCAATAATATAATAATTCTTGGCATTCACAAACCATGAAACTCATGTGCTTACTTTGGTATGCTTTGGTGGTGAGTGAAGACTTGATTGCATTTGGACAATGTTATGAGACACTGGCAATTTTCTGTGTTTCTCTCTGCAAAAATGAAAGGGAGCATGATCAAAGTCTTTCTTCCAAATCCAAGCAATTTCGTTATAGTTAATTCTGGATCATGATCCTATCTCTGGTTTATTGTGGTTTCAGATCCTGGACTAGTTAGTGCTAGTGCTTTCACACCAAAAGGGTTTTATATCATTATTTGTTTTTCCTTCTTGATAGACATCTTGGTTTTTGGTTCTTTTTCATGGAATAAAGCACTTGAGCAAGACCAAAGTCCTACCAGAGAAACAAATGCCCAATTTTAAAATGAGACTCTGAACTTCTTTGGGATCAAATCAGCTTGTAAGCTTGGCCTGTGGCGCAGAAAAATCTACAATGTGAATTCAGGAACGCATGCAGAGTTCAAAGTCTATGGTTTCTAGTTGTGTTACCAGGATTTTCAGCTCTGGGCCATGGTTGTCAGTGAAAGCTGGCAACAATGCAACATGAAAGAAGAAAAAGAATAAAAAAAAAAATCAAATTGAATTGGGTTGCTTATAAACAGTAAACTTCTAGGACTCTTTTCCTTTCTACAATTATTTTAGGTTTCTTTTTCCTATTATAAACAGGATTTTGATGAGAATTCTTGGTTGACCTATAACTTGGATTCTAGTTATAATTATTTAAGCCTATTTCTCTTCTTTGATTAGAACT
Source organism: Metroxylon sagu (assembly GCA_017589505.3). Classification (NCBI taxonomy): domain Eukaryota; kingdom Viridiplantae; phylum Streptophyta; class Magnoliopsida; order Arecales; family Arecaceae; genus Metroxylon; species Metroxylon sagu. Next base: position 315,093 of record JACVBY030000442.1, on the reverse strand, counting down.
CAAACATAAATCAACTTATATTTATTAATATCAAATAATTATCGTTTAAGTTTTTGAAGCTTTTTCAATTTCTTATTCAGAGTAACTTCTTGCTTATTATGATTTAAAATTATGATCATATAAGAGACTATAAATATAAAGACAAAAGCTTTAAGCTTTCTATAAGGTGGTTGGAGGTGTGAAATTGAAGACCCTCAAGAATTGGTCAATATTTATCTTTTCATGCAGGGTTGTCTACCATAAATTTGGTATTAGAGTGCACAATTCTATGTCAAGCAAGTAATTTACTAAATTTAAATAAAGATGAGTTAGATGAGAAGGATAGCTTCTATCCATAGGAAGATGACCTACGGTGGTAAACTTGGCTCTCTCTACTCTAATTGTTTATCATATGCTTATGCTTCTCCTCCCCCATGGCTGGTGGTGAAAATGGGCTCCGGAGAATGTTCCTCAAAACAAGCTGTGGTTGTTAGTGAAAATTGATAGGCTCAAGAGAAGTTTCCTTTGGTCTAGCAAAGCTTCATCATCACCAATATCAGACTTGTTAAAGCATAAGCTGAGTTATAAAACCAGAAAGGTTGGATTGAGTATTCTCAACATGGTCGGTTTTAAATAATGGGGATCATTTTATGGTTGGACTCCCAATCTCAATAGTCCACCATCAAGCCTCATAGTGACAAAATTAATAGAGCTTGCCAACCTACTGCAAAAGGTTATCACTCCAACGGGTACCCAATGCAAAGCACCATAGCAACGAACAAGATGAGGCGTGATATCTCCCATTCTATCCGCTATGTGGAAGGCGGCTATCCTGGTGAAGGGCAAGACAAAGACGCGACGAAGTTTACGCGCGGCTTGCAATGAAGGACAAGATAAATATCCAAGAAATTACAAATATAAAACGGGTGGTCTACCTCGTTCGGTTGCCGACCATGAAAGGCAAATTCAAAGGCAATGCGTCACATGCTGCTGAATTGCTGGCATTGCTGGAAAACAGTGGGGGGAGCTGCTGGTATGCAGACAGGCGTCGAGATTTACCCTCCGGGCTTAAACGCCCAGCACTTACAGCGTGGGGACCCCTCAGCACTGAAGTGCTCCTAAACAAAGTCAACAACCCACGGCAAAGTCATCACGGGGCCATCTATTATATTTACTCAAATTAGAAAATTTAAAAATACTATTCAAAAATCAATTTTATAACTTGATCTATAATTTTATAAAATAATATAAAATATAATTATTATTTATTTTTCAACTTATCTTTTTTTCTAGGTTATTTATTAGATAAAACCTAGAGTAAGATATAACTAAAACAACTCCATCTAATTTGGTGTTATTGTAGGGTTAAGAGAGAGAACTTTTTAATTTAAAAAATATAACTTTATTTAATTCGGAGCTATACAGGTGCAGAGTTAAGAGATAAAAATGTTTTTAAAAGATAAACATAAAATTTAAAAAGAATATATAGTTTAGATTATGAGAATCTCAAATAAATATCGTAATGCTCTAAATTCATTACGTAGCTCTAAAAGCTTAAAAGAAAGTTTATTAATAATAGGTAAATTTGATTTATAAAACATATTATAATTTTTATAGAAGAGCTTAAATTATAAGTACCGTGAAGCTATTACAAATATGCTTAAAAAAACGTAAAACAATGTATTAATTATCAAAAAAGTTAGAAAATAAGAATGAAAATGGAGATGCCTACACAAAATAGGTAGAAAATAAAGAAAGAAGGGAAGGCTATAGTTAAAATCATTAATAGAATTGGATACCTAGTGATAAAAGGAAAAAATTTTCACCTCTTCTAATTTCTTGGTGAATATTTTAAAAAGAGCAGTAAGAACGTAGTTTTATATACCATCTCCTCTCAGAAGACTCTTATATTTTGTCCTTCATCTTTCGAAGAATGGCTGAATTTTGGGCTTCCCAATTTCTAGAGGGCGAAAATTATGAGGGGCAGGAAATGGTAGACTCGTACTTTCCAAAGTTCAAGCAACCTCCTACGGGTTACGTGGTCTAACCCAAATCCTCCTCCTAAATATAGTCAAAGCTCACCGATCTTTCCTCATGCAACCACAACCAGGCGCGTTCGCTCATCCTATTCCGACGCAAGGAAAGTAGACGTCCTCTGCTGCTCTGCGCTCCCCTCCCTACCTTTTCTCCTCCAAGAGAAAGCGAACGTTTTTATCTTTAGAGAGCCAACATCATCAATTCCGATACAGCACACTTCCTTAATGAACTCATCCCATCTGACCCACTCTATGGTGGATTCAACTCTTTGATTCTTAATCTTTCATTATTTCGGTCTGTTTTCTTTGGGGAGTGAAGGAGGGATGGAGGGGAGGGGATGGGGAATTGAGAGCTATCTGAGGCACAACTTCGAGCTCCCGGCGAAGAACCCCTCGGAGGATGCGCAGCGGAGATGGCGTTCTGCCGTCGGCAAGATCGTGAAGAACCGCCGGCGCCGCTTCCGGATGGTCCCGGATCTCGACAGGCGATCCGAGGAGGAGGCCAAGAAGCGCAAGATCCAGGTGCACCCCATTGATCATCCATCTCAATGAATTCAGTTGCAATGTCATCAAGATGAGTTCTTTCAAGCATTTTAGATTTGACAGTTAATTCGAAATCTGGTCATGATTTCCCTCAGCATTAGTGAAATGTATGGTTCCTTTGTGATGAATGTCCGAAAAGAAAAAAGAGGGTAAGTGCACCACAACGTCTTTGAAAGGGACAAGCACGGGCCAGGACGACTTCTTTGAAGCCTATTAGGTATGGAAATAAAGAAGGTCGGTCTCAAGGATCATCGGTGAAGCTTCCGCGAAGCTTCCTGTGATTGAGTCTGCCAAAAATAGAGACCCTCCCGAAAAGAAAAGGTTGTTGTTGGTGGGCCCTGGTCGGCTAGTCTAGGGTTTTTTTATTATTATTATTTTTATTCCCATATATCTTAGAGTCAGACATACCCTATTTTTCATAGTACTGCTGATGTCCTATTTTGATTCACCGTCCTGTTTGCATTGTTCAGCAAACAGAGATTATTGAACGGGGTTCTTATTCTGATTGCTAGCTTTTTTTTTTTTTTTTTTTTTTTTTTTTTTTTTTTTTTAATCAAGGTTTCATATCACATCGCACGATTCCCATTTGCTTGGCGGTCTTGCTTGTGAAATATCATTCCCAGATTGTTTCTCGATTCCTTTTTCTTTTTCTTTTTTTTTTTTTTCTCATGCCTTTTGGGTTCTCATTAGCGTTGAAGATGGAAGAGGGGCAAGAGAGTATCTCTCTGAACAACTAATTTAAAATCTGAAGGTATATGGTTGGGCCATTTTATAATTGGAAAGATTAATTTACACAAATAGCCCTCAATACAAGATTATGCAAGTTTCAACTCTTATTGATGTGTAAAAATATATTGAGATTCAACCCCCTTCCTATTATGTCTTGCAGCCAGAATGTTTTTGACTGACTTCATCATGCTAGTTTTGTCTTGCTTCTTATCAAATGACTAACCAAGATCACTTTATGCTGTATTCATACTAGGCTTGGCTTGTTAATCTTCATCTGTAATTTTTAAATGAGCAATCTAGATCTCTAGATAAAATATTAAATTATATTAAAAATGTTGATATTCTTTTCTGATATGTTATAAACAGGCACTAACGCAAAGTTTATTATCCTAATGTTAGTGAATCACTAAGCTTGATGCTAAACAAAGTATAACCGTAAATGAGAAGCCTTTTTCTCATCTCCACGGTATCATCCCTAGGGGATAAGGGTTTGACTCCAGTTGGGATAGGCTCTTTACATAATTATAAAACTTGGATCGGTCCAACCGGTCTGACTGGTAAACCAGCGAACCAGAACTCTGATTGGACCGGTTCTTTAATTGGACTAGTTGTATGGTTGACCCAGTTAAAATGGGATGAAATGATTGCTTTTTTTATTGACCCAATGATCCGATAGAATCATAATTTTTTTTCATGCGCTCTAAAGTTACTTTTTAACTAATAATTTAAATATCACTATTACTTTTTAGAAGCTTGTCGTCTTTTAGGCCCAAATCCCTGTTTCCCTCTTCTCTAACCAATTCAGTTATATTGCATCTTTCTGAAGGTTTCCAAGTATTATTTTTTCAAAGATATTTGAGATTAATTTCAAGTGTTAGTATGAATATTATATTCTATTTAGTCTAAATAACTTAGTTTTAAGGATTTAAATTTTAAAGTTACCAAATTAGTTGAATTTTATAGAATATTATCTTTGCTTATCATTATAGATTATTTTTAATTGTAATTGTATTTTAACTATTCATGTGAACCATTGACCCACCAGTGGAACCATTGAACCATGGGCTGAATCCCTTGACCGGATTGATTATCAGTCCAGTTCCAATAACTATGGGTTTAAAGTTGCAATGGATATAAGGTAAAAGAAGATCTAATCATGTATCAGGTGGTGCACTTAGCCCAGCTTGAAATTTGCAGACTTGTGCACTAAAATAGATCCATAAGATGAGCTTGGGCAAAAAAAATGGGCATGATCTAAAAATTGACCCAAGCTTGGGAAAACTAAAAATCAGCCCAACCCAATCCAACACAAGAATATGTATGTATGTATGTATATTTATGTGTGTACATACATACATGTGTGTATATGCATACGTGTATATATAAATAAGAGCTGATCATAGGCTAGGTGGCCCACTCATCCAAGTCCAAAATTTTGTAGGCTTGGGCACTAAAAAATTCTAATTAGATCGTAAATGGGAGGGAACAAAAAAGGAAATTCGGGCTTGGTTCAAAATACAAACTTGATGTCAAGGCTGAGGCATGAGCATAGGGCCAGTCTAGCTACTAGTGTGTAGCTTGACCTAAGAGCTTAGCCTAACCCGACATTTGATCAACTTTAAGTAAAATGTAGGGATTAGCCCTTTCTAGATACACACACACAAAAGGAAACCTTTTTCACATCCATTTTAGGCTAAAACAATATAAGAAATATTTTTGCTGATATATTACTAAGAAATATGCATTCAAGATTGGTTAAATGACAAGACCATGACGTTAAATGTGTTAAAATAGCTTGAGTTTGAAGATCCGTATGTATAACCTTTAGTAGATGTCGAAACAATTTGAATATTGCATTATGAACAAGCAGAAGAGATTGAAGAAACTAAGAATTGAAGCAAGGGACAAGCATTGATAGTCGAAGAGGCAATTCATTTATATGTCCCCTCGAAAAGAAGGCAATTCATTCATGCGATCATTTTCTGGAAATATGATGGTCTTAATTGTTTATTTGTTGGATTCATTCACGTGAAGCATCTGGAGACTGACCAGGAACAGTATGGTCAATTATCATAATTAACTATCTCCACATACCTATGGTGCGTTTGCTCAAGATGCATATTATTCTCAGTCAGGTTGTGTTTATCCAAGCTTCAACTTGGCCTCAAATTCAGTTATGCATATTTTAACAGGATATATCTTAACCATTCACCTTGTATCAAGTTGGCCCTGCCTAATGTGCACCCTTTCATATATAGTATGTTTTATGAGAATGTAAAGTACTTAACTCCTCATAGCAGTAGAATATTGCTATTTAATCACTTTATACTACATTCTCACCTATCATTCTTGAGCTTTTGGAAGATATTGTTGGATGCCCTGAGTTGTTTGCCGCAGTAATTCTCTACAAAAGAACCCCTTGATAAAGTTGACAATTCAGAGAATATCTGATGATAAATTTGATGCTGCTCAGTATCAACAATTCAAGGCATGTACATATCTAGATATGTCTGAAGAGTCCCTAGACCTTTTTGTCACAGAGAATGATCATACCATTACTAATAAGAGACTATTTCAAAGTTGTCATTAATGTGGCCTCAAAAATCAGACCTCTCAACAGGCAGACGAAGTAATAATCTTAGAACTGACATTGATGATGGATAACTGACATGTTGCGCAATGAATACTTACATTAAACCAATTTAACTATTCTAAACAATCAAACTAAACAAAACCAATTTAGAATTTTGAACATAGAAAATTTTGAAATGAAGAAATAACATGAGAAAATCTTCCCTTAACATTTAAAATTGAAAATAAAATTTTAACTTTTATACTTCAAGTTGCAGATGGATTTCATTTTCCTTGCAGATCTTGGAAGCATTTGAGCTCATGAAAATTTTTGGTAAAAAATTAATTTGTTTTTGTAATTATTGATATGTATAAATCATTGAAGTATCATGAAAGCTCCATTTTATCTCTTTATTAATGTTTTCAGTTTCATCATGACGGTCACTCCCTTCCCTCTTATATTTATACTCTTTCTTTTAAGTTTGAACATATGTGCAGCTTGCCAATTCGCATAAACTCTAAGACAAAAGGAAAGAAGCACAATATATTATATTAAGAGCTGTTTATCAGATTTATTATTTTAAAGAAATAGATAATTGGGGTCATAGCTATTCATCAGGATCCCTTATCTTGGAGAAATCATGTGTATGGCACATGAGAAATACTGGCATAAAGAAATATAATAAATAATCCCTAAAAAAAACAAATGTGAAACTTCCTATTCTTAGTTCATTTTGATCTGATTGGCAATTTTTTATCATTTTGTACAACTGCACCACTATTATTATTTGGACCATGTATTTGGATGGATCATATTTGTAACATTAAATTCTCTAGTTTCGGATGCAATTTATTATTTGAACATCCATCAGCTTGGTCTGTTACAAGTTTTAGCTGCAACATATGCATCAGCTGACTGATCATGTCAAAGTTGGACTTGAAAACATTGCTTTGGCTAGAACTTCAAGCATAGCCTAGTTTTCATAAGAATCTGGTGGCATCAGACTGTCAGATTTTCAAATTGACCTTTACATTCCTATCATGTGGGTGAATACTATATTGGCATGCAGTAATTGGAAGATAGGCAAATATTGCTACTTATAATTCCTTTAAAATATTTTAATATGAAAGCCTGGAAAGTTTTTTCTCTGATGAGACTTTAAGTTATCCCAGATTGTTTGATGTACATAAGCATGTGATCATTTCTGGACAAACAATGATTAATAGAAAGCATGATCACCGTATGCTATAAATTTCTTATAATCCTTAGTGTTTTCCCCCAATATCTGTGTCTGCTGTATTTATAATAATTGTGTAATCTTATTTGGTTTGTCCTACTCCTTTTCCTTTTTTTTTTTTAACCAGGAAAAAATTCGGGTTGCTCTCTATGTACAACAAGCTGCATTTCATTTCATTGATGGTATGACCTTCATTAGCAGGCCCTAATAAATAGAGTTCTTGGTTCTTGGTATCACCTCTTCTTATCAATCATTTACTTTTTGTGCTATCCAGCTGCTAATAGAAAAGAATACCACCTTTCTGAAGAGGTTGAAAAAGCTGGTTTTTCTATCAGCCCTGATGAACTGGCATCCATTGCAAGTGCACATGATATCAAGGGCTTGAAGATGCATGGAGGAGTTGAGGGGATATCAAGAAAAATTAATGTCTCGCTAAATGATGGCATCAACGCAAGTGATTTATCAATGAGACAGAATTTATATGGAGCTAACCGATATGTAGAGAAGCCTTCTAGAAGCTTCTGGATGTTTGTATGGGATGCTTTACAGGACCTGACTCTTATTATTCTTATGATTTGTGCTCTGATTTCTATGGTTGTTGGACTTGTCACAGAAGGGTGGCCAAAGGGTATGTATGATGGGCTGGGAATTCTTCTCAGCATATGCTTAGTTGTCATAGTTACTGCTGTCAGTGACTACAGGCAATCTCTGCAATTTAAAGAATTAGACAAGGAAAAGAAAAATATAGTTATTCAAGTAACTAGAGATGGTTGTAGACAAAAAGTGTCTATTTATGACTTAGTAGTTGGGGATATTGTTCATCTATCAATAGGTGATCAAGTTCCAGCTGATGGTCTATTTATATCTGGTTACTCCTTGTTGATAGATGAATCAAGTTTGTCTGGTGAAAGTGAACCAGTGTATATTACACAGGAAAAACCTTTTCTTCTGGCTGGAACTACAGTGCAAGATGGGTCTGCTAAAATGCTGGTGACTTCGGTTGGCATGCGCACTGAGTGGGGAAGGTTAATGGGCACTCTAGGCCAGGGTGGAGAGGATGAAACACCTTTACAGGTTAAGCTAAACGGTGTTGCGACCATCATTGGAAAGATTGGTCTGGTATTTGCCACTCTAACATTTGTGGTCCTGATAGTTAGGTTTTTAGTAGACAAGGGCATGCATGTTGGGTTGTTGAAATGGTTTCCAGAAGATGTACTGACTATACTGAATTATTTTGCAATTTCAGTGACTATAATTGTTGTTGCAGTTCCTGAAGGGCTACCTTTGGCTGTGACATTGAGTCTTGCCTTTGCAATGAAGAAGCTAATGAATGATAAAGCACTAGTTAGGCATCTGTCTGCATGCGAAACAATGGGTTCTGCTGGTTGCATTTGTACAGATAAAACAGGAACTTTGACAAGTAACCACATGGTAGTTGATAAGTTATGGATCTGTGGGGTATCCAAGTCATTTAGAGGTGAGGAGACTGTTAATGATTTGAAAGCTGTGATTTCTGAACAAGTCTTTAGCATTCTTCTTCAATGCATTTTTGAAAATTGTAGTTCTGAGGTTGTGAAAGGAAAAGATGGTAAAAATACCATAATGGGTACACCAACTGAAGTAGCATTATTAGAATTTGGTTTGGACTTGGAAGGAGATGGTGATGCTCAACATCGGGATTGCAAAAAATTAAAGGTGGAGCCTTTTAATTCAGTTAAGAAGAAGATGTCCGTTATTGTGTCATTACCTGGTGGAAGGATTCGTGCTTTCTGCAAGGGTGCATCAGAAATCATCTTGCAGATGTGTGACAAGATCATCGACAGTGATGGTAACAGTGTCCCTCTTTCGGAAGTGCAGACAAAGAATGTACTGGATATTATTAATACATTTGCTTGTGAAGCCTTAAGAACACTTTGCATGGCCTTCAAGGATATGGATGAAACTTATGATGGGGACAAAATCCCTGCTGATGGTTATACACTGATAGCTGTATTTGGCATTAAAGATCCAGTCCGGCCTGGAGTCAGGGATGCAGTTCAGACCTGTATAGCTGCTGGTGTTACTGTGCGGATGGTAACTGGGGACAACATCAATACAGCTAAAGCTATAGCCAAAGAATGTGGAATATTGACAGATGATGGTTTGGCCATAGAGGGGCCAGATTTTCGCAGCAAAAGTCCTGAGGAAATGAAAGATTTGATGCCTAAAATTCAGGTTCTTTTGTATTCTAAATCTTTATGTATGTGCCAAAATTATATTCTTTCTTATGTTGATACAGCCATGTTCAGGTAATGGCCCGATCTTTGCCATTGGACAAACATACATTAGTGACAAACTTGAAAAATATGTTTCATGAAGTTGTTGCCGTTACTGGTGATGGAACAAATGATGCCCCAGCATTGCATGAGGCAGACATTGGTCTTGCAATGGGTATTTCAGGCACCGAGGTATTTTTTGCAGTTGGCCTTTGTGTGTGTGTGTGTGTGTGTGTGTGTTTATGTTTTTTATGTCCAAATGACTGTTTTCCTGCATCGATGCCTTGTTACTTTTCATCCCATGTTATTGGCATTCATTAGACTCTTAATTGACTCTAACAATACCAATGTGCAGAATCTCAAGGTGGATTGTCCCATTTTATCATTCTATAATAACAACCCTAAAAGTTCTAGAGCCTATTATTTAACTAGAAAGGAAAAGTGATTCCTCTAGTGAACTGAAATAAAACTTTGAAAGGGGTATCCTGTAAAGGCTTATATATTTCCACTGAAAAAAGTTTTATTTATTTGATGTGGTTGTCATTTTCTGTTGAGAAATCATATCAAGGGCCCCTTTGGGTCTTGAAATCCTACTTCGTGTTCAAATGACATGACATGGTGGTTCTCTGTGCCACACTGTCGGGAATTTTGGCATGGCACCAGTGGTGGGCTATAACTGTGGATGCAATGAAGATATTGCAGATTAGATACCTTGGCAGTGACACAATTTATGACATTGTGCAAGATAGATGGTGAAGGCAAGGCCCTAAGTTTATATGAAGCCATAAGCTATGGTTGAAATCCTGATGAGTGGATTCATTATAGAAATCCTGATGGTTGGTCTTATCTTTGCAAGATTTAAGCTTAAAGCTCCTCAATAAGTTGCCAGGTTCCAAAACCTATGACAGATTTGTTAAGTTTCTCTTGTGGATCTAATGGACCTATAAATCATCATCGTTGTGTGATACTTTATTGGTTTATCATGAAATTTTGTGGTAAAAAATAAGTCCTTAGATTTCCTTACTTTCCCTTTTATTGGGCTCCTACTTGTATGAACATTTAGATTTTTATATATTAGGTTGCCACCTAACAATCAGATATTATACTTCATTTCAAACCAATATGGAACATGATTTTCAATTATTCTATCTTAATTTCTATAATTTATCTCCTGAAAAAACAGAAACTATACTTTGGAAGATTACAAATGATATTAATATAATATAGGATAGTACAATGATATGTGTTATTTGATATATAATCTGAAGATATTTACACTTTTGCTCGTCTTGATTATTTGTATTTTTGTAATTTATCAAATTTCTTGAATTTATTTATATTTTAAAATTATTTTTGCAGTGAAACTTTTAAACTTGTTACCAAAATTGCCTTATTTCTCCAATTTGCAATCAAATTCTGAGCCAAGCTCTTAACCCACCCCCCCCCCTCTCCTCCAAAATGCCTTCAAAATTTCAAAAATAACCCATGACCATTGTATTCTTGTTTGTAAATTCCATGGATTTAAGTGCCATTAGCATAAGATGTATCAACCATGGCACATGCTGTGCCTGGTTGGCATATTGTGCCCTTTTTCTTTTATATAAAAAAGGATTTTTTTGGTTCAGTGATTGACTAGTTCAAGTGGGCAAGGGTAGATACCTTGCAGTGCAAGGGATAATACACTCTTGTTGCGCTGCACTATTTGGCATGGTATATAATGGCAAGTGTGGATTGGCACTTGAAAAGTTTTGGTAGGACTAGTTTGCTTTATTTTAATAAATATTCCTTTTATGTCACCTGTTGTTGCGGTATCTATATTTTTTATACTTAAAAGAGGGTGGACCTTGGTACAAAGGTTGTTCCATTATGATGCAAGTGTCATTGGTTTTGAAACACAAGAATAACCTCTCTTTGTATGAGGGTAAGGCCACGTACATCTAACCCTCCCTAAACCTCATAGTAATAGGAGCCTCATGTACCAGGCCACCCTTTTGATAGCAAGAGTCTGTGTGCTGGGTTAATCACCTGCCCCCTTCTAACTTTAGTTCATATATAAGATGTATTTTGTATTCACCCAAGATTAGGCATCTCCTCCTATATATTTCTTTGATCACTTGATTTATGACATGCTATATTCCATTGTAATTGCTTGCCCTAAAGCCATGCTATGACTTTGGTTAACTTTACATGCATCTGTTCTCATCTTATGTCCATGAAAATTAAGTTTCTTCATCTCACATTTGTCTTTAGAGTTAAGATTACACAACTTGTTGGATGAAAGTGCTGACTAACAAGTAATTAGTTTGTGAAACAATGCACTGGGAGTATTGACTCATTGTTGCACCTGAATCAAACTCTACATGAAGTTAGAAATGTTATATTATATAGATTGCATTTTGGATGCATCCAGTATGGCCATCAAGCACTATGTGCTTGGACTAACATGTTGTGTCTCACATTCAGTGGTTATTGATTTTTCAATTCATCTCTTGAAACTTTACTTTCAAGTTAAGTTGTTGCATTCATAATTTCAAATAATTAAAATTGTCCTCAAACCTAAGGTAAGACTACTATCTATAAATTTGATATTATTACTTTTGGAGCTAACTAACATTGTAGTACATTGTACAAAGCTTATGAGATTTAGATTAAATCAAGACTAACAAGGGTGTTTGTCTGGTCAGGACCACAAGTCTACAGATGCATATCAAGAGTAAGAGTAAGAGATGATCAAACAGGAAATCCTAGATCCATATGGTCTGTTGTTGTCTAGACAAGGATTTGAAAATATGTTATAATTATGTCATGTTTCATGAAAGTAATTTAACACTTCTACTTGAGGGTAATATCTTTTTATATATTTATTATGTCTTCGACCCTAGTGGGGCATGTATGTGCTCTTATGGTTTATACAGCAAGGTTTTTAATTTGGGTAATGGATCCCATTTTAATAACTTACCAAAACGAGTTGTGTCAATACGATACACCCCCATATTGGTTTTCATGCTGATTTTCACTAGAAATAATGCAAGATTGGTTGTATGCATGCAATCGGTTGTTATGCATTGATAAGGCACACGATCAATCAACCAAATTGCTGTTATTTTTCCTCTTTACTTGATCCTTAGCATATTCTTCAATCTTGAACTTCACCTGGTACAATCACTTGCACATGCTTTTTGGACGTCTGGTGAATAGTCAGTTCCTATAATTGATATAAAAAATAGTGTTATATTGCATCTATTAAATGACGTCTATGGGGAACATATGTGATGAGTACCCACGACCTAGCTATGAAAGACAGATTCCACAACTTTATGAGTACAAGCAAATTATACATTAGAAGAAGACAATGTCGGCACATTTGCTCGCTGGACATTGATCATGGCAGATTACCCAGCTGCTGATTGGTTCCTTGAAGGTTGTTCCATATCTAAATATGTTTCAATCTTGGAAGAAAATGCAAGCACAGTTTCTTTTATGAAATTAACAGAACATTCATCCCACCTCTTGAACATCCTTGAATTCCAATTTAGCCTCATAACATGGCCCATTTGAGGTCCACTTATTTCACAGCATCACTCAAACCCTATGGAGAATTGTAGTGGGTGAAATAAATCTGCTATTGGGATAGGGTCAATCTTATACACTAAGATATGTTGGCATAATGTATAATTGACCCATCTTGGTAATTAATTATTTTTATTTGACCCACACCTGCATGCGGGCTCAAGTTCTTGACCCACACATGACCTGCCCAACACATGCATACCAGATACCAACTCTTCATAGCCCTCTGAAGTTCAAACTCCTCTACTCAACTCAAGACACTTGGCATATTTGATTTATGACATCTTTACTAGACTTCCTAATTTTTTCAATTGCTTGAAGATGGAACTTATTAATCATCATTTATGGTTGTGGCACCAATGATCGATAGAAAAGTTTTAACAGATTGCAGATTTCTGCAATATTAACAGCCCATAATGTTAACCTTGCATTACAGTGACTGTAAGGTTCATGCAAGTGCTACATGTACTTGGCAGATCGGAGGCCATTATTACCTGACCTGTGACCAACTTGCAGATGAAGTATGATGCACCATGCCTAATGTGTTAGAAAGTTGGATCAGGTAGCACTTCTATGTTGGGTCAAAAATTGCAACTCATGGATTAAACAGATCCTAGGTTTTTATTAGCTATTTGAGTAGTATTTCTATAAGCATATGTAGAGAGTAACATGCACATGAAATTTGAGTGCTTATTGGTAGTCTGTATCCCCTGTTTGATTCTGTTTAAAAATAATGTCAGGTCTAGCCTTTTGTTCTCAATCTATGGGATGACAACCTGTTTAAATTTGTGATTATTCAGATGATAGTGTTACTGTGTAATCTATCTTACATCTCTAAATTTGAATTTCTTGCTGCCAATGCCTTCACAAGAATGATACCAACTCCAGCTGTACATATTTCATGCACAGGTTGCAAAAGAGAGTGCTGATGTTATTGTATTGGACGATAATTTTTCAACTATTATAAATGTGGCTCGATGGGGTCGTGCGGTTTACATCAACATTCAAAAGTTTGTGCAGTTCCAACTGACAGTTAATGTGGTTGCTTTAATTGTCAACTTTGTTTCAGCATGCATCACAGGTACAGAAGAATAATTGAAATTCTCTTTATTGCCATTATCTGGAAGCTACATCAAATGTATTTAGTTTTTCAACTCTAGAATTGGCGAATTGGTTACCTTATTGTGAAATGTAGGGAGTGCTCCTCTCACTGCTGTCCAGTTGCTTTGGGTCAACATGATTATGGATACCCTCGGTGCTTTGGCATTAGCAACAGAACCTCCAAACGATGACATGATGAAAAAACCACCAGTAAAGCGTGGTGAAAGTTTTATAACTAGGACCATGTGGAGAAATATCATTGGCCAGAGTTTGTATCAGCTGGTTGTACTTGGAACTCTCATGTTTGCTGGGAAAAGGCTTCTGAATATTAAGGGTTCAAATGCTGACTCCACTCTCAATACACTGATATTCAACTCATTTGTGTTTTGCCAGGTAACTATCTCACAGCTAGTTTTCTAATAAATGAATGTTTCAAAGAATTATATTGCAAGCTCGGCATTATAGCTTATCATTTAAAACAATCCTTGAGAGCGCATTAAATTTTTCCAATGTGGTTTAGCACTCACAAAGAACTAAAAGTATTGAGTAGTGCAAATTTGAATTAAATGAAGTTAAATAAGTCTAAAAACTGTATACCACTAGAACATTACCATAAGCATGATTAATATTTAGTATAAAATTAAATTTGGTGAACTTAAAATGTAATTGTTATTTGCAAGTCTGCAAAACCGATACCATCAACCGTTCCAGTGCTAGTACAGTATGGTTTGTGTGACATGGTTTGGTGTAGACCCCATACAGAGAAGCTTCTATGATCTTTTCTCAATCCTAGTCATAATATCACCTAAAATCAGGTGTATGGGTCAGATTGTTTTGGCACATATACCAAACCGAACCTTGGTATCATGCTGGTAGCTTAGCACAATATGGTATGGTTAGTATGGTAGACTCAGTTATTCCCATGCACAATGGGTGCATGTATCTAACTTCTAATTTCATATATTATTGTAATAGTCATCATCATCATCCAGTATTTATAGAATCTTATTTTATCATCGTCTACTTGAGCTTAATACCATGGGTTACACATTATATGCAAAGAACTTGTGTTATGTATTACCATAACCAAAGCCATAATCCAAATTTTTTTTTGATTATTTAGGATTGTCTTGGTAAATCCTTATTCACTAAGCATTCATGTTTACGGCTGCCTTTAATTTTATTCCAAGCTTCTTCATATCCTTTCTCAGAATATATATCCATGTTATGTTCAATCTTCTCCTTTTTATATAACCTTCAACACATAATAAATTCCTTTCTTTACTGGAGTCTCTTCGGATCTTCATTGTACATGTCCATACCATCTCAATAGATTTTCTATCACTTGGTCTTTAATTTGTCTTTAGCTCCTCTAATTTATTCATTTCTCCATCTATTTTTTTTCTAGTTTTACCATAGATCCACCTTAATATTCTTATTTTTGGTACACTTTACCTTTTTGTGAACTCTATCTATTGCCTAGTACCTGAGCTGAACAACATTGCATATCTTATTATTTTACAGAATTTTCCAGCCAGACCCAACTTTGCTGAAACTTAGCTCATCCATTAATAATTTGACTAGGATCTAATTTCCTTATTGAACATATATTTGCTCATTGTCCATTTCCAAACTGGTGGAGTGGGTCAAGCCAAAATTTGTTAAACAAGCCAAAATTTGTTAAACAAGCCAAAATTCTAAGGCACAAAGGCTATTAGTCCTAGACCCAATCTAGAGTGGGTTAGGCTTATTAAGCTACCAGGCTGCCAATCCTATTGACTCTCTAGGGAGGCTACATATATGCTTGCATTACTTGTGTTCTTTTTTTTTATTGTTTATACTATATTTCTGTGTATTTTTTCTATAGTTTTTGATCTTCTAGTATGATATAAAATTGATGTAAATCATGTTTAACTTGTATCCTAATACATTATTTAGGAATAATAAAATAGAATACTTTGTGGAGTTGATATAATGATTAGCTCTTAGTCATGCTTACTTTTGGGTAAGGTTTATTGCAGGCGTACTGGTTATCATACCGTCACCTTACTAGTGCAATTAGTATCGTATAATAAGCATACAATAGCAACACAACATTTTCTCATATCAAACCATAATATCATTTGAAACCAAACAATTGATAGCACCAGGTGGTTCCAGTCAATTCCACTCGATTTGAACCAATTCTTCTCATATATTGAACAAGATCCTGGTGTCTTACCAGTACGGTATGGTTGTATGCTCAAGATAGGGCAATACAAGTCGATATGACAAACCTTGCTTTTGGGAATAACTATGGCTAGTACATTTACATTGGGTGTTTAAAAGGTGTTGTATGTATAGTTGTTACCAAATACTACTTATATAGGTTCAGCTTAAGTGGATACATGGTCCTTTTTCATCTGAAATCATGGGCCATTGCAACCAATAAATAGACCTCTATTATGCAGCAAATTCCATTGACATTGATCCTAGGAAGTTTTGCCTTTTAATCTAGTAGGGCACTTATTTGCTAGTTATGTAGCGCCATGGATAATTTTGATGCGAATATTGAAACAAAAAAAAGTTTGTGAACCATTTTCATTCACTACCATAGATTTATTCTACATTCTACAAATATTGTTGGCAAGGGGAGGAGTGAGGAAGGGAGGGGAGGGGGAGTGAGTGAGTGTGTGTCTAGAGAGAGAGATTGAATATGATCAACAAGAATGGGGATACACCTTAGGAGTGTTGATCAATTACCTCATAATGTTGAAACCTTTTGTGAATGCTAATTTTGTGTGATCTTGCACAGACCAGGGCTATGAAATAGAAGTTGCACAATGCAAAGGGCATCCATAGGATGTTTAGAATGCATGGAAATGCTGAGGTTAATAGATGGTAAAATGAAGAGCTTGAGTTAAAATAAGTTTATACTAAGGGAAATTTAGGATTGAAAGCAATTGAGGACAATAGAAGCCCACCATTCAATTTGGACTGGACTGGACATGCTACACAGCTCAGGGTCATCCTGGTGACAAGAGGATGGGAAAGACAATTTGAATAATTGGCAGTAGGGAGCTGAGACTGAAGAAAACTTTGCAGAGGTGAGGTGAGTTGAGCTGGAGTAATTTTCTGATCTGGATTTCTTGGTGCTGTTTCATGCAATGAACCAAAAAATTTTTGGGATAAGGCGTGTACTTTTCCACACAGTGTGAGTAGTCTTCACACGTCTTTTCCAGTTAATGTACTTGGACATTGAAGCCTTGACTAGTCTCCCAAAAACCACAAATCGCTAGTGAAAACATCTTAATCTACAGCATATTTAGAGGAATGCTCACACCATATCAAAAGAACTTCCATGAAAGTCTTACAGGGTTTTTAATTACCAATGTGGTACAGAGTTTTGGTTCTTAGGGAGTATAGCCACCTTTGTTAACTGAGTCCAAGAGTCTGGACTGCTATAGCCAACCAGCTCCTGCATGAATCTTGCAGCACAAGCAGTGTGCTTGTTGAGGAGTGTTTCACATGGCAGATGTGCACATGTTTGTTATGTCTGCTCTGTTGATTAAGTTGCTTGTGGCACCGTCTAATGCTGCAATAGTTCATATTTAAAGAGGTCTCAAACAGGGAATGTAGGCCTTTACACTTGGCTTTGTCGTTGGATTGCTAACATTTACTGTATGTCCGAGTCAAGGATTTCCGGAGAACTGGGCTTGGTGCATGGTATATAACCTTGGTGAGCTTACCCATGTCTCAACTACTTCCCATTCCACCAGCATTTTCTTTTCCCCATGCAACTTAGCATGGCACATGCTTGACGTCAGTATATTTATTTTGTTTTTATAGATTATTTTTACTTGTAACTTTGTAGTTGCTCGTGGCATTGAAATAGTCCCACACCAGATTTTTCTCATGATAGGTTTTTGTTTGGCAAGCAATAGTGATCTCCGCAATTGATAATCATCTTCTCTGAGCCTTAATGAACCAGGTGTTTAATGAAATAAATGAACCAGGTGTTTAATGAAATAAACAGCCGGGAGATGGACAAGATCAATGTTTTTCGTGGATTGTTCAGCAATTGGATCTTTGTGGGTATTGTAGCTTCCACAGTCATATTTCAAGTAATAATAGTGGAATTCCTTGGTACTTTTGCAAGCACAGTACCACTGAGCTGGGAATTGTGGTTGGTCAGCGTCCTTCTAGGGTCAATCAGCTTGCTTGTTGGCATAATTTTGAAGTGCATACCAGTTGAGCCTGGTCAGACTGCTGATAAGCCCAATGGTTATGAACCAATCCCTGCTGGTCCAGAAGCTGTATAGCAGTGCTTTGAGCATCACTTTGAACCTCTCTAGCCTTACAAGAGAGAGCAGATTAGTCGCAGTTGAGATTGCAGAGGCTTTGCTACGCATTTTGAGAACATTGCTTGTGCAAAAAAAAATTTTGGATCTATGAATTACTTAATTTTGTTTAATTTCTGTCTATTTTCTTTGTCAAAAATTTGTTTTAAGTTTTGATGCATGACAGTGACCTAAATTCAAAACTGGAAGGTGAATCCGTGCTGTTCAAAATGTGGATTTCTTAATGTTGTTAATAGTTTAATATGTTGGTCGTCTTTGAAAATATTTTTAATATATATCTTGCGAGCAGGTTAATTCATTTCTTTTTGCTTGCATACTATTTAAGTTGATTAAAATATGAAATGGGGTTCATGTAAGATTCTTCTACCCTTTAGCATTTCTACTGCTAGCATTTCATGATTGTACTGTAGACATTTCCCTCGTATAAATTTTTAGTAGCTTCGGAGAAGATAGTTAGATCCGGAAAGGAACCCGTGCTATAGGAACCTGGACATCCATAGAAGGGGGGAGAGAAGAAGAAAAGAAGAGCAGTTAATCTGGGCACTCCCCTGAGCACCTTATGAAACAAAGCCGTAGCAGTATTTTGGCCACGTCAAATATTCTTGAAGGCAAATAGAGATGGATGTGAGCTAGGCACACTTATTTTCTCCTCCTTTTTTTAAAAATTTTAGACTCTCATAATGATCGGCAAGATCTTGGGTTTTTTAATCATGTCAATCACTTAAGACGGTTGCATGCCTCAACGAACTGGCGTCTCAAACCCTTTTTTTTTTTTTTTTAATGATAACTGAGGTGCTGTTTGTCACTGTTATTACTTTTCTAATGAAGCTAAAGCACCTGATGGAGTTTTAAATTAGAGACGTGACATTTGTTAAGCGTGGTATTTGTTAGGCGGAGAATTTGATAGCAAATATTTAACCATCTGTGCCTAAATCTTATTTTATTTTTTTGATAAGTAACAATTATATTACATAGAATAGCAAGGTGGTAACCACCACCATCACACATACTAGTAATAAGTACGTAGACAAGAATTTTTATTATACATAGATTTAAAGTGTTAAAAACCCATGTGATTTATTATACATAGACTCTGGACTCGTATGACGTTATATTAAACATATTTCTAGCGCCCATGTTTCCTTTTCGGGGTTGTTTGGTTAGAGGTATTTCATCGTTATCTTTCTACGTTTGGTTATAAAAAAAAAAAAAAGAAAGAAAAATGATTGGTACAGCCTACACCTTTTCTTTTTTTTTTCTTTTTTTTCCTTCAGATTCCATCGAAAAAGTTTTCATATGTAGAGGTAGTATTTCCTCTTTTCTCATCCCACTTAAAAAAAAAATTGTATTAAAAGTTTAAAATTACTCTTATTATATCTATATTATATTACTATAATATATATAATATTATAAATTATATCTTATATTATAATATAAAAATTAATACTATATTATATTATAATATTATATATATAATATAATATAATGAGGTAAATTTGATTACATTTAAATGTAGCTTAGTCAGTTTTCGATTATCTTCTTTATTTTTAGATTTATGGGTTATAAAGTCATTTTTTTATTTTTTAAAAAAATAAAAAAATTATTAAATGTTTATATAAAAGATAAAAATAATGAATAGCACCAAAATTAGTACCATGAAGAAGAATATATTGCATGATTAAGCCAATAGCAACTGATAATTAAACCATGAAATTCATTAGTGATACATATAAACAATGGAATAGCTTCATTTATAAAGAGTACTCTAAAAAAAAAGAAAAAAAATTTGCAAACACATACACATACTGTTCATAATATATATTTATATATTTATTTATTTATTTATTTACTATAATGTTGGCTTCACATGGAATGTGACACCTTCGTGAACTTATAACTCCCACCCAACCAAACGTGACTCAAGTGCTGCTAAAATAAAACCCCCATCACCTTTGCCCCAGCCCCGGCCTCACACGATTCCTATTCTTCCCATCCTATCAAGGCCTTCGCTCTCCAGCCCTCAAAATCTCTCTCCTTCCGTTTGGACCGGATCTTGAAGACGCCCACCTACTTCTCCCACTCTCCCAGCCAGTCTGTCGTCCTTTCCCTGGCCTTCGGTAAAAACCCGCGGGAAAAAACGGAGAACAGGGGGAGGAGAGAGAGAGAGAGAGAGAGAGAGAGAAGGACCCGCACTAAAGAGAAGAGAAGCGGCGGCTCTTGGAGCCTCTGACACGGAAGGTCAGGACGAGGGCGGTGCTTCGCGTTCGTTGAGGTTAGATGACCAAAACCCCGACGTCGGTTCCAAAGTTGCGGGTGAACGGATCGCCGGGGTTTCTAGGCGTTCGTTTTGGTAGGAATTTGATGCAGAACGGGAAAGATTTGAGTATCTGAGCGGAAAAACCCCCGTGGGAACGCGATTTAAGATTGTTGGCTTCGGACTGTTCCACTGGTACGGATCGAATTCGCCGGTCTGTGGAAATTTCTCTTGTAGAATTCGATCTTTTAGAGTTGTCACGAGGTTTTGCGTATTTGATTTCCAATCTGGTCTTTCTGATAAGTTTTGTGTTTATATTGGAAAGTTAATAGAAAACGAGTGGAAAAGAAAGATTTTTCTTGCGAGAAGCATTCAAATTACGGGCTAAAAGTCCTTTTCTTGGTATTGGATTCGTTTTGAGTAATCATTCATCTCAAAATTGTGAAAGCTAGTGGTGCGTTCGCCGTCTTGCTTGAAGAAAGATGGTTGACAGTGTAGAAGGAGCCCACAGTTCCCCTCCTCTCTCTAATGGAACTGTTCATTACTCCAATGGTGCGGAGGAGAAGCTCGATGAGCTCCGCCGGCTGCTCGGCAAATCAGAAGGTGATCTGCTGAAGATTGTTGGCATTGGTGCTGGTGCTTGGGGCAGTGTCTTTGCTGCCCTCCTGCAGGATGCCTATGGCCACTTCCGTGATAAGGTCCAGATAAGAATATGGAGGAGGCCTGGGAGGCCTGTTGATAGGTCTACTGCCGAGCATCTGTTCGAGGTGATCAATTCAAGGGAGGATGTCTTAAGACGTTTGATCCGGCGATGTGCTTACTTGAAATATGTCGAGGGGAGGCTCGGGGATCGCACACTGTATGCAGATGAGATCTTAAGGGATGGCTTCTGCTTCAACATGATCGACACACCGCTTTGCCCACTGAAGGTTGTGACTAATTTGCAGGAGGCAGTCTGGGACGCAGACATTGTGGTGAATGGATTGCCATCGACAGAGACGCGTGAGGTGTTTGAGGAAATTGGTAGGTATTGGAAGGAGAGGATTACTGTTCCTATTGTAATATCCTTGGCAAAGGGTATAGAGGCAGCTCTGGATCCGGTTCCACGTATAATAACTCCTACACAGATGATTAGCCATGCAAGTAAGCTTTCTCTCCTTAAGCATTCATATATATGTCAGTTCATCACCAGCTCAATGATTGTCTCGTATTACTGATATATTACTGCTCAATGTATGAAATTTCGTACGTTGTTGTCTTTACCTACCTCATACTAGAAAAATATTATTGGTATGTTTGGATGCTATTAAAATACCAAGTTTCTTGATATCTATCATGCTGAATGCTAGTAGATATATGTATGTGTGTATGTATGTTTTAGGGTTTAGGGTTAATTGAATATTTAGAGTCAACTGGCCAAGAAGGAATCCATTCTAGGGAAAAATAAATGTTCATTGAGGGAAATACAAAATGATTTGCATCCCTATGTTGTCATGATTTGTTACAATATGGAAGATAACGATATTCTTGAACAGTTCTCATAAGAAAACAGATGAAGAAGTCCTACATTATGATTGAAAAACCTAATATCTTTTAGTACTTTTGTTACCCTTCAATACTGTTTTTTTTTTTTTTTGGATAACAAGACTAATAATGGGCATTAATATGCTTTGTTTCATCATAGTTACAAAAATCTTCTCATTCTGTTCTGTTTGAGTGCTTGCGTGCGTGCGTGCGTGCGTTTCATCCTTAACATACTACACATCCTCCATTTTTTAAAAAAAAAATACTTTTATATTATTATTTGCATTGTTGTTATTATTTTATTTGTGTTATTAGTATTATCTTCTACATTCTGGGACGGAGTTGGATATTTCTTGTACCTTCGAGACAACCTTCAAGTGTGTTACAGTCATGTTGATTTCTTCTAAGCACATGTTTGCCTTGCAGCTGGGGTTCCAATAGAGAACATTCTGTATCTTGGAGGCCCAAATATTGCTTCAGAGATTTATAACAAGGAATATGCTAATGCTCGAATTTGTGGAGCTGATAAGTGGAGGAAACCCCTTGCTAAGTTTTTGAGGCAGCCACATTTTATTGTGTGGGACAACAGTGATCTTGTCACACATGAGGTCATGGGAGGACTGAAGAATGTGTACGCTATTGGTGCTGGTAATAGATTTTTGTTACTTTGCCATTTTTGTAGTAAAGAGATGAATACCAGCAGTAGGAAAAGCTTAAGCAGTTTAATTTGTACATCTATTTATTTCTGTGAGCATCTCATTAATATAGTCACAAGTTCGGCATTCTGGAAAAGTTGTCTTGAGGTAAAACATTTGGAATTCAGTAAAAATATAGAAAATTTGCTACAAATTCGGAAAGGATTCAAATTGTTAACAATACAAAAATAATTAACAAAAATGAAAGAAAGTAAGATAATTAAATATTTATATACTTATTCACATGAAAGCAAGAATAGGAAAGGTAAAAACAATAAACAAAAGTGAAAATAAATGCACTGGCAACAACATGTAACATCACCATTAATTTCTAATTCATAATAATCTTTTCAATTAGTTGTGAACAGTTTTGTGAATAGATCATAAAAATTCATGGCTGCATATAATGGAATAGTTCTGAATTAGTTTGTTGACCAAAATAATTTGACGAATCATTTGGCGAAGGGAAAACTCAACAATTATTTGAAAACTTTTCAGTTATTCATAGAATACTGTTACCATTCTCATCTGGAAAATTTAGTATAAATCAACTTGAGATTTCTCTATTCCATTATGTGATTGTGGAATAGCTCAGGGCCTCACCTCATTCTGGCTCCATATAAATAACTTGCATGACTTTTTACAACAGATGCCTGAAAACTATCTGGAGTCAAAGAAAACCTCTACCACATTATCTCATAGTTTAAATTATTTTACAATATCAGGCATATAAGATTTTCAACATATCGTGGTAGTGTTCTGTAACTTTGATTAGCATGACGCCAACTAATATTATCTTATTTTGCCAAATTGATATTTTGATCATCTACTGACGTACAATTAACCTAAGTATAGTTTCAATATAATGATATCTCTGGCTCTGATTTTATGTTCAAAATATATCCATGATAAGTTCTTCAGTATGTCAAATTTTATTTGTCACAACATTTTTTCCTCATTATATTTCAATATCTGGCATTATCTTATTGTGGATTGTTAACTGTAAGTGCTCTTTGGCATGAATTTTATCTCATGTGTGCCCATTTTTGTCTACTTTTATGATATTATATGATAAATGGATTAAGATACCTGTCTTGGACATTATTGAGACTTGAAGGGCTAATATCAGAGGAAAATGTAAAATGTTGAAATTAGATGCACAAGCATGGAAAAATGACTTTTTCGTCTATTTGATGTCATCATCAGGGGCAATTCCTGACTGAACTGTTAAGTATATATAATGGCATTATTAATAGTTATGGTTGGCAAAGTCTCTCTCTGTACAAAGTCAACCACAACCCACAACCTAGATTGAAATTCAATAATTCAGGGGCATTCTCGATCCCTTTTACAGTTGTTTCTGCTGGTTGATTTCTAAAATATTCTGTTGACAAGGCATAATGCCACAAAAGAAAAGGAATTAGAGCCGAAGCCACTCTTCATAAACCTTTCTTGCCAAAAACAGGATCTAAACTTTATTGCTTGACATGGAATGCTGCTGCATATGGCCTGTTATGGACATATGGCTTTGTTGAACTGGAATTTTTTCTTCTTAACCTTTGTGAAATGTATTTGAGTTGGAAGTTCCATATGTCCCAAATAAAATAACAGTAATTCAATAATTGGTTAAACCTCATTTTCTCATCCCATGGATGTTGATCATAAGGTCGATTATGTTAGTCCTGGCAGTTGGTTATAAATTTGGTAGGTTAGTATTTTATCGAGTGAAGATACACAATGCTACAGAATCATGGTTTTGTTGATTGCATTATGGCAAGCCGCATGTAATGGTTGGATTCTTAGATGATGTTTTGCTCTGTCTGATTTCTTTTTTCTATAAAGTTCTGCTTGAGTTTGGCCCATGATGAATCTGACTGTACGTTATCTATAATTCTAATTCTCTGAACGAGATCCATACCACACTCTTTTTGAGTCTACTAAATAAAGCAAGTCGTAGCATTGCCAAGCTCCTGAAGGCTTATGTTTAATGTAGCAGTGTTTGATGGTATGCTGTCTCTAACAACCTGCAGAAAGAAACTTTTGGGCATATGGAAATTCCTTCGGTTTCATATTTACAATGTCTTGGTGTCACTTTTTTTAGTTTATGTAGGAGATATAAGCATGTTTCTTCAAATTCCATCCTCTGCATTTTCTTATCATCATATATATTACCTTTATCTAAAAAGAGTTTATTCAGCTTTGTGAGAAGCTTTTAGCTGTTAAATTCTTGGGAGTAGAATTGTTTGCCTTGCTCTTTCTCTTTTTCCCCTTCTTTTAAGTCAATTCTTTACCTATCAGCTTTTCTTCTTCAGGGATGGTAGCAGCCTTAACCAATGAGAGTGCAACTAGCAAATCAGTATATTTTGCACATTGCACATCTGAAATGATATTCATCACACACCTATTGGCAGAAGAACCAGAGAAACTTGCTGGTCCATTGCTTGCAGACACTTATGTAACCTTGTTGAAGGGTCGCAATGCTTGGTACGGGCAGATGTTAGCCAAGGGGGAACTGAGTCTGGACATGGGTGATAGCATCAAAGGAAAAGGGACCATTCAGGTGTGCCTCTTGATTCTTGTGCACTATGCTTTCTCTTCAGCAGTATAGCACAAAAACAAACCCAAAACTTAAGATTTAGGTTATTAGCTCTCATGAGCTGTATGGTGGCTGGTGATTTCTTACAAAATGCATATGCCTTTTACTGAGCCACCTCACTGAAAACCCTTATTTTGATCTTTTCAGGGTGTCTCTGCTATGGATGCATTTTATGAACTCCTAAGTCAGTCGAGCTTAAGTGTGTTGCATCCTGAAGAAAACAAGCCTGTTGCTCCAGTTGAGCTGTGCCCTATCCTGAAAACACTTTACAAGATATTAATAAAAAGGTTAAAATACATTTCTTTGGCATGGTTTTATTTGAGATAGTTTGTATGCATGTTTATGTTTATCTGTGATGGTACAATTGTTATTCCTTTCTGTGCTTGAAATATGTTTCCATGCCTGGTATGCTAGTTTGGGCTGTTGCTCGCTGTTGAATTTGGTGAGTTTCCTTGGATGTGCAGGGAACTTTCAACACAGGCAATTCTTCAAGCATTAAGGGATGAGACCATGTATGATCCTCGTGAACGGATTGAGATGGCACAGAGCCATGCTCTCTACAGACCATCACTTCTTGGCCAACCTTGACCAATCATCTTCTCTTATTTGAGGTACCATGTGATTGGAAGGAGATTTATGTCATGCATCTTACTTTTACAATTTGTAATGGGCTTGTTAGAGCTGTGGCAAATAAAATATGTATTTGTAAAGCAAAATTTTCAGTTAGTGAAATTTGGTGCATATTGTTTGGACGATTATTTATAAAGCTAGGCAGTCATAATACACCTTGATTAAAATAAAAAGAGTTGAATAGCTTGTTGATTCATTGAGTTGCAAGTTCATGATGGATACAAAGCTCTGCACTAATATAGGTTGTCAAAGTTTATAACTCGGTGCACATTCAGACATTACCTCGGCTAATAGATATGATGGGTACCAACAAATTTGTTGCAGAATCCTAACAGCTGAAATTCTTGAGAGGATGCTCATATAAAACCTCATGAACTCTCCATTATATCTAAGCCTCTTGGTGTTCACATTCAAAGTTCCAATGGGAAAAAAAAGAAAGAAAGAAAGTAGATGTTTCCTCCATATTTTATTTTTTGTATTAACATATCGATAGATATAATATTGATTGGAATAATCACCATCTAAGACTGATTCCATCAGGCTTTTTATCCTAATGTTGTATCTGCCACACTCTGTCTGTTTCTACCATAGAACCATACCATCAGCCTTTATCAGGCAAAGCACATATTTCTTCATTATCAATCCATCGAAAATACCTTGCTCAGATTAAGGTGGAAATACCTCATCATAAGTACAAATAATTTGACTATCGTATGGTGAAAATGTTGATCATTCAGTCTACATAAAGAAACATATACTTATTTCATGCACAATGATAATAATTACCTAACAGCATTGCCCTCACACAGGAAGTTTATCAACGAGTTACTGAAACAGATGCTCAACATTGAATTTTGCTAGAATATTTGTGCTACATAAAGCAGCTTCATTGCTCTCAAATCTTGCATCATCTGGAATTTGAAGAATGAATGTTAATAGGCAACTTAAGCAATAATCTCCTGAGAAACCCAACAATGGTGAAGTCTTTACTTTAGCATCCTCACACGTAAATTCCCAATCCAATCTCCTTTGGATCAGTTTCCACCATCCATGGAGGCCTGTTGATGAAAAACTATCAATTGTCAAATGATCTCTATCATAGGGATCATAATTTGATTAAGAACTGGGGAATTGATGAGGGGACGTCACTTGTTCATGACAAAATTCATTGTTCCATGGGCTGCACGTTCAAGGAGGATTTTTCTTGCTTCAATTGCAATGCCCTCTGGCTGCATTTCAATGGAACCAAATGACTTAAAACTGAAAGCTTTCGAAGGTATGTCTTAGTAATTTCATGTTGTAAAATACCTCCTCTGGAAACCAAACACCATGCTGTGTGCTCCCTTCAAGAACTGCTAGGACAAATGCTGCTGTTGCATATCCCACTGATCTGATAGTTTCATTTAGCATAGAGTCAGTACAGTAAGTGCTGGTTCTACTATAAAAGTCAAAGATTAACAGATACCATTAAAACAAAATTTCCTGCATGAAGGGACATGCTACATGCCAGACCTGTCAATAGACGGACTACTAAGCTCTCTAACTGTACAGCAATTTGATGTATATCTAGAAACTAAATATTCTTATGAGCTGGACGCTACCATCTGGCCTAGGGTTGTGCAAACACCCCCTAAAGGTTTCTTAAAGTGTTCCCTGTAACCAACAAGCTTTGGGTCTTTTACATTTAGTCATATACAAAAATAAATATTTCAGAGAAATCCATGAGTTCCTGATTTGTATCATACTAGTCCTTAACAAATCCAACTCATCTTCAATATTAGTTGAAAGCATACAGCTTCAAAAAATTAGTCAAAAGCATAGTGTCTTGATAACAGATGCACCCATGAGATGTTACCGGCTAAATTAACATGCCAAACCCAAAGCAGGCAAGGTGAGATGCAGACATATGCTTGTGCCTGAGGGGTCAGGAATGCAATACTGATTATTGTTTTGGGGCAAAAAGAAAAAAAACCTCCACTTTTGCATGATAGGTTGTACAGGCTCAAAATTATTTGTTTTGTTCTATCCTTGAAAAATGCAACACCAGTGGCAGAAATATAAATTATCCATTGTACAATTATACCATGAAGAAAACTTATCATATGAAATACAACATGGAGAAAAATATATATGCAGGAACAGGTAACAAAATTATCTAGGAAATCTGGATATCACATCTTAGGATGAAAGAGTGCTTGCAGATATTGAAACTTACACTGAAAGTTTTTTGTGACTGAATAAACCAAGAGTACTTCGTCCATTGGAGCACTCCAAGTCTACCTATACAATATAAACAATTTTGATAGCATGACTGTACGGTTCTAGCATCAAATGAACATACTTAACATCCACTGACATAAACAAAAGCATTCAATCTCCCTGCTAAAGACACTTTCTGTAACTACTGACCCTTATGGATACACGCTGCCCTGCAATGCCATCAATGGCTCGCACAAAAGGGTCAAAGAGTTGGACCAAGTTCTGGACCTTACTTTTATCTCGCAGAATGTCCTGCAAAAAGCAATTATATGTGGTTAGATCTACTGGTTAAAGATACTGCTGTGGCCTATTGCTCTATCATAAAGTACAACATAGTTCGTTTAGTTATGACCAAATGAAATCAACAAATAATTATATTTTGAGTTATGTTAATCTTAAGTTGCTTTTGCTCATTTAAACCTGAGTTTAAAGTTGGCACTATCTGGAGGATATCTGTCATTCAGTTTTTATAAACTTAAAGATTTTTTACATGAAACAATGATATAACCATAATTGAGAATGCAAGAGCATACAGCAGGAACAAGATTTGCAATAGCTTCCATTCCCCAGTTCCAGAAGAATGGGGCTGTACCAAATCGAGCACTGACAGTTGGCACACCTAAAATCTTGTGAGCACTTCTGACTTCAGGCAAGTTCCTGAAATTTTTTCTCAAGTTAAATTGAGGTGAAAAGAATCAACTCTTCAGTGCTAACCATGACAATTAATAGGGTAGAAATAATAGCACAAGTGGCATTTAATGAGGTTATCAAATTAAAATTACAGTGACCCTGGTTCACATAGATTTAAGTTGCCCAAGGTCAGAGAGAGGGAGTGCACATATATATTGATACAGTGAAACACATGAAAATCAGAGATATTGCTACTTAATTTAAAATTTTTATCAAATGC
Organism: Metroxylon sagu; assembly: GCA_017589505.3. Classification (NCBI taxonomy): domain Eukaryota; kingdom Viridiplantae; phylum Streptophyta; class Magnoliopsida; order Arecales; family Arecaceae; genus Metroxylon; species Metroxylon sagu. The sequence goes on along the minus strand of JACVBY030000442.1, from coordinate 285,863 downwards.
AACTTCTTAACTAAATTATTGTTTTTTCATTATTATTTTTTCATTTGACGTACTAGCCTGTATGTGGCTGTGTTGTGGATCAGTCTCTTAATCTTTGATGCTTGTATTAAATGAAGTGCAAGAAAAATCTGTGCAGATGTTCCAAAGGTTGCAGGCTGGATGGTTATATGGTAACTGAAGGGTATCTAAAAAGCCATGGAAATGTATTTTGTTAAAGAACAAAAGATGCATGAATTTCTAAGAATTACTCTTCATCTAGAAGATGAACTAAGGATAAGCAAGCATGACATAAAAATACTTCTGAAAATATCAAATGGTCCAGAGCAAACTTAGATTTGCTGAAATGACTGAAATTCCTTGTAGATTCCCTAGCATGAATACCAATGACAATCATCTGGACAGACATCCATCATTCACTTGAGAACTATAAAAACCTGTTGTCTTATTTGCAACCGATCAAAAGATGGATTTTTAAGGACTTCAGACTTCTAGAATTATTCACCCATCTTCCAAATATTCCCTCATCATTTGCACATATATCAAGAAATATTAAATAAGAGGTCAGAACAGAAGGATATTAAGATGCTATAGAGGGTTCAAAGCCTATGCAAACACCATTAATGATCTTAAGGTGCAAACCTCATACAATGTATATGTTGGATTGTGCCATGTAGCAGAGTCCATATTCTTCTTCCCCTTCTTTGTTAATTTATGGTTAACACACGTGTGACAATTACTTGATAAAAATTGCCTCGAGAATCTTATTGAACTTACAATAAGTAAACATCTCTCTTTCCGATCCCTTTTCCAAAGTCAATGTTGAGCCCTCCACCATATGGCTTTAATTTGATCTTTTCTCCTGATTAAATGGTTAAGGGCCTCAGTTAAGGTTTGCTTTAAGAGGGCATATGATTATAGCTCATACCTGTATTCAATTACTTGCAGACTGACCTTTATTATAAGCAATAACATCCTCTCCAAGCAGCAAAAAACTTGTAGCCAATATTGTAGGACCTGCACCACCAGAACCTGCAGTGTAATAGAAGAATCTGAAGATCCCATATTAGCAAGGCAGGCATTTTAATGTTTGATTATAAAGCGATGATTATCACATTCAGTTCTATGACTTCAAGAGAAAGCGAATTGATGGATTTAACCAAAGAATAGAAGTCTTATGTAATTTAGATTACTGAACAAGACATTCTGTTATGAAGGAATGAAAATGTAAATACTCGATGAAAGTTGTGAGGCATGAGTTCAGCAATCTGAAAACAGTTTAAACCATAATTTATGTTTATGATGAAGTTCCAAAACTGGTCAATAGCTAGCCTTCCATAGAAAAGTCTGCCTCTGGTAGTTAAATAAGTAAGTACATTATTGATGTAAGTAGGAAAAGCTGCCAAAAGAGTCATCCTTTTTCTGCCAGATAAATTAAAAAAAGAAAAGGTACAATTCACTAATAAGAGCAATCACCCATATTTTATGACATTAAAGTGTGCCATATTAATATACCAAGACGTACTTTTGTTATACATCATATTTTAAGAGGCAGGTGGCTCTGCCTTTATGACCTTGACCTTCTTGACACAGTTATTCAATCCTTCATCACATTTAGCACT